>JALIZF010001598.1:0-75000 GCA_029948255.1 Telmatactis stephensoni
ATTTGACTAGACCTTTGTACTCATATATGGCTCATTCTACGCATGCGCTTAGACTTCACGCATGCGCCTTAGAGACTCGACGGCGATTTGCGACTAAACGCGACGAAGAAAAATAACCCCAAATTTTAAACTCAGGCCTCCTGTGGAGCGCCTGAGTAATAAATAAATAAAACGCGAGCCCACCAGAAAGGGAAATGCCTACCGCAGGGAACCAGCTTTTGCTTGGTGGAATGATGATGTTGTCTACGGTTGCGAAGGTAGCCATGTTTGGTGTCAAAATATCCATTGTAAATGAAATATACAAAATTTGAAGCAAATAGATCTAGAGGGCGAATTTTTCAATTTCGAGAAAATCACCAAAATCAATGATATTAGAATTAGTTTTGGGTGTTAAAGACGACAAAATCGGTGCATTAATGAAGCGAAGCGGGCAAGCTAAAATAATATGGCTAAAATTCGCTTGTAATATGCCGGAGCCACCCCAATCAATTCCAAACAGAGATGACCGACATGCTAGGAAAGTATAAACATCACACTAAGATTAGCCCTCACCAGCATGCAGACCCAAACTCAGATAAAATCTCTCCCACTTATAAGCTCTCGAAAACCCTTTCGGACCTTGTTCAAGCTCAGGCTTCCAGTCCGCTGTTTAAGTGAGAGAAAAGGGCACCTTAATTATGCGTCTGAGAGGACGCAATAGAGAAACAGCAACCGTGCTCACGTCTAGAATTCTTGCGTCTTATGCAAATTTTGTGCACGTGTTAAAAACGTTTCTGTAAAATCCGTCTTGCACAAATGACCCTATCAAACGTGCCTTCAGAGTCTTATTCCCATGCGATATGTTTAACATGGTCCCAAAGCGTTGCATAATGGGGTAATTTTCCGCCGAGACATTGATTTTTGTTTGTGAAATTACTCACCATACTGCCGCTGGCAATGTTTGTTGGCTAATGAAAAGATTAACAAATTGATATCTGTTTAAAATTGAAAAGAATCATGTTGAATTATTTAACGCTTACCCGTTTAGTGAACTTATTATTATGGGAGTCTAAATGGGGTTAGCCGCCGGCAACCGACAATTGGCTCTGAATGACAACTGACTTTTGTTATACCTGTGTTCAATTGACAATTCAACCCGCAAAAGTCCCTCCTTTCTTCCATTGGTGCTTTTTTCGGTTAATTTATATATTGGTGATTAATAAAACTATTCAGGTACAATTATGAAAGCCGACGCTAAAAAATGACATAATCATCATATAATCTTAGGGAGGAAAAAATTCCTTAGAAATAAAAAGAAAATAGGATAATGCAATACCAATTAAATAAGTCGGTCATTTTTTAAAATGTTTTTCACTTGGTGAGCAATTGCGTTTCAAAGTTGAAGATGTCAAATTTTGACAAAGTTGGAAGGCAGTAAATTTTGACAAACTGGAGAGCAGAAATGACAGTAAATTTCTATTTTTTCAATGATTTTCTTTTCCAATTTCACTCTAGAATAGCAAAAGACGTCGATGTAGGTTCAACCAAGGGTACTAGGACAAATATGGGTGGTTCTCACTTATTCACCGACGCGTACCGCTTACGTAATGGGTAAAGAACAAATATTGAACATTCATTGTGTTGCTTAAACGTTCAAATCAGATTTGTTCACATCGGATTTTGAAATAGTACGAGAAAATTTTGTAAATATAGGTTAAAAGCCGAGTGCTAGGTCTTTCATTGAAATTCAAAACTGAGGAAGTAGCCCGAGGTCTTAAAGTTCAATTAAAAGACCGAGCACGACGTTTTTAAGTTTAGTTCGCGGCCACAGCGAAACTTGACCCCAAGTTCGTGATAAAAGCAACCCAATGGCCTAGTTTTAGTGATAAGAGAGAGTAAGCACGAAGATTAAGAATTTAGAATTCTGAGATAAATTACTGTAAATCAAAATAACGCTGTCCCGGGGAGATTGTCATAAGAAACAGTTGCGAACTGAGTGCCGATAATTTGCTGTTCCTGTTTCAAGGTTCTACCATATGTCGGGAAACAGCGTTTTCGATCACTGAAGTTATAAATGACTTCCTATGCATGAATACTAGCTAATCTAATCTGCAAATGTCTACATACAGAGAGTCCCCGGGAGATGGTTGTTTTGATCACGAACTCGGGGTCAAGTTTCGCTGTGCCATCATTTCGGTCAGATCGGCAGTTGGTTCGTTAGCTTTTTGTCGCCTCAGAGTAAACAAATTGCCGCTGAATCTTTCACTTTCATCATATCCAATATAATTATACGAGCAGACGAGAGAGCAATAGAAAGACCCTTCTTTACCTACTTTTATTTTTCTTGCTTATTTAGTGGATTTGGATTAACATAAACTGACGCGTACTGCTTGCTTCTCTGCGGGTCACGTGTTGGTAGCTCGTTACGTACGATAAACCGTTGGTCACAGCAATGTTGTCAGACAGCTAATCGATGAAAGAATAAGCAAATCAAGCAAAAATATTAAAGAACAGAGAAGTAACAATTTATTGACTTACGATAACGAAGTCTAACGACTCATGAAACTGAACCATGCAGCAATATTTGTCCTAGGTCCTTGGCAAGACAGAGCCTCCGAATTCTCATGCAAAGGCTCCACTTATTGTTGATTGAATTTGTTTCGAACTGATAAGTTTTCCTTCTTTGATTACGTAATCCATGTTCAAATCAAATGTGTTGTTTAATCATTTCTACTAAATTTCGACTTACAATGCAGGGTCTCTCTAATCTACCGGCCAAAACCGACTAGGAACAAAATAAAATGGGCGTGACAGGAATATAATTAGTTCTATAGAAACAAATTTGATTTCAATAATTAACCATCATAAAACCATCATTAATTTTGGTCTTTGCTATTTACCCGCTCAAAATTTGACCTAAAATATCGAGCCTCCCTCACAATAGATATCCGCGGGCCACCTTAGTATAGTATAAATTGAGTATCGACCCGATTTCCTTCTTTCCAGAACGAAGATTATCAAAATTCTGGCCAACAAATGGCGTGTACGTCAGCCTAGTTAAGGAAAATTGTGATTGACCATCAATAATTGTTATTTTGTCATTACAGTCGAAATTTTGAACACTCAAACGTAATGACAGGAGCTACTGGCCTTTTTTCGTTCACTGGAAATATTTTCAAGTTTAGCGTTGTTTTGTAGGTTGGTGTCATTAGTGTACAAACGTCTGATTCTTTAACTTAAATCTATTTTTCAATCCAAGCTTTTTTGTGCATCCCTGAAGATGGGCGTTTAGCCAGAAAGCTTGGATTGGAAAATAAATTTGGGTTGAAGAATCAGGTGTTTGTACACTATTTTCAAGTTGTTGGAAAATGATATTAGATCGGTGAATACGCAAACACAGTTCACTTTCATAATGATGATTGTCACTAATCATTGTCAGTGCCACCTGACTTCCTGAAAGCCCGACTAGCGCTAATCCAGGATTAACTCTTAAGAAACCATTCATTTTAGTCCTTGCATGGATCAGTGATAATCGAACTTTGACAACTTTCAGGAACCGGTCGCTGATTGGCTAGCTATGGAATTTCAATTTGATTTTTTAAATTTTTAGTTGTTAAAGCCACTCAAGTGCCTCATTTTAGGGCGCGCGATGCGAGGCGGCCGTATTCACATGTATGCTACTTTAACTTACATTGAGAGAAAATCTATATTATGAAAAATTGAAAATATATGATTTCCCAAAGGTAATTGGCGCTAAAAATCAAATTCTTTAACTATATAACAATTATTCTAAGGTTCGTCCTCCGGTTTTTGATTCTATATGGATTACTGTGTTGGTTAAATTGACACAGAAGCAGTTTTCTTTCAATTATGCAGTAATATTTCCAAAAAGAATAAGATATTTTTCTTGTGTGATGGGGAACTTCTTTGTTATTTGGTGTTAAAACAATTTGAAAAACCTTTTTGTTTTCTGATGCGTTTTATTCAATGACTAAAACTTACATTGTATTGAATTACAGAATTGTGTTTATCCTGTCCATTTGCAGTAGTGCCTATTGCCAGTATCGGTGGTTTTGCAGTGATTTGAGCACCCCGAAAGCTGTCTCAAATTTGGGATTCCCCTGGTGCTCCCGCGATAATTACTAGTCCAATAAGCCTTTTAGAGCTACAAATCGAATCAATAAAGTAAAGAAGCGAAGTTTATCATTCTGTCAATACAATTGATAACGTTAACAGTAAGACTAGATTTTAAGCAATTCTCAAGTTCATCTGAACAGTCGTCTTGTGAGAGTGAAGGCATTTTGTTTTCATACACCATCGTCGGCATCGTCACTCTCTTTTCCTGAAATGTAAATCATAAACAAGAATGGTTTAATGACTGCGAAGATAAGGCATCGTAGTACTTCACGTATTTGCGTTAAAATCATTGTTTAATTTAGGGAGCGGAAGGTGCTCCATGGCCTCCCTTCGTTTGTATTTTGTATTTTTTTGTATTTTTTTTTTCACAATGATATTGAATCTACATGAATCTTCATGAAGCACTACTGAAGCCGGAGGCCAGGTAGGCCATTTTAACAATATAAATTGTATCCATTTTGAAATTATTTACAAATCCTACAAACTGATTGGTTAAAAAAATGTGCGATTAATTCCTTAATTATATCCTTTTTGAAATCATTCAAACAATCGTGCAATCTAATTGGTTAAAAAATGTACCATTACACTTTTGTTGTAAGAAAGATCTAGACTGGCTAACAGATCAGCTGTTTGGTATGAATCTTGTCAATCTTCTGAAACTGCAGCATTGTCAGCCTTCCGCCATGAAAAACCTCTCCCGGACCGTCCTTTGACGAAACTTCAAAAATAATTCTTCAAACCTTAAACGTCGACCTATCATCAGAAAAGTTGGAACATGAAACGCCGGCTATAGCTACGAAACCGAAAGCCCTATCAAATTGCGATAGCCCTCTCGAAATAACAGGCTTCACTTTTGAAATCAAAAATATCCTTGGCACTGCTTTGTTAAAAACGTGTAAGTTTATTAGGTCAGTATCAATTCAGAATGGAAGAGGATCATAAACATTTATTTTAGAGACGGAAAGCCGTCTTGCGTGTGACCGTCTTCAAAAGGAAATTCGTTTGACGAGACTTGAAAGGAGTCCCCTCCCATGGATGCCAGAGATTTGGGTCGCGTTAGAGTTGGTTAATAACTATATGGGAAGAATCGCTTCCCAAACCTCTGGCACATTGCACAGGCTTTGCTGCTCTCGTTGCATGGACTTCAAACCTATTTGATTGACTCAGCCTGAGCTAGTAGATTTAAGGTTTAACTGTATTTTCACCTAACAATACCAAAAGTTTATTCACAAAATATACAACTATACCTGCAGATAGCAAAAGCTAGTCGAGGCAGGTATTAGATGAATTAAATGTCATAAGTTACAAATAGATTCAAATAAACAGAAAAGGATAAAAAAATATATACTGTCTATATATAAAATTAAATTACACTAAGGATTGGAAAATAAAAAAACATATATTTATATAGAAACAAAAATCGTCAAATAGGTAAGTTTCAAGGAACGTTTTGTAGTATTATTATGATATTTTGTATTATAATTATTTTAATGAGAGCCTGGAGATTTGAACATGATACCCATTCGTCGTTAAATTATAAAGAAGAAACTGCTTAAATTCATTTTTGTGGCTACAGCCTCAAAGAGGCGAAGCCACTTAGTCATCGGGTTGTAAGTAAGTAAGAGTGTGCGTAGCTCCACAGGAAGCCCAATTGGAACCAATCATTGATCGACTTTGAACGAGTAGAGAATGATCGATAATGATAAACAAAGGACACTTTGAAATAAAGGAATTTTCGATTCAGTGTTAAAATAAACAGAAACGAAACTGAGATTTTGAAAGCAGCTGCCGCCTGAGTCTGTCAAGAAAACAATATAGTAGTTCGTGAAGACTGACTTCCGTCAATCGACTAATTACTTGAGGCAAAAATTTGCTGTGGACATTCTTACAATCAAGAATTAAAGCAAGTACAAATTCATCTTTAAAAGAGATAAATTAAAAATTGTCAAAGAAATAATTTAATGTGAACTTTTTCCCGTAAATTAGGCCACGTACAGCATAACTTTGCCTAGCTACGAGACTTTCAAAGCCTAAGATATCCTTTGGGTATCATATCGTTAAAACTAAATAAATAAATGAGATAAGCACTGGTGTTTTTGGCTCAATTTTCTATGTAAAGTAATATCTCTGTATACCTGTTTTATGTTCCAATCGTCTGTTTGTTTACTAAAATTAGAAGTGACTCAACCGGTTGTGTTTCAAACGCTTTTTATGTCGGGTGCGTAGCAATATTAAAGATTGTTGGTAAGTTGTTTAGTGGTTGTGAATATCTAATTCTTTTGTAACATTATCTTCTAGGAAAATTTTTTTTCTGGCATTTGTTTGACAGCTACACTTTTATGTTACTGGAGTTACAGCAAATTGACAATAAAAATTTATATTTTTTTACAAAAAAGCAACATCACTAATCATCTAAGCGCTCAGTAGTCTCATGTAAGCCGCAATTACAGTAGCCAGTATATTTCAACGCTGTATCTCATTAATTTACTGACGCTTTTCTTCCTATCCCATAAGGCTGTAGCCACATGCGCTTAATAAGCGCCTATTTTTAAAGTTGGTTCTTGAAAGGTTTTTTAATCAATGAGGTATTCCACAGATTAACGCCAGCGCGGGAGAAACTAAGTTTCTGTAATTCAAGTCTAGAGAATTTACAGAATAAATTACCAGCGGTATTACTTCGAATATTATAAGAATGCGCATCTTTAGTTTCAACAAACATGTTTTTGATATTATGCGAGATTGGTAATAAAGAAACGTAACAGGTAGAATAAAATTTTCCGTAAAGAGGGGTATTGCACTCTCATTTGACTTTTTAAAAAAGATTAACCTTAATGCACGCTTTTGGAGGATAAGAACTTATTAATAGCTGTTTTGTTTGCTTGTCCCCATATGCTTATGCCATAGGAAAGCAAGGGGTGGAATAGGGATTTATATATCCTTAAGAGCATATATCGAGGTAGAAAGTGTCTCAGGTTCGATATTACGCCAACAGTGCTGATTCTATTGCATAAATGGTCTATATGATTTTTCCATGAAAGACGCATACTATCAGGACACCAAGATACTTAACAAAGTCCTTACACTTAAGGGGAAAATTTTTTTTTTTTGTTGAAGGGTCGTAAAGCGTAATCGAAATTGGGTGAGTTTGTCGCTTTGGCTTCTAGACTTTGTACTAGGGCCGCCTTTAGGTCTTTGAGAAGCTGATCCTCCTCTTGCCCCTCTCTGGCCGCCGCGCCATGCTCCGCGTACACTAAAAGGACCTCCAGGAAGACCACCAGGAGGCAGGGTAGAAAAATTCATAGTGCCAGAAGGCAGAGATGGGTAATTTGCATCTTCTCCAACTAAAATTGTGTTTGAGAATGAAGGTGATGAGGACTGTGAAAGGATTTTGAGTCGCTCAAGGTCATATGCGCTCTTTGTTTTGATGACTCTACTATCAGGAGTTTCTTTCAGCAGAATTTCTTACTTTTTGGTCCAACAGTAGGCGAAGATATTTCCCTTTGGAATGTTTTGGCTTGCCTAAGGAGCTGTGATTGCTTGGGACGGAGTGAGGTGATCAAAGATTGCCAGCTTTATTAAGGCCGATGAAGATTGATCATAAGCTATTATTCTGCTTCAACATTGCTTAGGCCCTTTCTTTAGCTCATCACTGACTCCTTAGCAATTCGTCGAGTAAATTTGCAGATCAGTAATTGGCAATGGGATGTCTTGGTTTCGATTTGCTATTCTATTGGCAATGTCAATATCCTTTTCATCCATCCACTTTAGCGCCAGTTTCTTTGAACAACTTTAGGCAAATGCTGATAAACTCTTCGGCAGATTCGTTTCTATCCACTTGTGGGAGTCCCAGTATTTTGATGTTGTACTGATAACTGCACTGCATTATTGATTGATGCTATCGATTCCTCGAAATCTTAAGTCCGCTCCTCTCGCTGCAATAATATTCAGTTTCGAAGTAATCTTTTCCAGGTCAAGGTCAGCCGACTTGAAATTATCGTATTCTTTACTGAAGAATTAACTCGGCGCTCGATTCCAGATCGTCGTTAACACTAACTTTATTTTTTAGTGATTTGATTTCCTCTCGGAGACTTCCTATTTGTCCTACCAAGTCCTTGTTTTCATCTCTTAGTTTTTGAATGTCGTCGGACTTTGTCATGTCATCACAAATGTATATAATTCAGAAGACGTTTTAGGATTTGGAAGAGGATTGCGATTCCTTGTGCTCTAGTTCAAAGGTCGCCTTGTCACGTGTTATGAAGTTTGCTAGCAAATCCTTCACATTTATTGATAGATTCAGGAAAAACTAAATATTGAAATAACAGTGATTTTCTAGAGGTTATTTGAAAGTATGGCGTTGTATCCCCGCCAAAATTCATGTTTAAAATTCTAAATCAAAGTTTCAAATTTAACATTAAAGTTTGAAATTCTACATTCAAGTTTGAAATTCAACATTCAAGTTCTAAATTCTACATTCAAGTTTTATTATTCTACATTCGAGTTTTAAAGTTTTAAATTCGACATTCGACACCTTAAATTCAACATTGCCCACTAAATTCATCATTCGAGGTCTGGAATTCAACGTTTTGTACTTGAAAACATAGGACATTCTCGTTTCCAGACCCACCTCGGTTGTCGTTCCTCCCCGTCATAGGCTCTGGTGAGCACTACAATTTCTCGCAATTTCATTGGTCCTTAGGCTAAACAAACCTAGAAACCGGAAGTTTCGATAAGAACACCAGAAATGGCTCTAGAATAACTAAAAAAGGTTTCGAGAATGGAATATTCATCTATATGGACGTTATTATCAAGAAATGTTTGATATGAATATTATAGCATGAGACATTGAATGATCACACTTTGGCGGTCGGTTTGAAATTCAGTCGTAACGTAATATTTGTTCAGTTGACATCGCAACAACACGCTAAATTCTCATCAAAATGACTTGAAATCTAGAAAAGCAAAGCCGAATAAACTTCATCCAGGACTCCTTCAGAATACAGACCGATGTGGTGACTTTGATTCATTTTTACGGCCTAAAGAATGATATTTCAAAAGCAATGGGAATCTTTGCATAGCTTTCTATTTTTAAACCTTTCTCCTATAGTCCTTCTGCTAAACTAACAACCAAGCACAGTCAACATTTTGCTTCCTTAGGACACTTTTTAAGCATGCGCTGTGAGGACTTACTCGGCAGATTTCTTACTTTCTTTGTAGGGTTGCCCAGAGGCCACGACTGAGGTAAATGAGTGGGATCTGGGGACGAGAAGGACTGTAGGACCGATGTTATGGGCTTTTGTGCTCATCTTCCCTCAATGCTTTTTAACATTGGTGTTGCACAATTCAAAATTCGTGCTTCACCATTCAAAACTCAAGTTTTGAATTGAACTACACACATGGATGACTAGAAATTAGAAATCCGCCACACAGAAAGTATCCGGACTCAAAAGAATCCGCTGGATACCAGGATAGCATGCTCAACTATAAACAAATGGCGGACGTCTTGTCAAGAAAATATTGTAGAAGAAACGAGTGCATTTCTGGAAAACCCAGTGAGTCACTTCTGTATGGTGGGAACACAACTCAAAACTCGACCACCTAAAACTAAATAAATACGCCTGAAACACTCAAATAAACTATAGACAGAAGTGTTCAGTAACTATTACTCTTTATTTTCAATTTTTTTTTAAAGAATAGACTAGAAAAGAAAAGCCTTTCAGAGGCAAAATTAAACTCATACTATCGAACTACCAAACGAACCTTTGAATAACAACACAGGAATCCCAAATCCACTAAACGGGAACTAACCCGATTCACAAATGTTTTATTGATGGTAAGCCTGTGACAAGACGTCCGCGATTTGAATGTCGAATTTAGAACTTGAATGTAGAATTTTATACATGAATCAGTTTGTCGGGGATATAACGCCATATGAAAGAATAGTGGGGAAATATTTCTTGTTAACAACGAAAATGCGTCCGTATATCGTCAGTTTGATGCGACATTTCAAAATCTAAACAAAGGTGTTTTTGCATTTCTTTATCTTGAACCAATCTATCATCGGATCATAATACTGACAAATCAGGGGCTTAGCGAGGCCCGAGCAAAAGGGGAGCAGTCAATGCAAAGATTAAATTTCAAGGTCTAGTTCTCGCCAAAATATGCTAATCCCCTAATTTCCCCAGGAAGAAAGTTTTGGGACAAAACCACGTGGGATTGGTCCAGCATCGGGAAACAAAAACAAGTGTGAAGTATACTTGAAATAACATTTGAATATTAATTGTGAATCAAATTAAAAGTAAAACTTTAAAGTGATGTCATTGACATTATCCTTCCAAAATGTTAGCCCCCCTGGCTCCCCCTCGCTACGCCACTGTTACAAATAGTAGGCAATGTTAGGACACGCTTTAACATAAAAACCAATCAACGGTCGTAGTCTAAGACCTGGACTAAATTCATTTCAGCGACTTTTCTATTGGAGCAGCTACATCAGCCAACTGGCGCAGTGTGCCAGAGGTCTTGGCCTTAAGTTTGATGTTTACGACAAACGGCAAACGCCCAACGTCAATCGGCAAACTTTAGCTGTCTGTCCTCAGCCGTTTGTACACTTAAGTGAATATATTTGTATTTGTATTTGTATTTGTAAGAGATTCGTTCTTTATTTGCTTGTTGAATCGATTTAAGGATTAGAGTAAAATATAAAATCAAAAACGTCAATTTTTGCCGTTTGTCGCTAGCGGTTTGCCGCAAACGTCAATCTTAAGGTCTCTAATTATTAACGAACCATAACGCGACCCAAATCTCTGGCACCCAGAGAAGGAGTTTCCCGACTTTTGACATAAACTCACCAATTCGTCTCTAGTATACCTGAGCCATTTATATCAGACGGTTTTTTTTCCTTTTGAACACCGATTTCACACATCTAAGACGGTTCTCCGTCTCGGTTGATGATAGAATACCACTTGGACAAAACAGCTAGACTTTCAGCGACTGTTGGGCCGCGTTTCAGAAATCTGGCAAGTAAATTATGCATGCAAGAAAACTCTCTGTCCGTTGCACCGCGATACGCCAATTGGAGAAACAAATTAAAAGGTTTATTGTTGATATAGATACCATATGACATTTGATATTACGTACTTATCATATACTTACTTCGATATCAACACAATAGAGCGCGCAAATATAGAGGGTATCGGCCATTGATATCATTCACATGTGATGATATCAAAAACAACCAATCAGAGCGCAGGATTTCGATATCATCACATGTGATGATATCAGGTTGATTTTCCCGCCATTCAAGCTACTATGTACTCAGTAGTGTCAACATGGCAGAACAAAGAGAAACCAAAAATAATAATTTAGCTCATTTGTAGCATGTAATTAAGGTATAAGCCTTGTGATATTTCAGTAAAACTTCAGTTCCAAAACGGCCGAGTTGACATTTTTATTTCGTTTTTTGGTGCACTATTTGTTGTATGTTCAGCTCTTTTTCTTAAAATCTCAGTAATTATATGATAAAAAGAAAATTACACGGCGGCTTGAAGATATGGAGTTTATCAGTTCTCGTGAAAAGAAATATTTCACTCGTTCGCTGCGCTCACTCGTGAAATATTTCTTTCCACTCGAAGATAAACTCCATATCTTCGCGCCACCGTGTAATATCCTCTATTTATTGACTGAGTTCGGTCGGGCCGGACAGGAAAATAGTTGGTCCGAGGTCAATATCTTCCCGTTCGGCTCGACCGAACTCAGTCAATAAGCATTTTATCATATGACTTGATTTCTATCTTATAAAAAGAGTTAAAAAAAACTCTGCAATATGAATACAATTATAGTGCGCCGAAACGAGGGGAGCCGTAGGGTTCTTACGGCCCACACGCACAAAGCCATACGGCCCCAATCACGTCATCGTCTTTTCCGAAGTTTTTAGTAAAAGCGCGCAAGCAGGATCGTACGGTAGTCCAGACCCAGACCTATTTTTACCCCGCCCGCTTCGGTAAAACAGAGTCCAGATGAACTTGCATGCGCATGCGTTACATCAACCAATCGGACACCGTATGATCTGGTTACAAAGCTATTGTTAAAATTTATCTGAATTAAATCAGCTATAGTGGGGCTTATTTTGAAAACGAATTCAGCGAAGCATTTAAGTATGCCTTTACTTGTACAAAGCACACGTTTTTACCCAAATTGGAGCAAATCGAAACCCTGTGTGACTTGTCTAAAGCCTTTGTAACCAGGTCACACCAAAGAGGCCTGCATGGGTCTGGACTAGGTCGTTCGGGTCATATGTACACAACTAACGTACCATTACAGTCTTTTTTCTCTCCAGCAGAAGGTAGACTCTCAGCATCTTTTACCACGTTGTTGGTGTCAGAGCTTTTGTCTTTGGTAAGCTTGTCTACAATAGCCTTAGTCTCATCTAGATCATCTGCCGATAACTCCGGTGTCTCGTCTATAATCTTTTGTGGATCTGTTATCCCTTTTTCTACCAAGTCTTTGATACCCAAAATTGCGAACCGGCTGTTCATTAAGCAAATAGGCTCAAGTGTTTGTTTGTTTATTGAAACCCATGATTCCCACGCTGCTTTCACTTGATCAATCTGTCAGAATAAGTGATATCACAGTTATAAACACTCACTCAACTATATCTTATTTTATCATATGACAATTAGTGGTATAGTGGTGATATCAATGATATCTTCACATGTGAAAATATCATTTTTCGACCAATCACGAGCCAGCATTTTACCGCTTCTCACGGCTTTCGGTTCCAGGACGCGTTGTGCGTTTTCATTGTTTACTTCACTAAACTTCGGCGAAATCCCGCGAAAATGTGATCAAATTCAAGTTTATCTTTGCTGATTTAACTTAAAATGCTTAAGAAATTGGACTTTTGCTTTCGCAACTTCGAGGATAATTGAGGAATTGTTCTTTCTGAACTCAAGATATTTCGAAACTCAACTTTTGAGCCGACAAACTGGCAAACATGCAAGTCCGCTCAGCAATGCGACGAGACTGATAATCTGGCTAACTTACTTGGACTGCAAAATTCCAGCTTTGCCTACCACTTATCTTACTTGAAGACTTTGCCGGGAAATACACCGAAAGCTTGAAATTGAAATTATTACAGCCATGGTTTGAACTCCAAAACAGAAAAAAAGAACGATTCATTCGCATAGATCTGCTTGCTGTTTTTTGCCAATTCTGTATTTTCAAGAGAAATTCAAGCATGGATTCATAAAAGACGGAGGGCTCGGCGATTCAAATGAGATGTTTCATCAAACTGTAAGTTAAACACTGTATTTTATGATTCTCTGTGAAAATTAACAGTAAGATTGAACTGTTTTCATTGAATAAATAGGAAGGTCATTCCGGACAAATTCGGCCAGTGAAACGCGATAACTTGCTTCTTTGTCATTGAAGTTATTCATTTTATGAAATATTGAAGCTTAAACAAAGAATGATTGTTCATTTGATTTCGCTGAAGTGAAAGCCCATTGGCAAACGGTACATTTTGAATCAAGATTTTATATAAGAAGTAGTACGGCTAAAAGCAGTTTTTTTTTCAATACAGTCAGGTATAAACTTTCGAGTTTGCTCCTTCCTTATTTGAGCACTTTTTGTTGTTTTGAAAAAAAACCCGTACTCTTCGTGAGAAATTTTCTTTTCACAGTTCTAACAAATGATGTTTACTGCAATTTTTGTTATAAAATAAACGTAAATAAATCTTCAAAAACATTCAAATGTTAAACTGTTGTCGGGTCCTGTTTTGGCGCGCGTTTATGGATACTCAGTTATAAAACTAAAAGAGAAAATCTGTGTGTTGTACCACTGTCATATGATAAAAAGTAAATTACATGACTGCTTGGAGATATGGAATTTATCTTCTCGTGTTGAGAAATATCGTGTTGAGAAATATCTTGAAATCTGTTGTAGTGTTTGATAAGAAGAGTTATTTATCAGTGTCTTTTCATGTGTTCGTGTCGAAGCATTTTAGTGTTATCTACTATGCTGAAGTCACCAAGTTTTTAACCCGTCAATTGCCGTGGTTTTTTTTTTCGCTGCGCTCACTCGTGCGATATATTTCTCAACACTCGAAGATAAATTCCATATCTCCGCGCGGCCATGTAATATCCTCTATAAATCACTCCCATAAGTGACCATACCATCATCAGAGAGCCTAAGTGTAGTTATTTCATTCTCAACACAGAAGAGGAAGGAACGCAATCCTAGAATGCTTTGCGATTGGAAGCATATTATAAAAATATCTCGCGACGTAATTTATCTGTGTTCGATTCGTTGAACACAGAAATAGCGGTCCTTGCTTGTGTTTTTTCAGGTAGTTCGGGACCCATGCTATTGTGCATCAATTGCTTATCCGTGGGAAGTCTGGGTGCCAGTGGGTCAGCGTTTGAAAAGAGAAGAAATTCTACTTTTAGTGACAAAAAATAACATTTTATCGACCAAATTCTACAATGTTTTTAATAAGACAATATTGTAAACTGTGTGAAGCAGGAGCAAAAGCTCGAACTTGAAGATTTAGCGAATGTTATCTGTCGAAAAAGCCGGCAAGAACAACGCTAAAACGGCTGATGTTCGTTTCCAAAGAGGTTGAACTTATTGAGTAGATACCTTAGTTTTATGGATAATTTTCACAAAAAAAGTCCATCTGACGTGACCGCAAAGATTGGCATCAAGGTCAATACTGTTTCAGGTTTCGGACTTATTTCAAAACAACACATTAAATTATGTACAAATATTTAATAATCTTATTCCTATTTATATTTAAATTACTAATATCGTATTTACCAAATCAAATCTAAATACAATATTTAAAAAATTGTTATCTGTTTTCAAATATCCAACATTCATGTGAGTTAAGCGTTGTGTGTAAAACATTTAATGTAGAGGTAGTGAAGTGTGAGTGCTAGCAGATGAAGAACCACTATGTGGATATGCTGTAATGATTATTTATTTATTTGTTTATTTATTTATTTGTTTATTTATTTATTTTATTTATTTATTTATTTATTTATTTATTTATTTATTTATTTATTTATTTATTTATTTATTTATTTATTTATTTATTTATTTATTTATACACTTGCAAATTTCCTTGAAGTCAAGATTCTTTTCATGCTTCAAACATGAGGCTGTGAAAAATTATCATTATTTATTGATTGATTTATTTAACATCGAAGAGCTTATAAAATTGACCTAATAGGCAAGACAATCGGTCATCTGCAATCGAACACAAATGAGACAAATACACTGACTTTGCGACTTTACATAATAAAAACAAATAAAATCATTGCTTTGAGCCGGGATTTGAGCGTTCAAAAAAAAGAAAAGAAGGAAAGAAAGAAAGAAAGATAGAAAGAAAGAAAGAAAGAAAGAATGAAAGAAAAGGTTATTGATAGATAATAACAGAAGCTCCAGCCTAATCCATAATCCTTAGCTTCTTGATGGAGACCCGCACTTAAAAAAATAATAAATAATAATAATAATAATAATAATAATAATAATAATAATAATAATAATAATAATAATAATAATAATAAAAATAAAAATAAACCGTGACTTTCTGAAAGAGCACTACTTTTTGTTTTTTGTCCTTTGGGCACTTTGCTGCCTCACCCAAGACGTTTTCTGACATACAAATCATCTTTTGACTGCACATGTGCAATTCTTCAAGTTTCGTCCTTATAATCCCTCACTTGCACTATCCACAAATTAAATAAATGTAAATCATTGTACAATTAGTCAGCTAATAAATTAGAATAGCCAGCAGAGTTCATTATTTGAGTAACACACACATCTTGCCATTAATAGTTGAAGATGCGAAATAGCCGCCGGGGCGTAGTGAAACGTACGGAAAGTAGGCGTCCGTTTCTGGATAAGTTCTACTTGAAAGCGTGGGTTGATCTGGGTCGCACAATTTTTTAAAAGAAGAGATGTAATGTTTTTAAGAAAGCATAAGGGGTTCAAGATCCAACCTCACTTTGTTACGAAAAATACAAAGAAATTTCGTCCTAACGATAGAGAAATGTACATCTCACAAGTTAGTGGTGGCGAAAACATAAAAAAATGACCCTTTAAAGGGAATAGTTTAGCCTCTAAATTATTCTAGGTATAATTGAATATCTTTAAGACTCACCTAGTGTGATGGGATTTCTAATCGTTTGGTCTTCGTTCAATAAAGAGAATGTTCTTAAGGCGATCTCGATCAATACAAAAATGGACCGCCATCTTGAAAAAACACGCCAAGCAAAGCATCTGGGATAGCATCCACTCCCTCTCTGTCCATAACAGTATCTTTCAACATAGCAACCATTGTTTAAGGTGTGTCAACTAAAGTCTAACGTGGCTATTACTCCGAGCAAAGTTAACAGTCACGTCACTCGGCAAGCCCCAAGGGACTGACAAAGGAGCACAGGAGATTAGACTAGTTGAAATAATGTTCACATCCAAAATAGGTTCACCATATTTATGAAAATTTGCACGTTTACAACTCCTTTTGTTGCGATGTAATCAATCATTCCAAAATCTCAAAAACGAAAATTCAATTCACTCATTAGAAGGATTTCGTATAACCCACATTTAACATGCAAATGAGCATATGAGTAAATAAAATAGCAATAACGTGTGCTTGTGGCAGTATGTTTCAGTAAGTCCACTCTCACCAAAATAAATGAAAACAGAACCATGTTTGACAACAAAACCTTTTATTAATTTGCCCATAAATCAAAACAGATTTTCTCTATAAGGATCGCCAAGTATTAACAATTACCATCCAGGAGAGGAAAGCAAATGGCGGACTGTTTAAACCTCGCTCATAAATCGATATACTTATTACTCTTATTAGTTTCTCATGAACTACTTTTGAACATTACCAATCCGGAAGAGATGAAAAATTCAAAAGTTTGGTTTTCCGGTCCGTTATCAAAATTATTGATTCCAAGTTTTCAATTAATGACCTCAAAGACAGCTTGAAACGATCGATCAGCCATTGACGAATAATAACAATTGGTGCATGGTTTCTACTGCTGTATTTATATATATGATAGAGGACCTTATTATCGTTGATTTGAAAAAAATAAAAAGAATAGGTGCCCGTTCTCGTTTCCGCGCTACTACGCGCTAAAGTGTGAAACAATGCAAGACGTCGAAAACAGCCTCTGACCGACGAGGACTAAGGCGAGTAACCACTATAGCGCCTCTTAGGGCGTGTCTACTGTTAAAAACGTCATCGTAATACTAAAGCTTGCATCTTTTGAAGTCGAATATATATATCTTTTACAATCGAACAAATCAAAATAGGCTGAACTATGCTATGCGCAGTAGAGATGCGCACTGCAAAACTACGGAATGACTTTAAGGTAAACTCTAAATTTCATTCAAGCTTTTGGAGTAAGCTTACTGAGTTCAACATATTTCAATTGCAACCGGCTTGAAAACAGTCAGTTCGCCGGCTTTCCAAATTCAACTTAATATTTACTGTTTTTTAGACTGGTTACCCAAAACCATAGAAAGTTTAGAAAGTCTGTCGCCACAAGTTCTCTCAGATGGGGTAAAGAAATTTTATCAGGAATCAAAGAAAACGCCAAACGAGTACTTTAGCCTTCGGCTCATCGACAGACGGCAATTACTTCTTGTACCAGAGTTAAGCAGCGTTTCAACCGTAAGTCGTTCAGCGATAATTTTCTAGGCCTTTCACTAACAGAGTTCTATAGGACTTGGTGCTGAATCACTTTTAACGTTCCAAAACAGTAGTTCTTGATTATAAAACGAAAGATGGACGATTTCAATTTTACAGAGCAAGTTGTAAACATGGATTCTGAACTTTTCATTATCTTCAATCTAAAGTACTCGCATCACGGTAATTTTCCGGTAAATTTCTTTCCAACGGCTGAAGACTGTTTTGTATCATTAAAATTACCAAACGTCATTAAACTAATTTTGAATGACCATTTTGGAGTGCCTTGAGTTATTTCTAGTGATCTTAGATGTCGTACTGACCGAGTGTTAGCCTGCTTCTGCAGTGTATTCAAATTGAATATAAAAAAGGTTAACACACTCTTTTTAAAGAACTAAAAAGAAAAAAGAAAAAAAAAAATTAAAATTTCCCGTTCATTGTTAGCGAACCCCTGAAGGTAAATCCCGATAACTCGAGTGCATTAACTTCTAAACAACCAATGTCACAAACTCTACATATCTCCTCGGTAAATTACAAACGTCTCTTTTCTGGATATAATATATCATAAATAGCACTGCCTGGATTGTACTTCAACATAGTGGCCATGTATTTTGTCTCTACATTCTCTAGGGAGTGCTTGCAAAGCAATAATAGGGGAGTTCTTTACAGACATGCGCACTCCTCATTAGCATGTTATTTTACTAAAAATAAGTAGGTTATACGAAAAAGCCCGTTCTATTGAGGTGTGAAAGTGTAAGCATCTTTTATAACAAAAAAACTGCGAGTAAAAATTTTTGGAATAATCATGCTTTCGATAGTCTTATAAAATTATTCTATTACGTCACCCACCGGTGCCAACAGTTCTCCTGTCACTCTGTTTTTACATTTGTCGAAATCACCAGCGAAAATATTTTTAACGCTTTTATATGCAGCTTTGAGAGATTGTCGACCAATTCTACATTCTTCTTTAATATAACTGAAGATTTTCCCTAAAATCACAAAAATAAGCATTAAAAGATCACTTTTGAAAAAAATTGTAAAACATCAATACCATTTTTGTTTTGTTTTATTTTGCTTTTGCTTGTTGTTGTTGTTGTTGTTGTTGCTGTTGTTGTTTTTGAGTGAAGACGTTTGATTACTTTAAAGGTGACCAAGAGTAATGTATAAGCGGTATTCAGAACACAATTTTCGATTTTTGTTGAAGATCATAAGTGGCAGAAATCAAAATTCGAATTTTAAAAATACAATCCTCGGGATCGTCATTTGGTGTCCGTAATAGAGGGAGTCTGCAATGGCGAGGTGTGATAAAAATGGCTCAAATTTCATTGGCTAATGAGTTTCACACATAACGTATACTGAAATTTGAATTCAAACTAGCTACACATTTCCTATGACACATACTCAAAATATTGTATATAGTAATGAACAAACTGAGACTTCGGACATTCAGTGCGTCCCAGTAGTCCGTTGTAACGAGAGTAAAACAATCAAAAATTCGATTTAATTTCGGCCGGAGATACAGCTACTTTCCGTAATATGGGGTGTCCGTAATAGCTAGCTGGGTGTCCGTAATAGCTGGGTGTCTAAATATCTCACCTCTAGTAGCATGGCAGTCTAAGATGGCAGGAACACTATCAAGCGCTGAATTGAATGATATCTGTTTGGTACTCAGTTCTTGTTTATTGGCATGAGAAGTGGTGTCCATATTTTTAGCATTTATGTATGCCTACAAATCAAGCTACCAATCAATTAATAAATGGAAAAAATGGCAAAATCAAGACTTGTTTGGGCTTCGTGTGGTCATTGTGGTCGGTCAATCCACGAGTTACTACGCCATTTGCGGGATGATTATTTAATAATACTTCACCATCCATGTAAATCATGCTCTCATCTACGTCACAGGATGTTCCCTGATGACGAATAACAGTTCATATTTTTAGCTAACCTGAATATCGCTTATAATCATTATGGTGTTTTCATCTGTTTGTTTGGCAACAGACTCATCGCTCATCATTGCTTTTATACTTTCCGCTCCTGATATTACGGATTGATCCCAGGCAATATCATGGACTTCGTTGTATGCCTGTAATTTGTTATTAAGATTTAAAAAAATCAAATTAAATAAAAAATAAGTAACCACCCTGAACCAAGCAAGCAAGCAAGCAAGCAAGCAAGTGTCAAGTGTGTGTATAAGAATCGAACTTACCGACTGTACTTCTTCACTTGCTATCGTTACGTCTTTCAATATTTTCTCGGCATCTTGAACAGCCTGTTTTATCTTTTGGACGCTTTCAGCTGAATCTGTTTGTGCTTTCTCACAGTCTTTGAATTCTCCCAAAATTTTCCAAATTAAAACAGCTGTAACAAATTTAGTTGGTCAATGAAACTTGGCAACAAATGGGGAAAATAAATTCTATTCTATTATTAGTAATAAATATACAAAATGTTCTGCACTCCGATTGGCCTAAAGTCTCTCAATTTATTTTCAACTTTTGCAACTAGCCAATCAAATTCAATTTCTCGTTTTGCATTAAAACGTTTCTGAGTTCAAAAATGTTGAAATTCACATTCCAAAATTTCGAAATTTGCGCACCACTCAAATTTAAAAGAAGAAGAAAATGGTGGATACATTTGGAGGTTGCAGTAATGTTAAGAAATATTTTTATTAGTTTTTGATAGTGTTTTTGGCAGGATTCTGTACCCTAACACGCGCGCGCGTCGTCGTCTTTTCATTCAGCTGACTGAACTAAATAGATAAAGAAAGAAAGAAAGAAAGAAAAATATCAATGAATGAATGAATGAATGAATGAATGAATGAATGAATGAATGAATGAATGAATGAATGAATCAATCAATCAATCAATCAATCAATCAATCAATCAATCAATCAATCAATCAATCAATCAATCAATCAATCAATTTAAGTGGGCCAAGTCACCGCCAACAACTCGTCATCGTTTCCCGGCAGCCAATCACGGATGAGCCGTTACCGATGACTCGTCACCGTCAGTGAGCTAGTTGCGAACAATTCTGCATATACAACTCGTGATCTCTATGGACTTAACAGAGAACTTACCTTGCGATGCAAATTGAAATGCAGTTGAAAGAGCTGGTTTTGCCTTTCCAAAAAGGTCTTTTGCTTTCTCGAATCGACTTCTCGAAGAAGAGGCAACTGCATCTTGGGATTTTCCAAACAGACGTGAATAGATCTGAGTACCTTTTATTTTATCGCCAATTGCTGTACCTGCTGATTTTGCTAATACTTTGGCGGCTTCCGGCATCTAAAACGAAGAGTCATGTTCGTTGTCAATACTAGCGAAAGAGACGGGAACACTTAAGGTGGCTCAACTGGGTTTTGTTTGAGGCGCACCTGCTCTGCTTGATAGCAAAATACGTCGCGGCCAAAAACCTAACTAGAAAATAGACCTCTATGAGGCCATGTAGTCACTGGCCTTAAATCCAAATATAGATAAAGAAACGAAAATGCAAAAAATGAGGACAAAGAATGATGTCAACAACGATCCTGGACAAACTGACTGCTTTGGGAAATGCAATGCATTCCCCTTTCCTCCTCTAAATCAACTTAAAATGCAACCAAACCATCCAAAAACCACAAAGAATGCAATAGAACACTAAAATACAGGTAAAAGATGTGATTTGTTTTATTTTTCGATAAATTTCTATATTTGAATATATCGATCAAGTATTGGGCTACCTGTGTAGCATCTATAAAGGGCAACCCCCCCCCCCCCCCACCAAAAAAAAAAACCACACACACACCGGGGACTGTCATGACAGTAATCTTTACATCTTTACACACAGCGACACACATTCGACCCATTCACCTTGTTTGAAGTGCCAGATGACCAAATGTAAATACTTTAATGACAGGCATATAGGACATACCAGATATCATGGCATTGATGTTTATTCGAAAAATATTTATCACACTCACGAACACTTTTACTGAGAGAGAAACCGTCCAATATTCATGCAAACAGTGAAACCCCCACGTATATGAATAGTAAACGGCAAAGGATATACTAAACGGGGGCAGATGCTGAACCGGAAAGGCGTTGAATTTTACAAAAGACAGACATTAAAGCAGAAATCGTCAAAAATACGAGCGGGTCATATTTTGGACCCCAAGCAACTATAACTAATCGTTAACGAAAACCACAACATGGCTTTTAGCATCGAATATTAAACAATCCGGCGCCATCGTGCCGGAGCAATGAGCACCTTTTGTTTCTATTTCTAAACCTAGGGTTTCCTATTTCATTCGGAATGGCTTCGTCAACGCCATGTTTATGGAAAATATGTGAACCGTTTCCCTTACAGATATATTTATGAACTAAACTAAACAATTTGGTATGAAGGGATATATTCTATAACCAAAAAGTCTATATTTGATTATTATTAATCGACTTAAACACCCTCGGACGGGCGCACAAGGTTCGCATATCTTTCATTCTGAACGGCTTCGTCAATACTACGTTTATCGAAAATTGATCAAACGTCTCAATACAGATATATTTATGAACTAAACTGAACAATTCGGTTTGAAGAGATATATTTTATAACCACAAAGCCCATATTTGATTATTAATAATCGACTTCAACACCCTCGCTCGGACGGGCGCACGAAGTTCGCATATCTTAATTTTGGCTTGACAATTCGGCTCTACTTCGGAGATTTCCGAATTACGCACGCACGCACGCACCCTTGAAGCCCATGACATAGTGTGTTACAAAAATATTTCCAAAGAACTGGAATGTATTTTGTTTTCTTCTTGATGGTTAAACATTAATTTTCATTGTTGAGAACGCTGGAAAAAGCTATTACGACTAACTTTTCATTACGGCTAACAGTTAGTTTTTTCCTATTATTACGGCTTACGGTTAAATTTTTGGCCCTTTTACGGCTAACCTCGAGCCGTACACTGGTTGCTTGTAGTTCAACAAGCCGCAGTAGTAAAGACCTTTAATTTGTCTGTCAACAGCTATTATTATATTTTGAAAGTAATTCAAGAGTTTTGATTGGCTAAGAGCCACCGGATAAATTACCATAGTCGCCGGCGGCTAGCTGCCCAAATTTTGAGTTATGAAAATGTTGAAAACCATTATTCGAAGTTATGACGTAATTTTCTCGTATATGGAAAATTAGCTTGCGGTATGACGTCACGCTAATTTATGCGGTTCATGTCAAAAGCGGGAAAACAACACAATGGCTGCTGAGTAAGAATTATTTTCAAAAAATAATAAAACAATTATTGAATTCGTTTCTCGTAGGATATGGGGAATTATTAAGGCCTCGGTTTGTGTTATCTGCCGAACCAAAGGCTGATAACACACTGAACCTCGGCCTTAATAATTCCCCATATCCTACTCGACCTCATCCAATAATTGCATATTAGTGTTTGCCTTTGTCCTTCTATTATCATGGGTATTATATATCTCACATGCAAAAATATTAGCTACGAATATACCCAGTTTATTTAACTTTTTATTTCACTATGTATCTCAATTGTTTGCTGTAAAGACTTTTACAACGGCGTTTTTGACACAATAACAAATCGTGTATTTTTTCGTTCATGTTTCAGATGATTTATCCATTACGTGACCAAACGCATCAGGTCACCTTAGTTTCATGAAAATATATAATAAATTGTCTGGTCCAAAATTTCGGTGTTAAAATTCAGTACAAAAACCTCTCAAGATCTCTTGAATGAGAAATATAATTGACATGCCTCTATATGCGTTCGTTTAGCAACGTGTAGGGTGAGAAATTCGTAGATTTCCAGCTCAAAGGAATTACTCTGAGTCGCGAGAGCTTCATTTGCAAGTACTCCATTGAGAGTTCGATATTTGGTCAAAGTATTGGAGATTAAGCTCAAAATGAACATGATTGGAGTAGTTATAGGAAATCTAAAAACGCTGTTAATGTTGCAATAAAACAATCTAAAATGGAGTATTTTAACAATTCAATACATAGCAATGTCGGAAGCGTAAAACAAACTTGGAAAACTCTAAATCAGATGCTATCACGTAAATCAAAATCTACTGTTATAAATTTGTTGGATATAGATGATAAAAAAATTACAGACAAATATGAAATTGCTAATTACATGAATGAATATTTTTGCACTCTTGGTTCACGTCTTGCAAGTAGTATTCCAGTCTCACAGGTTCCACCAGAGGATTATTTACAGTACAATGATTCCTGTTTTAAATTTCCATATATTAGTACTGATCAAGTAATGGAAGTTATAATGAAACTTCCTTCCAGTAAAGCGTGTGGGCTTGACATGATCTCATCTAGTCTGATAAAATGTGCTTGTCCAATAATTTTATCATCCTTAGCAAGTTTAATCAATGAGTCATTTAGAACAGGTATCTTTCCAAATGATTTGAAAATTGCAAGAGTTTGCCCAATTTATAAATCGGACTCTAAGTCTAATCCCGAAAATTATCGTCCAATATCTGTGCTTTCTGTAATTAGCAAGATCATTGAAAGGCTTGCTTATAATGCCATTTATAAGTTCCTGACTGACAATAAATTACTAAGTAAATATCAATCGGGCTTTAGGTCATTGCATTCTACTTGTACTGCTCTTTTATCAGCTACTAACAGATGGCTAGAGAATATGGATTCTGGACTGATCAATGGTGTCCTATTCGTTGACTTGAGAAAAGCATTCGACACCGTTGATCATGCCATTCTGATACGTAAGCTAGAATACTATGGAATTAGGGATAGAGAATTAGCGTGGTTTGAGTCCTACTTGTCTGAACGCTCACAGCACTGCTTGGTAAATGGTGTGTTATCTGAAAAGTGCGGCATTGCTTGCGGTGTTCCACAAGGCTCAATCCTCGGCCCTCTCTTATTTCTCATTTATATTAATGATTATCCATATTCTCTAGCCCACTGCTCGCCTGGAATGTTTGCTGATGACACTTATATAACTGCAGCAGATTCTGATATACATGAAATTGAAAATTATATATATGAAGATCTCGAAAGAAGTAAACAATGGCTTTGCGCCAATAAATTAAGTTTCAATAATACTAAAACTAAATATATGGTCATTGGGTCTAAAAATAAACTGAAACAACTTGATGCTCATCACAACAACTCTCATTTTCGTGATACACCAATTGAACGAGTTCGGAATTTTAAACTTCTCGGTGTACACTTAGATGAGAATCTTAACTTCAAGAACCATATTGACCATGTTATTAGTAAAGTATCAACTGGACTCAAAATGCTATATCGGACTAGACAATATATTGACGACAGGGCTACATTGATATGCTTATATCACTCATTAATTGAACCATATCTTGATTATTGCAGCACCATTTGGGGGGATTGTAATAAGGGGTTACAAGATAAACTACAAAAACTACAAAATAGAGCTGGCCGAATCATAACAAAGTCAGATTATAGTGTTCGTTCTCGAGATATAAGAAAAGAATTACAGTGGGTAACACTCGACAAAAGGAGATATAACTCAAAATCAGTTATAATGTTTAAGATACTTAATGGCCTTGGGCCTGATTGTTTAAGAGAATTATTCTCCTATGTTAGCGAGCACAATAGCTATAATCTACGAAATGCTGATATTAATCTTATTCTACCGGCTCCTAAGTCTAATCTTGGTAAACGCGCTTTCTCCTACAGTGGAGCAAAAAATTGGAATACTTTATCACGAGAAGTAAAAGAGTCCCAGTCTTTGTTGTCTTTTAAGAAAAAGCTTCAGTAGATTATTGCATATTGTTATTATTTCTTATCTTTAGTTTTAGAGACATTATTTATTAATTATCAATTAGATTTTATTATTTGTAATCTTTGTAAATTAGTTTTTAGCACGGCTTGCCTGAAAACCAACTATGTTGAGACAATTACCGTGGATAAATAAAGTTAATTATTATTATTAAGTTAATTATTAAATAACAGCCCATTCTGAAGCTCTTATAAGTGTCTAGGTATATCGATCTCGAGTTAAAAGCTCCATTTTCTATTGTCTCACTGCTGGAAAAGCCTGTCTCTGAAAGCTATTTTTTGGGCTGTCCGCCATCTTGCATTCCTAAAGTTTCTGACTTGCGTTCACTTCAAAGAGTTCGCAATCGCTCAAAGGTGATGAATGAAGGGCATTGTTTCTTACGCTCTTAACTAATCAGGAACTTTAACACCTGACCAATTGCACAAGAATGGCCTTTTCTCGAGACGAAATAAAAAAAAAAAAAAAAACATTTCCAGTTTATAACTCGTTCCCGGCCTACGGCCTGGGCACGAGTAATAAACTTACCAAGGGCACTAGTGTGTGTGTGTTAAAATTAATTTTAGCCAAAAATTGGACATTTTCGACGCTTACTACTTATACGTTTGGCTGCCACTGTGAAAACTATTTTGACGGCGTGAAGAGACATTCCCTCCCACCTGATTAACTGCGATTAGCAAAGCCATATATTCAAGGTGGTGGCTGTTGCGATGATATTCATAAGCCGGGTTTTCAAAATGTTATCAACATAGTTTTAATACATGAAATATTTTGAATTTGCAGCTAGGATCATTCATGATAATTTATTTGGTTGTCTCTAGCTTCGTTTTAATACAGCTTCATTCTAAATACTGCTCTGATTGGCTAATAGGGCTCAAATACATATAATGTATAATGATAAACGAAACGTTTAAAGAAATGCAGGCACCTGAACGCAATGTTCAGAGAATGTTGATTCTGGCCTGTTTGAAGGCCGTATGATAGAGCTCAAATCCAAAGGGAACGAGAACTATTAGGCACTATACCTTTGTTATCGCTCTTCCAACCACATTATCTTTAATACGATCCCAAACCTTTTTTACTTCAGACCAGACCTTTGATAGGGTTTGGAACGTCGATTTCAAGGACGATTGCATTCCTTTTTTTAAACGACTGTCAATTTCACTCAAGTCGACTTGCTCGTTGCTAGTGATTTTTCCGTTAAGCCATTTCTGCAAAAGAAATAGAAATCTAAATAAAAAACCAAAAAGTAAATTTTAATGCGGTACACCTTAATGACAAATTAAGAGGTAGCCCGAGGAAGGTGATGATCTCGTAGGCAAAATCCAAACTCTGGATTCTTGTAGGAAGACAAAATATGACATGTTCTGTAATATTTCGACTTTACATCAAAGTCATATTTATGCAATGAATGTTCTATACAACTGGTGGTTATACATATACCATTTCAGTAAGCTAATAAAAGTTGCAAAGACTTTAGAATATATCTAATTCTATAGTCTATATATGAACGATAGACTTTTAAGTCTTCATTTACACTGAGTTGGTCTAAGATTCTTAATAAGGCCTACTCCAGGCCCTAAAGTCGCCGTCACTTGGGGCAACTTAGAGCGATTTAGGGCGACTTTAGGCAATTTTGGACGACTTAAGCGATTTAGGACGACTTTACGCAGTTTAAGCAAGACTTGTCCAAAATTTCGATTTAACTTAAGGCGACTTTAAGGCCGGAGTAGGCCTAGTGGTCGAGGGTTCCTGAGATGTACTTGAATCATGACGATTTAAACAAAAATTGCCCAAAAAGTCGATGGGACTGACTTTATGCGACTTTGTTCTATTTAAGGCGACTTGGTGCGACTTAAGGCGACTTAAGTGTCATTGACTCTAAATATCAGATATACGGCGGCCATTCCAAAAATTAGATTTTCTTGAAACTCTGCATACAGTTTCCCTATACCTGCCTATGAAGAAATGCCCATATGATTAGGTGTGGAAGTCTTTGGTTTCCATGGCAACGCACATGCCTTATTTTGGGCCAGTTTTGATCAAAAACACTCCCAAATTTACAACTTTTTAATACCTCACTGTAACTAGGTTACCTAATGCCTGAAAATAATTTCAATATCCTAGAAAAGATCAATCTTTTGCTATTCATTTGGTTGCCTTTGTGTCTCAATTGTTGCCTTGGCAACCGAATACAGGTATTTTAAACATTACATGGTTTTCGAGTTTTGAAAATTGCTGAATTTTGACCAACTTTAGGGATCCATAACTCTGGTGGTAACGCTGAAATCGTAAAGCAACTGACATCATGTGAACACTTTATCTTAGTCTTTGCCAGGAATTGTTTTATATTTTTGGGCAATCAAATAATAACGATGTCACGCTGCTTTAAACTAACTCATCTATTGCAATTGCAGGAAATATGACCTTGCATTTTGTTCTGATGGTTAAATCCTCTTTACTTGGCTTGAGAAAGTGATGAATAAGGGCTCTAATGACAGCAATTTATGTTTTTATCAATTTCAAAGAAATATTGATCAGTTAACTGACGGGTCTTGCAACTGAAATATGCTAATTAGGCTGCTTCGACCCCAACTTTTATTGCATCATAGTTCCAAAATTTCCAATCACCACAACGTAAATTTGGCACTATAAGTAGACTTACCTTGACTCAAAGCAAAAATATATCATCAAAGAATAATTGTTCTCCATGTTGAAAACATTGGCAACCGAATCAGTCCAAGAGAAACGTGACCGCAACGCCAATGAAGTCCAGCTTCATAATTCACGGCAACTTTCAAATATCTCTTTCTGCATTACTTGATAATGCTTCATAAGAAGTCTTAGCATATCCATCAGAGTCAGTCAAGTCCATAATCCTCTTTGAAGAAGCCATTTCAGGAGGAAAAATCTAGCGAAAGCTACATAGCTCGAAGACTTTAAAAATATGTACCGCTGACCACGTCAATAATCACTCAAGGCTCACCACAGGTAACCCAGATATTCGATATTTGGCTTCGTTCTCCGCTTTTTGGGGGAGGGAGGCGCAGGAAAGGAAGGAAGAAGGAAAGGAAGGAAGGAAGGAAGGAAGGAAGGAAGGAAGAAAGGAACGACGAAGGGAAGGAAGGAAGAAACGAGGGAGGAAAGGAAGGAAGGAAGGAGGGGGGGGGGCATTGAGGGGTCTGGCCGGTACACCACAACACCGCAAAGAAATAAATGTCATCACCGCAACACCGCAAAAGGAAGGAAGGAACTGTTTCATCACAGTCTTCTTGGTATGTGAAACTTATGTGGGGAGAGTTTGACTTAGAGGTAGAGGTTGTTGCTACTGGAAAACGAAAGGCTCCATATCTTCAGGCATTGCATGCCCTTGTAATGCTTTGTCCTTGCAAGTCGTCCTGATAAAGAAGTACAGTACACTGTACAGTGAGAGATTGAAAGGGAAGTAAAGTGAGAGATTGAAATGGAAGTAAAATGCACTTGGTTTATGATAATACTGAATTCCTGTCGGACTATTATCAAACACTTGAGGAACTCCACAAACGTACGAAAATAATAGGTACAATATCTAAAATTGTATCGTGATTCCGTTATTAATCTTAATTTTGTTGTGTTTCTCAATTTAAGGCAACATTTTTGACAATTAACGCTAAGCTGACTGAAAGACACTTTAGGACACCTAATCAATAAAACTAAGCTATCACTAAATACCCTAACACTGAATCACATGGTTTGAAAGAAGCCGAAGCATCTGGTCAGAAGCATGTGCATCGAACTGAAATAAATATACAGGATAACAAATTATTTATGCAATTCAGTGTAATCG
Source organism: Telmatactis stephensoni (assembly GCA_029948255.1). NCBI lineage: Eukaryota > Metazoa > Cnidaria > Anthozoa > Actiniaria > Isophelliidae > Telmatactis > Telmatactis stephensoni. Next base: position 29,426 of record JALIZF010001598.1, read on the forward strand.
TCAGTCAATTAATTTAAACATGACTAGTTGTACCGCCGACACAACAGAAATGCGGATCTAGACCTTTTGAAAGGGGGGTGCACCATTTTACAAAACACAGAGGGCATAATTTCCTCAAGTCCCCTTCTAAAGTAACATCACAGGGCTGTAGCAAGCCATCAAATTCTGAAAGGCTAAAACAACCTATTCTATAGTTATCCTTTTTCGCGAGCGCAGCGGGCGCGAAATTTCGGCTAAACAATTATGATCGATAAAACCAACCAACAACAAACATTTAGAAAGTGATGCTTTGGGAAAGTATATTGTTCTACACGTTTAGACAAGATATAGAGAGTGAGTGAGAGAGAGAAAGAAAGAAAAATAATAAGAGGACCCAACTGAAAAGGGGAGGGCACTGGCCCCCCTGCCCCCACCCCCCCACCCCCCTGGATCCGCCACTGGTCATCCCCACCACCGAATTGATCCCCAATTACCACGTTGTCATGCAAATGATCCCGAGAAAAATCATTGAACCTGTGCCGCATATTCAGACTGCAGAATACACTGCTGTTTTTTTCTCATTTTTACTCCCCCTCCCTCCCTTCTTTCCTGAGGGAGACATTGGGGTTTGCGGTGGTGCGGTGGCCGGTGCTGGCCTTTTTTTAGTGCGGTGTTGCAGTGAACGAGGCTGAAAAAAATGCGGTATTGCGGTGATCACAAACCTTGCGATGTGCAGTGTTTACGCTATTTTGTGTGCGATGTACGGTGAAGCGAAATTTTTTTTGTGGCATTATGAAGCTGGACTTCATTGGCGTTGCGGTCACGTTTCTCTTGGACTGATTCGGTTGCCAATGTTTTCAACATGGAGAACAATTATTCTTTGATGATATATTTTTGCTTTGAGTCAAGGTAAGTCTACTTATAGTGCCAAATTTACGTTGTGGTGATTGAAAATTTTGGAACTATGATGCAGTAAAAGTTGGGGTCGAAGCAGCCTAATTAGCATATTTCAGTTGCAAGACCCGTCAGTTAACTGATCAATATTTCTTTGAAATTGATAAAAACATAAATTGTTGTCATTAGAGCCCTTATTCATCACTTTCTCAAGCCAAGTAAAGAGGATTTAACCATAAAAATCAGAACAAAATGCGAGGTCATATTTCCTGCAATTGCAATAGATGAGTTAGTTTAAAGCAGCGTGACATCGTTATTATTTGATTGCCCAAAAATATAAAACAATTCCTGGCAAAGGCTAAGATAAAGTGTTCATATGATGTCAGTTGCTTTACGATTTCAGCGTTACCACCAGAGTTATGGATCCCTAAAGTTGGTCAAAATTCAGCAATTTTCAAAACTCGAAAACCATGTAATGTTTAAAATACCTGTATTCGGTTGCCAAGGCAACAATTGAGACACAAAGGCAACCAAATGAATAGCAAAAGATTGATCTTTTCTAGGATATTGAAATTATTTTCAGGCATTAGGTAACCTAGTTACAGTGAGGTATTAAAAAGTTGTAAATTTGGGAGTGTTTTTGATCAAAACTGGCCCAAAATAAGGCATGTGCGTTGCCATGGAAACCAAAGACTTCCACACCTAATCATATGGGCATTTCTTCATAGGCAGGTATAGGGAAACTGTATGCAGAGTTTCAAGAAAATCTAATTTTTGGAATGGCCGCCCATTTCAAAAAATGTTTCATATTTACAGTCATTTACACTTAAGGTGACTTAAGGGCTCGGACTAAAGGACTTATATAAACCTTAGAGCACCCTGGACAAGTTAATTCTTAAAATTAAATTTCTTAGTTCGCTATAACACGACAAAGGTTGCGAAATTTTGTTTTGGTAAGGACCTAGTTCCACAACTCTACAAAGATACAAAGATACAACTCTACAAAGATACAACTCTACAAAGATACAAAGATACAAAGATACAACTCTACAACTCTACAAAGATACAAAGATACAAAGATACAAAGATACAAAGATACAAAGATACAAAGATACAAAGATACAAAGATACAAAGATACAAAGATACAAAGACACAAAGATACAAAGATACAAAGATACAAAGATACAACTCTACAACTCTACAACTCTACAAAGATACAAAGATACAAAGATACAAAGATACAAAGATACAAAGATACAAAGATACAAAGATACAAAGATACAAAGATACAAAGATACAAAGATACAAAGATACAACTCTACAAAGATACAAAGATACAAAGATACAAAGATACAAAGATACAAAGATACAAAGATACAAAGATACAAAGATACAAAGATACAAAGATACAAAGATACAAAGATACAAAGATACAAAGATACAAAGATACAAAGATACAAAGATACAAAGATACAAAGATACAAAGATACAAAGATACAAAGATACAAAGATACAAAGATACAAAGATACAAAGATACAAAGATACAAAGATACAAAGATACAAAGATACAAAGATACAAAGATACAAAGATACAAAGATACAAAGATACAAAGATACAAAGATGATCTATTCCAGTTGCAAATCATCGATTGCATGCATCTCATACTGCCGGCTGTTATTGGTTTCTAGTCATCGGCTGAAGGCCATCTGAGACGCATGGCTGGAAAATCTTCTGACGATGATAACCTACCCTTCGCATTTGCAGAGAAAGCATGTCTAAGTTTTTCAACTATTTGATCGGCAAATTAAAAATACCAAATTTCATGTGAGCCACACTGTGGATTTTCTTCTTTACCTTTGAAAGAAAAACAAACTCTGGGGAAAAAATCATTCAAGTGTCTCTGAGTCCGATTGTGATTGGCTCTTACAAATTTTACTTGTCTTTAATTCGTTGTTTGGCTGGTAAGCCCACTTGTTGTCATGACTACAGTTAAACTTCTCGCTAGATACAGAAACGTCCAGGCGAACAACATTTTTTTTTTTGACAAAATGCATCAAAGATTCAGCAAAATTTCCTGTGATAAGGGGAAAATATGTGCATGATATTACTAAGAAAGCGACACGCTAAAAATTAAAAACTTATCTGTTTGTTACGTTATCTGTAGAAAAAAAGTATTGTTTTGCAGATATTTTTTTCCCTTAAATGTCTTGTGGATTTGTTTATGTTTTCTGGGACAGCTTTCATTTGAAATGTTTTTCTTTCCACCTTACTTGCCTGGGAAAAACGTCCATATTTGTCCTGTCATTTTTTACTGGATAGGGTATATCACTCCAAAACCGGGGGGGAGGGGGTATCGTCTGATATTTGTCCAGCTAGAACGTACCAGCAAATATAACTCCGAATTGGCAGTACATTTTATTGTTTTGTTGAATCAAGTTTCATCAAAATGTCCCAAGCCTGTAGACATGCAGAATTACCTCAGTTTCACCAGATACAGTTTGTAGTGCTTGTCCTGCCTCAGGACCCATGTTCGTAAAGATTCTTTCCGCCTCTTTTGCAATCTCTTCCATCCTCCTTCTGGTCACTATGTACTCTTCGAAGCTATAGTTGGTAAATAATTGGTCATTTATTGCTGAAAAAAAAAAGTTGTATCGTAAATAATAGGCCATAAATTGCTAGAAAAAACGCTGTATCGTAAAAAAATAGCTAGCAGTAATCAATTGCCTAGTTCATTGTGACGTCACAGTTTGATTACGATGGAGACAGAATCGCAAAGAAAAATAGAATTTGCATAAAATTTTCAAATAAACAATCTCTATTGCATTTGATAGCTATTACCGGTTTTCGTCGTTCTATAAACTGCTATTTTTGTCTTGTTGCTGATTTGTCCCTTTTGGTTATGCAGAACAATAGCGTATATACGTAGTATCAAAATATTGTACGCTTATCGCATCAATTGCGACATGATAAATTAAATAAATAAATAAATAAATAAACAAACAAACAAACAAACAAACAAACAAACAAACAAACAAACAAACAAATAGATAGATAGATAGATAGATAGATAGATAGATAGATAGATAGATAGATAGATAGATAGATAGATAGATAGATAGATAGATAGATAGATAAATAAAAACGGACTAGTTTAATTTTGTTTGTTTCTGCTCACTCATCCTAGGGAATCTAGCCAAATAAAAGCTAGCAATTTGACATCACAACGGATTGAATATTTTATGCAGAGGTTTTGAAGAAAATTGTTGGAGTCGATTTTGAGAAAAGCGGATCTGAATCCGGTTGTACATTGGTCCGAGTTGTTTGCTAAAAACGTACCTCTTATTTACAGCCTCCTATCTTCGTAAAACCGCGGTTATTACCAATTTTGTTAATAAATAACTGAGGCATGTATAATAAACACGTTCTGGCGTGAAATCAGTGATCAATTGATAAACCCTAAACGTCCAATATCGTTTTTGTGGCTGCTGCCTCGAGGCGAAGCCACTATGTCATCGTCTTGAATGCCCATTGATAAGTTAGCTCGACACACTGAGGAATCCCGTCGGTTTACGAAGTTCTTCGGTTTCGAGTAACAATTGAATGTGAGATGATTAGTTAATTGATTAGTTCATATTTTTGGTCGGAGTGTCACGTACATGACTTCTGACTGACTTCGACTTTAAAAGGCGTCTTCTTTGAACAATGTTTGTATATAATTATTGTCGTGGAGTGCTGAAATTGTAGTCGTGACTCCTTCCCGCCATGAGTTGAAATTGTGGAGCCTTCGAGTATTTTGCATTCAAGAAGAACTACAAAAGAGTTGGCGAGGGAAATTCTGATGTTTGCTTGACTTCGTCCAAATAATCTGTTGATCTTCCTATACGAAGTGATCATAATGTACAAGCAGCAGATCTAATTGTTTTTGTATAAACAGCTTTATTACTCGTGCCCAGGCCGCAGGCCGGGAACGAGTTATAAACTGCAAATTTTTGTGGTTACTGGCTTTAAACAAACTATGTCATCGTCTTTATGCGTGCGTGTGCGTGTAATTCGGAAATCTCCGAAGTAGAGCCGAAGTGTCAAGCCGAAAGATATGCGAACTTCGTGCGCCGGTCTGAGGGTGTTTAAGTCGATTATTACTCGTGCCTAGGCCGTAGGCCGGGAACGAGTTATAAACTGCAAATGTTTTTCCTATATGTTTGTCCCCAGCTACTTCTGATTGACTCGTTATAAGGCACCTCTGATTGGTTAAGAACGTAAGAAACAATGCCCTTCGAATTCATTCATCAGTCTTCTAGGAGGCGTGAGCTCCTCGAAGCTGGGGAATAAAGACTTGGGCAAGATTTAATGGCGGACAATAACTGGAGTACAGCTTTGAAAAACAGGCCCTTTGAGCAGTAAAAAAAGCAAAGTTGAGCTTTTTACTTGAGGCATACCCAACTCCATTATAAGAGCGTTAGAATGGACAGCTATTTTGAACTCGGTCTCCGATTCTACGACCTAAAAATAAATTCTAAAGGGACTTCTTCAAGTCGTACACTTTCCCCTTCTCAAGCATCAGATGTAAGCCAGAATTTGAGCTCTTATCATCAAAGCAGAGTGCCCCTTACAGTTCTCATTGCATATATGTTGCTAAAATTGTATATTTCCCATCAAACAGTTATGAGAGGTAATGGGGCCGATTTATTTTCGTACTGAATTTGAATAACGAAAACGAAGGAGACTGAAGCTCTGTGTTGTACGTGCTCTGATGATCTGATAGTATGCGTGTTTATGTTTTCATATTTATGAAAGAAAAATGTACATGGGTAGTTACTATGTTAGTGAGTCGGTTGTAGAGCCTTTAAGACAAACTCGGAGCTCTCGTTTATATATAAAACATCTGAATCATGAACGAAAAAATACACGATTGTGTCAAAAATGCCGTTGTAGAAGTTTTTAGTGAAATAAAAAGTTTAATAAACTGGTAGTATTCGCAGGTAATATGCATGTCGGAGATATATAATACCCATGCATGATAATAGAAGGGCAAAGGTAAACACTAATAGCTGCTGACAGACAAATTGACTAATCAGATATTGGACGGACCATCTTATCCGGCATCACCCGGTGGTCGACGATAACAAGCTTCTACTTTTAAAGTTGCTGGGCTTACAAAAGTTTAATTTCTTTAATTTAAGTTAGCCGATCCAAAAAAGGTCTTTATTACTACTGCGTCTTGTTGAACTACAGGCTACCAGTGTACGCTTCGAGGAAGGTCTTGTTAAAAAGTATAATTATTAACGACAACATGTCAATCGCTCTTACTCTAGCGGCAGCTAATCTTAAATGTCCTTTTAAGCCGATTTTGGGCTCGCTTTTACAAGGGCACGAGTGAACGCACGAGTGCGTCTAGTTCATATATAAAACATCCAAAACATGAACAAAAAATACACGATTTGTTGTTGTGTCAAAAACGCCGTTGTAGAAGTCTTTACAGCAAACAATTGAGATACATAGTGAAATATAAAGTTGAATAAACTGGTATATTCGCAGGTAATATTTTTGCATGTCGGAGATATAAAATACCTAATAGAAGGACAAAGGCAAACACTAATGGCTGCTGACAGACAAATTGATTAATCGGATATTCTTTAGTTTAAGTTAGTCGATTCAAAAAAGGTCTTTATGGTACTTTTAACTATTTCCTGGAATGGTGAAGAAAGCGTGACACGACTCGGGAAGAGTACGAACGGGGCCGGTCATTGGAGCCTCTCCTAAATTAAGGGGCTCACGGGACACGAGTGAACGCACGTGTGCGTCTAGTTACTCGTGCCCAGGCCTATGGCCGGGAACGAGTTATAAACTGCAAATGTTTTTTTTTTTTTTTTTTTTTTTTTCCTCTGTTCGTCCTGAGGGACCTCTGATTGGTTAAGAACGTAAAAACAATGCCCTTCATTCATCACCTTTGAGCGACTGCGAACGCAAGCCAGGAACTTTAGGAATGCAAGATGGCCGACTACAAAGAAAGACCATTTCCTGTGAGCTGGGAATCTACGAATTTCTCATCCTACATGTTGCTAAACAAACATACATAGAAGCAAGTCCATTATATTCCTCATTCAAGCATTCAAGAAATCTTGAGACGTTTTTGTACTGAATTTTAAGACCAGACCATTGCATGGAACGGCTAGGTTCAATTGACCTTGTTGGTCACGTAACGTCTTCAAACAGCCGAAACATGAACGAAAAAATACACGATTTGTTACTGTGTCAAAAACGCCGTTGTAGAAGTCTTTACAGCAAACAATTGAGATACTTCCCTGCTAACAGAGGCTCACACAGACGTTAAATCACTCGAAAAGTGAGCCTCTGCCGAGCGAGGCCGTTTTCTTTGTTGTGCCGCCGTCCACAATCGTGGACGAAGAAAACCGGGTTTATCCGGTTTAAACCGGAAATTAGATGATGCACATGAGCAAATTGGAAACTCCGCTTATTTTTTCGAGCCCACGAGACACGAAACGTCATAATGACGTCAGGGGTTGCTTAGTTACCTAACGCATGCGCAACAAAGAAAACGGCCTCGCTCGGCAGAGGCTCACTTTTCGAGTGATTTAACGTCTGTGTGAGCCTCTGTTAGCAGGGAATTGAGATACATAGTGAAATAAAAACTTCAATAAACTGGTATATTCGCAGGAAATATTTTTGCGTGTCGGAGATATATTTAAAGCTGCTGACAGACAAATTGACTAATCAGATATTCTTTAGTTTAAGTTAGCCGATTCAAAAAAGGTCTTTATGTTACGGTTAACTATTTCCCGGAATGGTGAAGAAAGCGTGACACGACGGGAAGAGTACTCACGGGGCCGGTCATTGGAGCCACTCCTAAATTAAGGGGCTCCCAGGGCACGAGTGAACGCACGTGTGCGTCTAGTTGTATTTGTACTCTATCAGCGGGGTAGAGAGAATATTGAAATAAACAGGAAAACAGCAATTTGACTCGACTGTTAATAATAATAATAATAATAATAATAATAATAATAATAATAATAATATACACTTATTACGCGCTTATCCATTTCTGCTCTAAGCGCAAAAAACAAAATAAAAATAAAAATAAAAAATAAATAAATTAATTAAAAAAGGAACTATGTGAATTATGTTAATTAAGTTCCAAGTTAAATGCAGACTTGAATAAGTAAGTCTTCAAAGCTGACTTGAAGGATGAAAGGGATGATTCTGATCTTATGGAGGGAGGAAGGGCGTTCCACAGTTCAGGACCACACACAGAGAATGTACAATGACCATATGGCTTTAAGCGAAATTGGCCACGATTAAGTTGAATAGAAGATGACCGGAGGATCGAAGATTTCTTGATGGCTTGTAACGAGAAATCAAGTCAGAGATGTAAGATGGAGCCAGGTCATTGAGTGATTTAAATGTAACTAGACCCTGTTGGCAGGGTAACTGGGCTACCTGTGGCTATTGGCAATGGGTGGTACAGATATCAGTGTGCATCTAATTATAGTCTGTTCAGCAGAAGTATTATAAAGTGAACTGTGCAATTTTGTTCCATGTTCTACAAATGAGCTTAAATTCTCTGAATTTCAATACCAGGTAGATGTTATCAGAGAAAAACAAAAAGAAATACAAAGATATAGCACACGGCAGCATTCTAATAAAGGACACAGGTTCCTTGAGGGTGAGGCATAGCAATTGCATTTCTAGCATGTGAATCAAATAGTTTTTAACATCTGAGGTATAGTACATGGCCACAGTACTACAACCAATTGGTATTATGAATGAGGTATAATTTTGTGTGATTAAAGACGGCATGGTATATTATTTCACCAAAAATGTACAGCAATCAAAAGTTTCTAGTGTACAATAGTCACCGTAGCTTAGACTGTAGTCAATTTTATCTAAAGATAGTATTGAATATGGAAATTAGTTCAGGTTCTTCTGTTTATAACATTAATAGTTTAATAGTGTTTGTCGGGACAATCTAGATATACTACCATACAGTTCATTACCAATGTTCATAATTATTTGAACTGATGATGAAATACCATTATTTCTGTGGGCAAATATTAGAGATGTAAGGGACATAGCTACCTACACACAGCTGGGTACCTGCATTCAACCCAAACAATAGCAAATTGTCTTGACTATAAGGTGCTTGGATACTGTCTTAATGAGATCATAGGACCAAGAATTGTTTCTATATCACTCGACAGAAAAAAATTAGTATAATTCACTCTGTGATTCCAATTTTTATAAACAGATGACTGGGATTTCGGTATCCCCGTACCCAAATTCCTAGGAATATGGGTATCCCCTATGAAATTGATAGCCGTAATTTGGGCATCCCCGGGTACCCTCCCAGGATACCAAAATTACTAGCCATATTAGTATCCTCTGATGAATTTTCCGTAAGAGATTATGTAGTACAATTAAGTATTTCCAAATTCGGTTCTCACAGATTAATTAAATGGCCAGATTTAGGCATATCACAGCTTGAATTATCTTTATTGACATTTTTAACAATAAAACGATTCTCGCTCAGATATTATAGATATTATATATAAATATCACCACAAAGAACCAAGAACCAAGAACATCGTAATCTTATTCAATAATTACGTCAATTAAATTCATGAATCTCGCATTTAACCAATTCAAAGAGCTAGGGGGTGCCCCGAATACTAGTCATATGGGTATCCCCTATATCGTAGCCTCATTCAATAATCATTCCACGTGATTAAAAAAAAAAAAAAAAAAAAAAAAACTTGCGCCCGTAACAGTAGATAACAAAAAGGGGAAAAAAGTTTCGAGATAGAGTTAAATTAAACTAATGCATTTAACGTACTGAAAACACTCTCAATAGAAATGGACCTATATACTAACTTATGTTTTAGATAGAGGATTTTTAACTGTAAAGGCGTTTGAGTTTGATTGAGTTAGTGCTGTACTCATGTACATTGAGTACAGCACTAACTCAAGGCTTGATTCATTAACTCATGTAGTACTAGAAAAAAATCCGAAATTGGCTTCGGTTGCTCGGCTTCAGATAAATAACTATAAAAACGCCATGAAAACAAAAGTAAACCAAAGGTACAAGCTTATCTCTAGTTTAACAAATTAGTCTCCATAACGGGGACATTTGGATCGAGACATTCAAGACATTCAATATGGTTCAGTAATTTGGGTATCCCCCACCCGGAATACCCATATTCCTAGGAATTTGGGTACGGGGATACCGAAATCCCAGGGGTACTCATATTACTGTGACAACGGAATATTTCAGGGGGATTCATTTTCGCCACTACTGTTTTGTCTCGCTTTAGCACCGCTAAGTCATCAACTAAAGAACAGCGAATGTGGCTATGACATCAACAAAGTAAAAATCTCCCATCTATTCTTCATGGACGATCTGAAGCTGTATGGTCGTAATGATACACAACTCGAATCGCTACTCCACACGGTTGCCAAGTTCAGTAAAGACATCAAGCTGAACTTTGGGCTCGACAAGTGCGCGAAGGCGACGTTCATCAAAGGAAAGCTAGAAAGATCAGCAAATATCGAGTTGGATAGAGATATAATAATCAAAGATCTAGACCAAGAAGAATTTTACAAGTATTTAGGAGTGAGAGAAAAGAATGGAATACAACACGCAAAAATGAAGGAACTAATACGCAAGGAATACTACAGAAGAATCCGTATGGTATTAAAAAGTGAACTCAACGCACAAAACAAGATAAACGCTATTAACACCTTAGCGGTCCCAGTTGTCAGCTATAGCTTTAACATCATCAACTGGACTGTCAACGATCTTATGAAAATCGACAGGAAAACAAGAAAATTATTAACTATGTATAGAACTCACCATCCCAAATCCGATGTGGAGCGACTGTATTTAACTAGACAAGATGGTGGTAGAGGACTTTTACAAATAGAAATGAGCTATAAACTGGCGACAGTTGGACTAAGAAAGTACCTAGAAGAGAAGGACGACCCCTTCATCAAGGCAGTAAACCATCATGAGAGCACTAAGAAGAAATACTCTGTAGTAAAGGAAGCAAGAAAGTTCGAGAGGAATCTAGTGGTTAACGAAGACAGAGAGAATGGCAATGCAGTGACGGACAATGTAAGGAAGTACAAAATGGAAGTAAAGAAACACTTGATGGCAACAATGAGAGAGAAATGGGAAGATAAACCGTTGCATGGTCGATATCCTAAAAGGTTAAATAAAGCCGACACAGACACAGATAACACCAACAGATGGCTGAGAAGTAGTGGTCTAAAAGGAGAAACCGAAGGCTTCATAATCGCAGCACAAGACCAGAGCCTCCCTACAAGACTATATCACAGCCAAATCATAAAGGACGGCACAGATCCAAAATGCAGACTATGTAATGAGTACAACGAATCAGTGGACCACATAACATCAGGATGCCCTGTATTAGCGAAAACTGAATACATCGAAAGACACAATAAAGTCGCAAGCTATATACATTGGAATTTGTCTAAACACTACAATATAGACGTATCCTTGAAATGGTACGAACACATCCCACAAACTGTTGCTGAAAGCCAACGTGCCACCATATTATGGGATATGCCTATCCACACAGATCGAGAAATTGCGGCAAACAGACCAGACATCGTTGTGAAGGACAAAGATGATAACAAATGCTATTTGATAGACATTTCTGTTCCCAACGATCAGAATGTAGGACTGAAAGAACTTGAAAAAAGATCCAAATATAAAGATCTTGAAATTGAAATCTTAAGAATGTGGGGTATGGAAGTCATAAACATTCCAATCGTCATTGGTGCTTTGGGACTCATCAGAAAAGGCATGGAGAAAAATATCAAAAATTTGCCAGGAACAATGAACATAGAACAATGTCAAAAAACTGTAATTTTGAGAACAGCACATATCCTACGTAGAGCTTTAGCAATGTAATAATTTCATAGAAAAGATTTGGAATGACTGCAAGGTAGCTTCATGTTGATGACCACCCACCAATTGAAAGGTAGCAGGTAGTCGGAGTGACGCCATGACTTGTTTTAACCATGCCAAATCTTTTCTATGAAACATCTTTCTAAATACCTTAGGTTTATGGTTTAAACCCGGTCAAGTTGTATCAACTTTGTGAAATGAAATAAACATGTTATAATAATAATAACATATTTTGACAGGATAACCATTTCAGTTATAAAAACTGCTATCAATATGGGTCCTGTAATAATTATCATATCAGTAATAATATGAATTACCTTTCCGACTCATGGTTGCAACTTTTTTGTCCAGTTCAAGAAACTGGTCTTCTAGTGGCTCGTACTCTTTCCAGTTTTTTTCAATATCAGGGTAGCCAAGACTTGAGCAATTGCCTATAGCCTTTGTAACTCTAACCCCAAAGTGAACGGCCTTCAGAAATTTGTCACCGTATTTTGCAACGAATTTAACTCCCTTTAAACTTGGTAGCAATACGTTCTGGAGTAGTTTTGCAGCTGTACCAACTGCGCTTCTTTGTGCACTTTCTTCTGTATGATCTACTGCATCTTCTAAAAAACAAAACAAAACAAAACAAAACAAAACAAAAAAACAAACAAACAAAAAACAAAATAAAATAAAATAAAACAAAACAAAATAAAACAGAACAAAACGTCACAAAATTCTTTCGAAATCGATATTGTAATTTTTATTTTTATTGTTAACAAAAAAGCCAAGATGTCAAAAAAATCATTACTAAGCAATTAATTAATTAATCAATTAATAATTCTGTTTTGCATCTTGGCTTTGACATTTAGTAAGGACTCCTACTAATGTGAATACAATATTTTCATTTATTATATACATATCGAGATTTACTTCACAGAAAAGCCCATTCAATAAGATTTTCGTTTGTTTACCAATCTCCGCCAATCAGAATGCACGTATCGATTTCTTCACGTGTGAGAAAAACGATACGTCCAATCGGCAGAAGCGACTTCATTTCTGATGAAATTTTTTCTTCAAACTGGCTCCTCTCAGCGCTTTTTATCGAAGGATTTTCAGTCTTGGCTGTTCAATTAATCTTTATATTCAGTAAGAAGTCAAGCAGATAAACTCATTCATCGCAAAAGCCATCGATGTCATGCAAAATAAGGGCTCTATGGGGAAAAAGATTTTCAAAACCACGCTGTGCTGCGGCAAAAGCGAAGGGAGATTCACGGCCGGCAGTTTCAGAGTCACTGAATGGAAATTTAGTCAGAATGAGCTCTTTCATCAAAAGCTTGGAGAAAAACACTGATAAATCAAGTTCAAGATAATTTTTTTACAAGTTTTGAGGGACATTTGAAACGCCAGGTATGTATAACGGGCGAGAATTTGACCGTATAAGTTTGTCTTTGAATGAACTCAAATTCTTCGCATTGTCTTTGCTCGTTTTGTAAACAAACACCTGTCAGTGAGCAAAAAGTCCAAGTTGCACTGAAAAAAAAAAATTATAATTTTACACTGTAATTCACTTTAGCCTACAAATACATATTAGTTTTGTTTTGGTTTGACGTCTGTTTGTTATTTAAACTTTGTTTTTTAGAGTTCTTTGTGCTTTTTGAAATCAAAATCTTGACCGTGGAAAAGCAATCCATTTTCACAGCAAAACAACAAAAATTTATAGAAATCTCGATTTGTATATGATAAACAGAAAACACCATGGAAAGTGCTTTGTACCGTTTTTATTCACTCGTTGTTTTTCTCGCTCGTTCCTCGCTCGTTGGTTTTATGATACTTCACAACTCGTGAATAATCAAACCGCCAACGGCGAAGTAACTCGTGGATTGACCGAAATGACCACAGGAAGCCCAAACAAATTTTTTTTAGTAAAATAACGAGTTTTCATTTTAAGACAAAAATCCAAAATCAATAAATCAATAATTTCTTTAGCGAAGAAAGAGTCATTACCTATAAAAGAAAAAAAATCTGTCAAAAAGAAAAAAAGTGAAAAAAAAAATTCACCGCCTGGCCGGGATTTGAACCCGGACCTTTCGCTTGTAAAGCCAAGGGCACATCTACTGGGCCACCCAGGAGTTGTATGATTTCAACCGGTGAATTTTGTATATTTATTGTCAGAGTGTGGTTACAAAACAAATGCAAAAATGCTTCTCTCTGTGCTCGGTAGCAAAACTGTCGCTATAAATATAAAAGAAATTACTTTACAAAACACTAAGCCAATAGAAAACACTAAACTAACTCAATACGCCTTTTTGTTGCTGTTTTCGGCTAGCAGACTCGAGGCCTTCACGGCGGCGACCGACGACTAGACTGCTTTCAAAATGTTTTCGTTTGTTTAACTTATCTACTTTGACTCTTGTGATAATAGAGTACGAACACTAAAAGCTTGGATTACTTTGATGTTGCACTTGAAGAGATTTTTGTCGCTTGATAGCGATGTACACGAAAGTCTGGCTATCGACTGCCGGCAGTGCGATATTCTACTGCGTAAGTCATGTCTAAACTTGCTTTGGTACTTCGATGGTTTTACTCCTGAAATAGCTTGTACTAATGCTAGGAATTTAATGATCTAAAAAGCTTCTTCTTTAAACAACGTCTGTATATAATTTTTCGTGTGTATTGAACATGACTGCCTTTTAGATCGTTCAATTCTAAAGCAAGTTTCGCCGTACAATCGGCTAAAGAATTCGAGTAAATTAAATGTCATCGATCTATCGATGCATATTTGAATAAAACACAGGAGTCCCGTATTTCCTTTAATCTGGTACCCAGAGGTCACATTACTTTCGGCCTGCGGTCAATCACGTCGAGCATGCGCAGTAGCAAAAGTGAACACATTTGCGAGTGAGTGACACATTTGCATATTTCGACCCCTCACTATAACTCGTGGATTTGCAATCCACGAGTTAAAAACCGTACGCGCGCACTTTCCATGAAGTATTCTCTACATCCTTATAACAAAGTTCTTACAATTAATTGTATTACTTACCCCATGTTTCATCGTTGTCGATGTCGTTGTCTTCATCCAAAGATTGCTTTGATTTCTTTTCAGCTGAAATACGTGTGTACGCTGGAGCAAACTGTTGAAGTAGAAGACTCAGCGATAAAACCACAACAAGAAGGTTTGATTGTCGAGCCATGATGGTATTCAAGATATAACTTCAAAATTTGTTCTAGGCAATCAAACAAATTGAAAAAAAACGTTAGTGAGATGTTTGTGAGACCGTCCTCAAATAGGTATTGACGTGTCCAGTGCGAATTTACATAGTGTGTAAATTACCTTACACACACATATATATATATATGGTTTTACATTGTATGTAAAAAATAATATCGTGTAAATAGTGTAAATTTCAGGTGGCATTTTCTCTTCTGTCTTCAGATCATGGAAAAACTACGGAAAACTGAATCGTGTAAATAAACTGCAAAAAACTCTGTAAATTTTTGATACACGTTAAATACTTTTGGAACACAAGCATGCTATTACTTTCATTTTCCCTACAATTACAATGGTTACTACCGAAAAAACCGAAAAAAATACTTGAAATATATGTTATATGGCCGCCATCTTGGATCAGGGTAGCGTGTATAATAGGCAAAACGTGCATGATAGAGTGATGGCATTTAATCCGTGAAATAGGAATTAGTCTAATAGACACTATTTCTATTGTTTTATTTTGTTTTGATTAGACTATTAGACATTGAATATTAGATTTTGTTTCACGAGTTAAGTGCCATCATTCTAACATTTTTCAAGTCTAGGTTTATGCTAAGCATTAAGGAGAAATTTGTTTCTTTAGATTTGATTTATAGTTAGTATTAGAAATAAGTTCGAAGAGAAAGGAATTCAATATGATATATTGAATGTTTAATTCTTAATTTCCATTGAAACCCTTGGTGGTGTAATGGTTAAAGCTTTGGACTTGGCAGCGTAAGGTTAGGTGTTCAATTCTCCTTGGATTTCAAGGTGGCTAATCAAAAGAAATGCAAATTTGTCTTATTAGACAGAAACAGCAAGCTGGTAGGAACAGAAGGGGAGCGATACTAAGAGGAAAGCAAAGACAAAAATTTCTTTATAATTACTTGCACTAGTTCAAGTGTCCACACACTCAAATCAAGTCCACCAAAAAACGTAACATGCATGAGTTTCGTTTTTTCCGGGTTCTTTTGGGATAATTCACAGGGTTTTTCCAGGACCTTGGAGAAAATTGGCATCTTTTGCATTCTGTTACTGGCAAAATTTACAGGGTCTTTTCAAAAACATTACGAAGTAAATTTAAATTTAATTTACAATATCATTACATGATGTTTACATGATTTGTACATACTATGCAATAGTCAAGTTTTCCAGTGCTATTGTAGTTGTCACGACATTTGAGGTCAAGTAGGGTTGTTTTTTGGCTTCAAGCCTCACAGGAGATCGAGAATTCGAACTATGTTTTTATATTTCTGTAATACGTCATCGTTGGAGAAAAAAATATGTAGTAGTTAGAAAAACTGATGTTGTCTTGGACGGGCTTTTGTGTCATTTAGATAAACAGAGAGCATTCAAAATGTGCAAGCGATTGGAGTTCTTTCCTAGCGAAGCTCAGTCTCACCTTCCCTCCTTCTTTGTTAGGGGAGGAGAACTATCAAATTTGCTTAGGCTTTACATACGTTTATAACTAGTCGTTTCTAACAGAAAGTGAAGTGCTGCGAGCTGATATATTAAGTACTGTATATTGTACGAGGCTTTAATAATGTATTAATTCAGCGAAAAGTTTGTCCCAAAAAACTCGTCTACACCAAACAGTGTCTTCCCTTGGAAAACGTCACAAAAGCGTTCGTGAGTTTGATGAATATTAGTGCGGTACAAGGATATGTATGACGTGGGGTCAGCATGAACTGTCAAAACAAAAATGCTTAGTAAAGAAATGAAATTCCAGAGACACGCCCTCAATTGACTGATCACAAACAACTATAGTGTTAGCAGTGATTAAAAAAAATAACTGATTAATGTCATTGATAACTGGTCCTAGCAGCTAAAAAAAGTACTTGATAAATATCTTGTGTTACAGAGAATCTAACAAAGAATTGTTGTTTTAGTTCATGCGGTATAAATATATGTGGATTTAATTACTGAGAGTGGTCTGCGTAAGCAAAATTTCGATTCACCAGAAATTTTAGCGATATAATGTGGCCTTCTAAAGAGATTTTACCTCTCAGAAGACATTCGAATGCAACTTATCTGAACTTACCGTCTTGCTTTGATCTATTGTTTAACGGCCATGAGAAACTCATAAAAGAACACTGTCTTCCACGAGAAATATCACTAAACAGTTCGTGACCTTGTTGAATAATTCCAAGAGCATAAAACAATGGATTTAGTAGATTCCCGGAGTATGATAACTCTGAATAACAATGACAACTTTTCGACAAGACCAGCTCCTATTTCCTAATATGAATGTTTGAAAATCACTTAGGTTATTAAGTCACTTAGGTTATTATCATAAACAACCCTTCAAATACCAGAATAAATTAACAAATGCTTAGTTTCATATACTGTAACATATTTCAGTTTCCATTGTTTAATGTACTCGCAGCACTTCACTTTTGCTAAAAACCGCTAGTTTTATTATTGATTTGGCAGAATAATGAGTAATGAGTACAATGAAAGTTATGTAAACAGCTTTGCCCTGAATGAGTCCGATTGGACATTAAGGGAAGGTTTTAATTCCCTTATGTAAAGCATTTCGTTAATGACTAGACAATCAAATTTAGAATGAATTGTTCGCTATGGTCTTTTTTGACAATACAGTGTTTCTCTTTGTAGTGGTTGCCAATGCTGGAGTACCTGTGTTCTTCGATTCTTTGCCATAGGTGTCTACACGTGTAGCCCACATAACCCCGTATCGCACAGGTCACATTTGAAATGGTAGACAACGCATTGTTGGTTAACAGTCGGAGGCTTGATTTCGGTTTGCTTGAGATCCTCTTCGATTTTCCTGCTGGTGAAGATAGGTTGGATGGGGGTCCCAGTCTTGTAGCTAAGCTCTTTAAGACGCTTGCGCGCTCTGTCTGCAGATGGCTGATCTTTGAATGGTATGACTACTCTGACAGGACTATTAGAGCTCTCAGTTACAGATTCACTGCGATCTACAGTATCTGTCGTGGATTGGACGAAGTGGTGAATGAATCTTTTAATCAGTGGTTCGGAATATTTCAACTTGACGAAGACAGATTTGAGGCGGTCACACTCTTCTAAGAAATAGGACCAACTTGAGGATATGCGATAAGCACGATCTAACATGATTTGCAATAGAGCACGCTTACAGCGGATGTCAACGTGGCTTTGATGATGTAGTAATAAACCAGTATTGGTCGGTTTTACGAAAACCTTCGTCTCAATTCTCGGTGCTCTATTCAATAGTTACACTCCAATGAAGGGGATCATCCCATTGTTTTTTGTTTCCATGGTAAAATTGATGGACGAGTGACGACTATTGAGTGTCTGTAGAAAATTCACTGCTGTAGTTATATCAGGCATTACGATCAGCGTATCATCGACGTCTCTTCTATAGTAGTGAGGCATAAGACCATCACGTTCAATAGACTGTTCAAGAGAACACATGAATACATTAGCTAGCAAAGGCCCGAGCGGCGAGCCCATGGCCACACCGTCCATTTGTTCAAATAGTAGTCCATCGTACTGGAATAGCTCATCTTTAGTAGCTATACGGAGGAGTTCTACCAAGTCGCTTTTGAGATCATATGCACAATTAAACCAGTTATTGTTGAACGCTTTATCAGCAAGAATTTGTATTGTTTCATCCAGAGGGACGTTGGTGAATAAAGATGTGACGTCAAAAGATACGAGGATTTCGCCTTGGTTGATTAAAAGGGAGCGAATTTCGTCCAAAAACTCAAAAGTGTCTTTAATCATGTAGTCGTTACAAGACAAAGGCTTGTCGTCAAGCCACTTGGCCAAGGCGTAGTTGTACGTTTGCGTTACTGATAGAATTGGACGCATAGACAAAGGGTTCTTGTGTGTTTTAGGCAACCCATACAGGTATGCTAGCCTTGATCCTTGGGGTCGGACAAAGTCTGCGATCTTCTTAGGGAGTATCCTATATAAATAGTAGACACCAGGAGCTTCTCCTTTTCTAGTAGAGGATGATAATACTTGGGCGGTCAACCTCTGGTTTTAGGCCTATCAACAGGTCTGAGATCACTCACAAGGTCCTAGATCACTCACAAGGGCCATCAAGCAACTGAAAGCTCGAGACGATATTATCATCACAAGACCCAATAAAGGCTTTGGTGTTGTCGTCATGGATAAAACGGATTACTTGCGACTTCTTTCTGAAGCTTCCGTCAATGATTCAGCCAAATTGCTTGGTGGAATGATGATGTTGTCTACGGTTGCGAAGATAGCCATGTTTGGTGTCAAAATATACATTGTAAATTAAATATACAAAATTTGAAGCAAATAGCGGCGAATTCATCAATTTCGAGAAAACCACCAAAATCAAAAATATTAGAATTAGTTTCGGTGTTAAGGACGACAAAATCGGTGCATTATTGAAGCGAAGCGGGCAAGCTAAAAGAATATGGCTAAAATTCGCTTGTAATATGTCAGAGTCACCCCAATCAATTCCTAACAGAGATGACCATAATTTCTCGACATGCTAGGAAAGCATAAACATCGCTACGAGGTGCATAAATAAATGGTATTTCAGGGTTCATTGAAAAGCTAAAATCGTTATTTTACTCTGTTTATAAGCCATGCAAACCCGAACCAAGACAAAATCCCTCCCACTTATAAGCTCTCGAAAACGCTTTCGGACCTTGTACAAGCTCAGGCTTCCAGTCCGCTGTTTGAGTGAGAGAAAACAGCACCATACTTATGTGTCTGAGAGGACACGCAATAGAGAAACAGCAACCGTGCTCACGTCTAGCATTCTTGCGTCTTATTGAAATTTTGTGCTTGTTTAAAAACGTTTTTGTAAAATCCGTCTTGCACAAATGACCCTATTAACCGTGCCTTCAGAGACTATAGTTCCCTTAAATGACTAACTTTGATGTTTGTTTGTGAACTTACTTACCATACTGCCGCTGGCAATGTTTGTTGGCTAATGAAATGATTAACAGATTGATATCTGTTTAAAATAAAAAAGAACGTTGAATTATTTAACGATTACCCGTTTAGTGAACTTATTATTATAAGAAACTAAATGGGGTTAGCCGACGGCAACCGACAAGTGGCTCTGCATGAATGGCAACTGACTTTAATTTGTTATACCTGTGTTCAATTGACAATTCAACCCGCAAAAGTCCCTTCTTTCTTCCATTGGTGCTTTTTTTCGGTTAATTGATATATTAGTGATTAATAAAACTATTCAGGTACAATTATGAAAGCCGACGCTAAAAAATGACATAACGTCATATAATGTTAGGTTAATCTGTTGCTTTTGGTGATTATTGGAAGTCGTACAGATAGGTTTTACTAAGTTTCAAGCCATTTCCAATTTTAATATATTTTCATCCAAGTAGCCCTTTACGAATTTACAGTTCTGAAAGAAATTACTGTCAATCAAAATAACGCTGTCCCGGGAAGACTGTCAAGAGAAAATAGTTGCGATAATTTGCTGTTCCTGTTTCAAGTTACTAATACATTTCGAGAAACAGTGTTTTCTATATATTGTGATCGATTACTGAAGTTGTAAATGACTGACTCCCTGTGCATGAATACAAAGCTAATCATAATCTGCAAGTGTCTACATGCAGATAGTACCCGGGAGATGGTGGTTTTGATCACGAACTCTTGGTCAAGTTTCGCCGTTGCCAGTTCGGCCAGATCGACCAGATCGGTAGTTGGTTCGTTAGCTTTCTGTCGCCTCAGAGACAACAAATTGCCACTGAACCTTTCACTTTCATCCAATATAATTATACGAGCAGATGAGAGAGCAATAGAAAGACTCTTCTTTACCTACTCCTTCTTTTTCTTCTTGCTTATTTAGTGGATTTGGATTAACTCAAACTGACGCGCACTGCTTGCGTAACGGGTCACATGTTAGTAGCTCGAGGTAATTAACTGGCTTAAATTATATGATTGAGGAGGTTTTCACACTAAAGCGATCCCAAATAACATTAACGACCATATCACATTTAGTCCGCGTCACTGAATAGAAAAACGAGCACTAGTATCCCAAATACATGCGATTTAGCGTCTTGTTACGAAAGAAATAGCAGGAGTAGATCTATCTATGTCTTAATTCATGTACAGATATTTTACATTTTGTATTTGTTCTTTTCTTTTCTTTTCTTTTCTTTTCTTTTATTCTTTTATCCATTCATCATTTCTTGCTTTCCTTTTTTTGCTTTAATTTTTTGCTAAAGAAACAGTGACTCTTGAATTATTTATATTTGGTACGGTTATCCAAAATGACTCAACATTTCCTCAAAACGGCTTGGTCCCATCTTTATGAAAGCAATTATTAAATTATTAACACAAATTATTGCTTCAAAGATATCTCCATCTTATTGTATGTTTTGCAAATCGATGAAACTCAATCCACGAGTCATAGATGCCATTGGCACTTTGGTTTGTTAAAATTGTATTTCAAATTTGCAATGATCATGTCGTTGAATACCGCGCGGAATCATCATAGCTTCGATCTGTGTACAAAGGTATTTTATTAAAATTTTATGAAAATTGGCTCATTGCTTGATAAAGCAGTAACAATCAAAAACGTGTCAGCGATTTTTGATACTTTATCTGGTTGTGTGCATGTAGTTTTTGACCACGAATGTCCAAAAATGTCAAAATCTGACAACTTCAACTTTGAAACGCAATTGCTCACCAACGAAGTGAAACATTAACAAATTCCCACTTTTTTAATTGATGATATTTTATTTCCCTATGGACCAAGCTTTATCGAATTCTGATATAACCTTATAAGGGAGTAGTTATACTTCTTTTAAACTTGTTGAAATTGCGTTGATTTTGTGGGCATGACATGGCATTTTAGTTTAATCATAAAAAAATAAACTAATCTATATTTTCTAAGTTCTGAAATGATAGCTAGCTTGTCGTGGTTTGTTTTAATCCAGGGCTCATACAAACAGTTTTGTATATAACGCAAAAGTCTACTATATAATTAACCCAGTAAAAGGATATCGTAATTGTATCAATAATATCGATGCTCTTTGACCGATACCGATACTTGAATAAGTAAAATTCGTGCGAATAATTAAGTAATTCAATTATCAGAACTAATCGGCCAATGCACTGCACAAATAAGAAAGTTAATTTACTATGCGGGTAAGTGTTAAATAATTGAACATTTTTTTATTTTAAACAGATATCCATCTGTTCACTCTTTCATTAGACAACAAACGTCGTCAGAGGTAGGTAAGCTCATATGCAAACACCAAAGCACAGCTAGAATTAAATAATTGAATTGAGCTTCTCTCAAGGCACAGTTAATGGGGACATTCGTTAAATTTTTCAACACAAACAAAATTTTAGACGCGAGCGAGATTCTTGTACCTCTAATACGCGTCTTATCAGGCGCATCATATGTACGTAAGATGCCTTTTATTTGGTCTCATATAAACTGCCCTAATACCGTAAACTGCGGATTGTAAGTTCTGAGCTTCTACAAAGTTCTAAGGGGTTCTCTTGCAAGTTGCTTGTAATTTGGGAGGTTTATGTCCTGGAGTGGGGACTTATAGATAGGGTAAAAATATCGTTTTCCAAAAAGCTGATTGGGAGGAGTACTTAATTAAGGTGGCTCATTCAGGAGGCATTCGGCCTTGACAAACGTTTAGTCACAACGTTTTAGAATCGCGGTCAAGTTCAATAGCTTTGTAGGAACTTTTATTCCAATTATCCAGCTACACATTGACCCAGTAAGCGATTTTGTTGAATTGAAGAGAAATATTTTTGGAGTAATTTCAACAAAACCTGACCCCATTGTTTAGAAACAACTCACTCTAAATCTGAATTTTGCTGGTATAAATGGATGAAACACGGGGAATCAAACTACAATTAATCAATCTTCAGGCTGAGTGAATTTCACAAAAATCGTCGGAGTAGAAAATGCGAAGACGATTGGCTGCCAAAAGCGTACCCTGAACTGAAGTGCTCTGAAATCGTCATGAATCTTTAAGCACCTCTTGTACTCTGAAAATAACAACCACGAAACCGTACGTAAAGTGCTATCTGTGATACAAATACCTGAAATACCGTGACTCAACTCAATTCAATTCAATTCAATTCAATTCAATTCAATTCAATTCAATTCAATTCAATTCAATTCAATTCAATTCAATTCAATTCAATTCAATTCAATTCAATTCAATTCAATTCAATTCAATTCAATGTGTTTTATTTTATCTATAAATATAGAAATACTTTACAACATAGAATCCGCTCGCTGATTGGCTATCGAGGAGAGAGGATTTAATGCAGAACTGAACACTAAAAAGCTGAATTCAACGATAGAGCGATAACACTTAAACCATGAAATAACTTAGTAACTAAATAGAGACAAATAGTAGCAAAACCCTTTGTTTTCTATTGTTTCATTAGTACTATTTGTACTTTTTAGTTAGTACTTGTTTCACGGTTTTAGTGCTATCGCTCTATGTAGGGATCACATAATCAAATAAGCTTTTGTTTTTGGTACATACTATAACTATATCACGCTGTTTTGTCTTCGTTGAACAACAAGTAAGCACTTAGAAAAAGATGAAATAGCAAGAATAAATTGTGTATTGTGAAAAAAACTATATTTTTTGTTCAGGCCTTGAAAATTGTTTTGATCGTCGCACTGATTTGGCATTTGAATTTTTCATGCTTACAAAATCAAGTGTGACTAAATATAAATGTTTTACTTGCCTTTATAATTTAACAATTATAAATACAAGTAAATGTACTTGTCCCCATAATTTAATAGTAGACACGAGTCTTGCCTCATTGCCGGATTTCAAGTCGTTAGGGACTGGTTCGAGTCTCTTAATTTGCGTTCTGTGTTGATTATCACATTATTAATTAAGGGACTCGTCCATAGTCCCTAACGGCCTGAAATCCGGCAATGTCCAAATAAATTATCTTGCAAATTAATTTGGACTGCCAAAAACGCGCCTTCAAAGCATCAGTCATCTTCCAGTTTTAGTCCTCTACTTCAGGCCCTAAATCGACTCAAGTTACACAAAGTCGCCTTAAATCACACAAAGTTGCCTTAAGTCCCATCGATGATGAGGCAAAAAATTGCTTAAATCGCCACGAGTCAAGACGCCTCCGGAACCCTCAACCCCTGGGCCTACTTCAGCCCTAAATTAGCCTTGAGTGACACAGAGTCGCCTTAAATCGCACAGTTGTCTTAAGTCGCACAAAGTCGCCGTAAGGCCACCAACCTTTTGGCCAGGTTTGGCGTAAATCGCCTAAAGTCGCCTTAAGTTGCCTTAAGTTCCCCAAAATAAAGTTAAAGCAACTTCAGGGTCCGGAGTAGGTCTAGTTTTGCTTCTACCGGTCCACAATATGCTCAACACTTGTCCGCGTTCACGTGATACCCTCTCGGCCAGTCACAGCACGAGAAAAATGTAGTTGTAGCAAATAAAGTCTTAACTACAAGGGGACTGGCAAATAAGGATATAGATTACTTAAGCATACACATATTATTATCTACTTCGAAAACTCATCAGTAATTCATTTGCCTTTCATCCAATCACTAGGATCATCTATTGGTCACGTGCATGAGACTTTAAACACGATAAAGCCTTGCAAACATTTCATTTGAAATTTTGACTCAATATTTCTTTAAAATGATTGAGTTTTTGGTTTTTCTGATCCGTCAATCAGTTTGGGGGCAGAGATTATTTCAAATGAACTAAGAATGATGGATGGATCAGAAATGACAAAACTACTAATTGCTTTTCGGTAGAGTCGACAAAAAATAACAAAAATAGGCCCCTAAGAGGCCATGAAGCAGGTAGCAGGTTATATAATTTACAAGGCAGCCATAGGCTGATGTGGTTACTGGCCCCTAAAGCCCCAACTTCCAGTAAGTCAACGCCGCGAAAGGCAAAGCAGAAGACCCACACACTGACGTTTGTAAAGACGCCAAAAAGCTTGAGAACAATGAAGTTGGAAAAACAATGGGCTAAATACGAAGACAGCCAAAGATAAAATACGGATAATATCGGATGTTTCAGAAACAACAAACTGAAGATTAGAATTGTGAGAGAAAGGAGACAAAAATGGTAACGGACGTACACCCCCGATAGAAAAGGTGTTGAGTGGGATAACAACAATACTGATACCGTGAGGCGATCACTTTTTCATTTTTTTTTTTTTTTTTTTTTGATGTTTTGTGACAAGCGCCTTTAGGAGGGTCTCAATGGGGGGGTATCAGTCACGACTCACGCTTAAAAAAATCGCTTTTTCACGACTCACGGTTAATTTTTCCGAATCACGGTTAACTTAAGCGTTTTGAAGAATTTCCGATATAGCATGAAGAAAAAATTCGTTTTGAATTGAATTGCCGTTTTTTTTTTTTGGCTGCTTGTCTCTTTGGCAAAAATGTTAATACGTTTAGCTCTGATTCGCCATCGGTTCCTACTAGTAATGGAAACTCCAAGTCAAGCTGTTGTTGGGTAGCAATCCGAAAATTTTCAATCCTTCCGTCCATCTTTGCCAGACGATATAGCTTGAGTTCAAATAAACCCAAGCCGAACGTTTTGGCCTGTTCCTTGAGGCCCAGGTCATCAATTATTTGCCTCTTGAGATCGTTGATCAAAGGTTGGTCATTAATCTTTAAACGGATCTTATACCGCTCACAGGGCTTCTCTTCACCCGTCCGATAGAAGCTTACCATGCCTCTTATGACGGACATGGTCTTATAAACCCAAGAGTTTTCTAAGTATTCGAGTACAACTACAAGTCGAAGCAAAAACTATCACACGAATTACACAAGTTAGTCAATCATTGACACACTGAGGAGAGTAAAAACTGAGACGCCTGGACAAAGACCACCAAGAGTGACATAGTGAGCGCCTGGCTGACGCCTAGTCAACTCGCCCAGGAAGAGACTTTAGATCACTTACATTTACTATAAAAAAAATGAAAATCACGGCTCACGCTACAAAAATTATTCACGGCTCACGATGACTTTTTTCGAATTTTCACGACTCACGGTTAATTTTTGAAGCGTTTCACGACTCACGCTTAACCCCATTGAGACCCTCCTTTAGTACAGACAAGGAAGAAAGTAATAGCTTCTGATACCGAGGGAGCAAAAGTGTTTTCAATGTGTGATAGTATAATTACGTTTGTACAAATGAAAGGATGGTCACAAGAATTTTTAGTGTCAAAGAGGAACGTACATGACACCGATTCAACCAATATCACTATACCATTGGTCTTATTACTCGTGCCCAGGCCATAGGCTGGGAACGAGTTATAAAATGCAAACGAAATTCTTTGGGTCTATGGTCGTGTTCGGAATGCGGCGCAATCGGTGACGTTGCACTCCTGCTTGGTTAAAAGCGTAAGAAACAATGCCCTTCATTCTTCACCTTTGAGCGCGTGCAAACTCTTCGTAGTGAAGGCAAGCCAGGAACTTTAGGAATGCAAGATGGCCGACTTCAAAGAAAATAGCTTTCAGAGACAGGCTTTTCCTACAGTAGAACAATTTAATTTGGAGCTTTTAACTCGAGATATACCTATATACTTATAAGAGCTTCAGAATGGGCTGTTATTTTGAGCTTCATCTCCAATACTTTGACCAAATATCGAACTCTAAATGGAGTACTTGGAACAATGCCCTCGCGATAAAGACTATTTCCTATGAGCTGGAAATCTACGAATTTCTCATCCTACATGTTGCTAAACGAACATACATAGTCAATTATATTTCTCATTCAAGCATTCAAGAGATGTTGAGGGGTTTTTGTACCGAATTTTAACACCGAAATTGTGGCCAGATAATATTTTCATGGAACTAAGGTTGTATTTGCCCTGATGCGTTAATTTGGTCACGTAATGGATAAAACATCTGAAACATGAAAGAAAAAATACACGATTTGTTATTGTGTCAAAAACGCCGTTATAGAAGTCTTTACAGCAAACAATTGAGATACATAGTGAAATAAAAAGTATCCCCATGATAATAGAAGGACAAATTAAGACAAACTGGACGGCTGATTGTACACACGCGTACAATTGAGGCTGAGCGTTTGTCAGTACTTCAGATCGATAGAATATAATAAGAGATTTAACAATGTGGTTGAATTGTATTTGTCGCTGGTTTGATCATTGAACATGTCTAAAAATGTAAATAATTTGGCTGTCACGGTAGTCTCATACAAAGTCATACAATATAGGTAACTAGCCGTTTCTAATAGAAAGTAAAATGCTGCGAGCAGAAAACAGCTGGTGTATCCACGTTAGCCGAACTGTTCCCCTAAAACTCACGAAAGTGCACCGCTTTGTCTGATATATCAAATCTCCTGTGCGTTGTGTGACGAACACTGCTAGTTTATTTTTATGTTCTATTTGACCTGATGCGTTGGTCACGTAATGGATAAAACATCTGAAACATGAACGAAAAAATACACGATTTGTTGTGTCAATAATGCCGTTGTAGAAGTCTTTACAGCAAACAATTTAGATATATAGTGAAATAAAAAGCTGAATAAACTGGTATATTCGCAGGGAATATATTTGCCTGTGAGATATAATGCATGATAATAGAAGGACAAAGGCAAACACTAATAGCTGTTGACAGACAAATAAAAGGTCTTTACTACTGCGGCTTGTTGAACTACAGGCAGCCAGCGTACATGTCAATCGCTCTTACTCTAGCGGCAGCTAATCTAAGGCCTAGGGCAAACGTCGAATCTAAGTCGCGTCGAATACATTTAAAATAGGTGCGACAAAGAGTCGACTTCATTCCAGCGTGGTAGCAAACGTCGCACCTGTGCCGGACCGCTGTCGCATTATCCGACTTGGCAAGTCGAACCCATGCTAGAGTCGAATCAATTAATTTGAGTCGAATTTAATTGCAGCAAACAACGCAACATTCATGCGCCTATTTCAAAATAAATAGGTTCGACGAATTAAATTCGACTAAGATTCAACGTTTGCCCTGGGCCTAAATGTCCTTTTTAAGCCGATTTTGGGCTTCTTTTACCTGGGCACGAGTGAACGCACGAGTGCGTCTAGTTTGTACTTAAAGCTACGATAACAGACCATATACACGACAAAACTATTTGATTCTAATTGGCGGAGGGGGGCATGTAATATGGTGGCACTAGGGGTGTAGTCTATTTTGCGCGGACACGGAAAGCTAAGAGCAATTGAACGAAATAAGTGTGATAGAAAAGGTGTTATCATTATATGATTGAAGAGGTTGCAGGCAAGCGTGGTGTTACTGGTGCAACGGGGCATACGGCTGTGGAAAGTGATAGGGATAGTATATATAATATAAGGATGACGAAATTTAATGAATGTTGGAAGATACATAAAAATAATGCTTGGTCCTTAATAAAGAGATGATCATCATGAAATGCAATACACATACAAGCGTATAGATAAAGACGCATTTGAAGGGGTGTCCGCGGTTTGGAGGGGAGGGAGGGGGGAAAGGGGAAAAGGGGAAGGAAGGAAGAAAGACGCCCGTATTCACCCAACTAACGAATGAAAGAACAAGACCGATAGATAGGCATTTATTCGTGTATTTATTTATTCATTAATTCAGTTCGAAATCTTCTCGTAGCTACTTATTTATTTAATTGCTCTGGCCCGAAGGGCCCAGAGCTGAGGATTGCAAACCGATCGTTCGGAGGGTCAGTAAATGATTTTCTCTTTACTGCGCACCCTCGTGAAAAAACGTGATAAGACGAAGATTATATTTGCGTGTGAGATATAATGTATGATAATACAAAGACAAAGGCAAACACTAATAGCTGTTGACAGACAAATAAAGGGTCTTTACTACTGCTGCTGGTCCAAACATTTCAGAAAAGTGTGTCTTATGCATTTTCAAATTCTGATTGCGAGAGGAGAGCGCAACATTACTACAGTTTTATTACCGCGATCAGTGGTTGACGTTTTTGTTGATGTGAATATGTAGTAAAACAGGCAGAGGTGTCAAAAAAGCATTTGATTTTTTAGAATTATGAGATGGATAATCTGAAAATGTCATTTCCTTTCCTTTCTGTTTTTTTCTTCTTCTTTTTTTTTCTTTCTTTCCGTCTTGCTATCTTGCTATTTTTCTATCTCTCTATTTTTTCCCTTCTTTCTTTCTCTCTTTCTTTCTCTCTTTCTTTCTTCCTTTCTTCTTTTCTTTCTTTGTTTCCTTTCTTCCTTTGTTTCCTTTCTGATCTTTCTTCCTTCCTTCTTTCCTTCCTTCCTTCCTTCCTTTCTCCCTCCCTCCCTCTCTCCCTCCCTGAGTTGTCGTTGTTATTCAGATTTATCATACCCCGGGAATCCAATGAATCCTGTTATGTATTCGTGGAAGTGTTCAGCAAGGTCATGAACTGTTTAGTGACATTTCTCAGGAAAGACAATGTCCTTTTGTGAGTTTTTCATCGCCGCGTTGTACGCTCAATCGGCGCAAGACGATATAAAGTTCCATTCCAGTGTTCTCCTCTTCAAAGAGGTAAAATCTCTTTAGAAAGCCCCGGGGGGGGGGGGGGGGGGACTCCTATATATAAGAGGACGGGGATGCTCGTCGGAAATTTTAAAAATGACCCCTAAAAGGTACCAAAGTCATATCAGGGTGGGCGTGGCAATACATGTTTTTACCCCTAAAAGGTACCAACTTAAAAACACTAAATTTAACATTTTGCATATTTTAGTCAATCAAGCGATCAGTTGTGTCTATTTATATACGAACAATTTGATGGTCGTGCAATCCGATCTTTGTTTCCAGTATTTAATCGTTGATAGAGGAAAACATTACCCTAAAAGGTACCAGCTAGGTCTCTAGTAGTCCACTAAAGTCTGGGACACCCTAAAAGGTACCAGATCGCTCACAGTGATTTTGACCCCTAAAAGGTACGACGAGCATCCCCGTCCATTTCCGATTGGAGTCCAACGCTCCCCCCCCCCCCCCCCCCAAGTAGAAAGCCACACGATATCGCTAAAATTTCTGGTGAATCGAAATTTTGCTTTCTTTACGCAGACTACTCTCAGTAGTTCAGTTAAATCCACATATATTTATGCATTCTCTATACATTACAAGGCAAATTATGTGTCAGATATTTATCAAGCACTCTTTTAGCTGCCAGGGAGCGATACACGTCCTTTCCTAAACAAACTTTCATCAATCATTGCTAACACTGTTTGTGATTCTTTGAAAAAGCAATATATTTCAGTGAATAAAATGTACTTGTATTTCTAAAACTTGTGTTGTCGTAATCAGTTAGTTTTGTAATCATTGCCAACGCAAGCCGTTTGTGATTGTTTCAAAAAGTGCATTTTAAAATTTACTCAAAGTGCTAAATATATTG
Source organism: Telmatactis stephensoni (assembly GCA_029948255.1). Lineage (NCBI taxonomy): Eukaryota > Metazoa > Cnidaria > Anthozoa > Actiniaria > Isophelliidae > Telmatactis > Telmatactis stephensoni. The sequence goes on from JALIZF010001598.1 coordinate 59,784, forward strand.
AACTGTGGACCCGGAAGGGGGGGGGGGGGGGGGGGGGGGGTTACTTGACCAGGATTTGGGTGGGGATGTTCCGCTGGGATCCTAAAACGGTTACCCTGTTTATGACAGAAAAACTCAAAATACCATACCCTGTTTATGACAAAGTATAATAATTGCAGAATGTAATGTACTTATTTGTTTGCAATGTAAATGAGTTTTATAACCGGTTTGTTGCGATCGTGAACGAACAACGATAAAGCTTCTAGACAGAGCGTTGCCGTGGAGCTAATTAACGACTAGGGTTGATGAGAAAGCTGCTATCCTGAAAATGACAAGAAGCTCAAAAAATTGCAATAGGGATACCCTGTTTATGACAGGGAACTCGAAAAACCATACCCTGTTCAGCGGATCATCCCCGTATAGTAAATATATGGGAGTACCCCCCCCCCCCCCCCCCCGGGACTGTGGAGTATGTTCTGTAGTCAACACTGAAGGTCAACTAGCAGTGTTCGTCACACAACGTACAGGAGGTTTGATATATCAGACAAAGCGGTGTACTTTCGTGAGTTTTAGGGGAACGGTTCTGCTAACGTGGATACCCCAGCTGTTTTCTGCTCGCAGCATTTTACTTTCTATTAGAAACTAATTATTTACATTTTTAGACATGTTCAATGATCAAACCAGCGACAAATACAATTCAACCACATAGAGTGTTAAATCTCTTATTATATTCTATCCATCTGAAATACTGACAAACGCTCAGCCTCAATTGTACTGCATGGCATGTACAATCAACCGTCCAGTTTGTCTTAATTTGTCCTTCTATTATCATGGGAATACTTTTTATTTCACTGTGTATCTCAATTATTTGCTGTAAAGACTTCTATAACGGCGTTTTTGACACAATAACAAATCGTGTATTTTTTCTTTCATGTTTCAGATGTTTTATCCATTACGTGACCAAATTAACGCATCAGGTCAAATACAACCTTAGTTCCATGAAAATATTATCTGGCCACAATTTCGGTGTTAAAATTCGGTACAAAAACCCCTCAATATCTCTTGAATGCTTGAATGAGAAATATAATTGACTTGCTTCTATGTGTGTTCGTTTAGCAACATGTAGGATGAGAAATTCGTAGTCTTCCAGCTCATAGGAAATAGTCTTTATCGCGAGGGCCTTCTTTCAGGGGTCTTCAAGTACTCCATTTAGAGTTTGATATTTGGTCAAAGTATTGAAGATCAGGCTCAAAATAACAGCCTATTCTCACGCTCTTATAAGTGTCTAGGTAAATCTCGAGTTAAAAGCTCCATTTTCTATTGTCTCACTGCTGGAGAGGCATTAGCAAAATACACACCCAAGAATCTTTAGCACCTCTCCCTACAGAATTGAAAATGAACATTGTGCATAGTATATTAGGAAGTGAATTAAATAACATACAAAATGACATTTCAACATTCTCCCAAGTCTACAAGAATCCAGAGCTTTTCAAAGAATTAGACCCTGAACTTTGGTATCAGCAAAGAAATCCACTTCTTCAGACAGTAATTAATGGGTTGTGTGCATCAAGTATAAGCCCTCTCAAGAAGTGCCTTGGAGTTGAGCATTTATACTCACTATGTGGATTACCTTTTGTTGCACCATTTAGTTTTGCAACTAACTCTGTTATTCTATCAACCACCAATTCAAAAATTGCTGTCAATCTATTTGGCAAGTCATTACCAGGTGGCAGCTATAGCATGCACTCTAAAGCAGTGGATGAGAAATCTCACAAGCACACCAACAGTGTTTCCAAAGGGAAGTTGCCTTGTTGCAATTGACAATGATCAAGCTGTTCCAAAGAAATGGAAGGTGAGGGTTGGACAGAAATCAAGGGTTAGTGTGGTGACAAGCATGTGCCAGGCAGAAGTGGACAACGATGGGACTATTCAGAAGAAAACTGATTTAGCACCAAGGTATGCCCCAGTTATGAATGTTGTTAATCTCCTTATTTGCTTCGTTACAACAAAATGATGGAGCACACACAAACAAAAACAACCAACTGCAACAGAACTTACATATTTTTCAAAATAGTTTTTCATGTTAATGGCTTTCTATCATATAAAAAATGTAAAAGCTATAGATCATAAAAATTCATTGATGTGGAAGAAACAGTGCAATAAACTCCTTTTAAATAGTTAAATTATGATACTCATGTATCATGACATTTAACAACAGTACTCTAACTTTAAATGAATAATGACAGCTGTGTAGAATCAGGCATAATCAATATTTGATCTCCTTTGTTTTAGAAACTGGGATGTGCCACTGCATTAAAGGGATAAGAAAAAGAAGGAACTCAAAGATGCCACAGAACCCCATCTAGATTACTCAACCAAATATAGAGGCTGTGTTAAGGAAAGAGGTCAGTCTAACCCCTAAGGATTTTGCAGTAATCAGTTATACTCTTCTACAGTGTATGCTTTTCAAATGCTGATGAATAAAAGCCATAGATTCCAAACAACTACTAGTTAATGTGCTATTGGATGCAACTACAATATCACATCAACAGAGTAGGCATAAATGCTATCTCAGTCTTTAATATTTAATCATATTCAATTAGGTAGCATGGTGTGACCTAGTGGTGATAGTACTAACCATTCACCATTGTTGTCTGGGTTGGAGTACCAGCTTGGGGCTCCAATCATATAAACTGAGTTTGTTTGATGTGTTGTTTTCCACCACTTGGTTTTTCACCTGTTTTTCTTCCCTTGGCAGAAATCAAAAATGAATGTGATCTGTATGTAAAACATGTAATGTAAAGGTAGAGAGTGCCAGCAGATGAAGAACCAGCTACAGTTGTATTTGGATGTGTTATGAAAAATCATTCATTTATTTATTTTAATCCCTTTTATTTATTGTTGTTGTTTTAGAACAAAAAGATTATTCAAGAATGTTTGCAGTTGGTTGTTGCTGAGCAAGCTTCTGTTACGGTGACGACATCAAAGATGATGTCGACTCTAAAGTTGAGGAAATGCTAGTTAAGGCAGGGTTTGTCCTAACTGTTGTACGGTGATGCCAAAAACCAAACGAAAGTGCATCAACCCTGAATGCCAAGTTAACTTGAAGGCAGCAGAAAAGGAATTAACTGGGGATGATGTTTTAGGAACAGCTTTGGTTGAACCTCCTCGCACCTTCAACTATAGGCACAGAGAGGATGAGATTGTCATGACAGTAGATGAAAAGGGAGGAAAAGGGGTGTGTAGAAAAAGAAGACTGTGTTTAATTTCAGGAGTTGAATGTTGAATGGGAAGATGTGGAAACCAGTCATTCGAAAGAAGCAGTGAAAGTTTCAGTCTCTGACCCAGTATTTGAGAATCCAGCCACCCATGAAGCCGTAAGAGATGTTCTTCGCCATGTTGGAAATGTGGCTAAAGTAACACGCTATGGCCATACTGGTCCTGAGTCACGCCAATGGGTCAACGTAACTATGGATGGGTTGCCATATACCCTGGCAGCAAATGTCATTGATAACACCCTCATATGCGTAGAATGCTCAAAGACCAGTGCCAATATCAAGTCCTTTTTTAGAAAGGAGTGGGACAATCATCTCAAAAATGTACACCCATCCCTTAAGCCTGAGAGTGTACACGAATTTGACTGGGTTGTATTGCAAATTGGCCCACTTCATGTGGAAATGAACATGGTCAAGTCCTTTTTTAACTTAAACTTCACTTCTGAAAATGCACTGAAGTATGCCAAAAAAGCTGGGAACCATCACCAAGCTATGACGCTTATCAACATTCTCCAAAAAGGCTGTTGGATGGAACTATTTCTTCCCTATGTTCGTGAAAGAATTACTCAAAGGCAACCTCTGTCAGTAAATGATTATTTGTATAACTGGGCAAATAAGAGGGAAGACAAGAATTATGTCTACATGTTTGAACAGGTAATTCATGTGCAGAAAATTTTGACTGAAACTTTTGAATTGAATTTGGAGTGAATATGATACTTCAGTCTAATTCTTTTCTACGCTGTTGTATTTTTCTGACTATTGCACTCTAAGTAGTTTACTTTGTTTCATGGGTCAATGAAAACTGCTCTGACTAATGTGTACAAACAGTTCCACACATTAATTAGTGTGGGTGTTTATAGTCAATAGAAGAAACGTTGTCGGGTCTAAAAACATAGAAGCTGAGACCGAAATGGTGTATGGCATGTCAATAATAAATTATATTCTGATTTATTTATTTATTTATTTACGCTGCAACTGATAAAAAATCAAAGCCAAATGGCCCGCCATCGCAGATACTGTATACGCATTTAGCATTTTGCATCGAACTGAATGAATAAATGAATAAGAAAGAATATTATTATTGACGTCCCAAGCACCATCAGTCTCAGCTTCTATGTTCTATGTTTTAGACCCAACGACGTTTCTTCAATTTACTATATTTTAGTGTGTATAGAATATAATATATGAAATAATAATATTCTACATGTATACACACTATATGGACTACACTGGGTCAACATTAGTTTTAAGCTTCAAGATAATGGAAAAATTTTAAAGTAGGTAAGTGGGTGTGGTAACTCATATTAATATTTTACCCCTTAACCAACTCAAAAGTAAATATACTTAGTCTTTTATTGTTCATCATTTGAATTTAACAAGGAGTATGAATTTTTTTTTAGATTTGGAGATACCTTGGAGCTATACAGGTGTACCATATTGGTGTACGAAGAAACAACAGCTTGTACGTGACAAGTGCCCTGTCAGCATTTGCTCCTCTATTCAGCATTCATCCATTTACCTCTAAGTATCAACTAATTGAGCTTCGTGATATGTAAGTAATTATTCTAATCTAATCATATACCCCAGTCCATTGCATATAATATATATCAATCTTCTTTTGTTTAGGTGTCAGCGAGCACTATATCCACCTGAACTTAAAGTCTTTGTTGAGAAGCATGAGTCAATATCAACCTCTGGAAACCCCTCAAAAGGAGAAGGTATGGATGCACAACTATAAGAGGGGAATAAAGCATCGAAAACCTGGGAGCATGGGACCATGACAGCAAAAGACTGGTTGACAATCTTCCGTAACCATGACAATTTAAATGAGGTATGAATTGTGCATTCAGGTAATGAAAGACAATGCACAAAGTTTGTTCTCACATGTTTAATATACAGGATCATTCAATAATTCTTATCAATCATAATGTAAGGGGTATAAATTAAAGTAAAAAAAAAAGGTTTTATTTCTCTTGAATTGACAGTATCCTGAATGACCATGATTAGAAAAGGGCAGTGATACTTGTCATACATTTCAGGGGATTTAGTCTTGTAACATTCATCAATTAAAGAAGTTTTATAACTACAATGTATTTGCTTTCAAGTTGTGAAAAATTCATGAGTTATCACACCCACTTAGATACACCTGTACGTTTTAGAAACACTTGATGATGATGATGATTAAATTTTTAATCCTCATAGTTCAATCTGATTTTATGGTTTTAGATATTTGATGAATGTAGCAGACAAACATGTATCACTTGACAACAGTGTTGTTTTGGATAGAGATCTGCATCTTTTGACAAGCATTTGTTCCAACAACAGAAAGGTGGTGTTCGAGTGTTGCTTTTGCGACACAAAAGAAAGGAAATATCTTCCCCTCACTACAATTTACATTACAGAGGAAGAAAGGCAAAAAGCCTCACAAATTGAAAATTTGAAAAAGTCAGAAATTGTAGTTAAAATAGCTGAAAAGTTGCAATTTGTAGAGGATGGTTTGAGTAGAGATGAACTTTACTCAAAATTTGACAAAGTGAAGAAGAATGTTAAGGGTACCAAAAAGAGTATTCTCATACAGTTATACAGTGAGGTTGTTGATGAAGTACATGTACCCCACGTCAAGTTAGATTGCACTGATTTGAGTGAATCAGAAAACTAACAATTTTTCTGATGAGTCACAAAAAACTTGTAAACTGTACAAATCACTTGACCCTTGTTTGTAAATAGATTTATTGTGACACAATTGGAACAATTCAATTTAGAATGCACTGATTTGCTTAGGAACTACAAATCACATGACTCTTGTTTGTAAATAGATTTATTATAAAGACCCTTGTTTGTAAATAGATTTATTATAATGACCCTTGTTTGTAAATAGATTTATTATAATGACCCTTGTTTGTAAATAGATTTATTACAACATAACTGGAACAATTCAATTTAGAATGCACTGATTTGAGTGAATGAAAAGGTTAACAATCTTTCTATGGTACAATGAAAAGCTTAGGAACGACAAATCGGTTACCACTGAATGAATTAATATGTAAATACTGAAGTTTATCAAATATGAATATATATGGTTGTCCTTTATATAAATAATGCTCCTTTTGGTTTTGACTTGCTTTTATTTTGATTCGTTTCGTCTAACAGTAGCACAGGGACGGGTTTATTTAACAGTGCTTCCCTAACACAGGAAGTGGTCGTGGTGGGAGGCATTTGCAGTGATCTTCGAGATTTACCAACTATATCTGCTATTTTGCTCTCAATTCGGCCTCCCTTAGAAGGACTTGGTGTAGTCTTCAGAGGCATAACAGTTATTTTGTTTTTGTCGATTTCTTTGTTAAAGGGAATCTCCTCGGTGTCTTCCACAGCTCCCGACCTGCGCATAGTGCCTGTAAGATACTCTTGCCGTAACTCTCCGGTTGCATAAAATTTGCGTTTGTTTGTTTTAGAATTATTGATCACCACCAAAACATCATTCTAGCTAGTTGTTTGTTTGCGCAAATCTCCTAAACGCAAGTAAATCGAAAATTAAGATTGTATCGTACTACGATTGAAGAAAAACATGACGAAACGAGGTAAGTGAAGGAAACCTATGATTCAATCTAGCGATGCTTTTCAAGTTAAGTGCACAACAAGATCATTTGTGGTCGAGCTACACGGTTAAGTTTTCGATGTCTGGAGCGTTATAAGTTTAACAGAAGGTTAAAAAAGTACTGATGTGTAGAATAAAATAATGTTCATTTGTACGGGTACATCTGAGACTCACTTGAGCTCAGCTAAGTCGTCCTCAGCACAATCTTGAGTAAGCATTCATCTGTTGATATACAAGTGATTGCAGCCGTGAAATAATAGACTAATAGTTACCAATAGAACTTATTTTTGTTTCTTTTGTGACTGTTACATATTATGCATTAGCATTCAGTGTGTTATGGGTTAAACCAGAGTTAATAGTACCCATTATTAACTCTGGTTAAATATAATTACTCTAGTTGATAATAACTACTTGTCTTAATTTATCCTAAACATAGACTTTCATTTATACTTAGCTGCTTCATTAGAAACACTCCTAGACATTGAAATTAGTAACTGTTTCATCAAGGGGTAAGTGTTTATTTGGTTGTTCCTGGGGTATTCATTAAAAAAATAATAACCTTGACATTGTGATCCATTCTCAGCTATCACGAATTTGGTATCAAGCTGCCAGTAGGGTGCCATGTGAATGTCAGACCAGAAATAGGTGGCAAAGATCAAGAAGCTCTACTTTGCTATGTGCCTGGAGACCTTGATCAAGGTTTCCTTGATCAGGTCATGCATAGTAGGTCCCAGAAAAAGTCCTACAAAGTTAGAGAGGTTGTTGGAAAGACAGTGGGCAGGGTACAGTATTTCCTAAATACTACACTGAGTTCCCTGTTAAAAGATGGATCAATTGTGGGACTGAAAGGGTAAGTATATGAAGTTACAGTGACAGGACAGCTCAAACAAAAGTACAGAATCAAATTAGTAACACACAGGGGCCTTTGTTGTGAATATATTAGTTAGTTTAAGTGATGGCACTTAGAGTGATTTTCCTTCGACCGTGAAAGAAAAATGACTATATAGTTTGTACTAGTTGATAAAGAACAATGGAAAACAATTGATATAGAGTCTACTACAAACCATTAGCTTGACTATTCTTTAAATGACGAAGGAACTGATCACTCTAGCCTGACACAAAATCTAGTATCGCGATACTCCTATCACTTTGATCTACAGAGAGACGGCGTTATTTTCCGGTAATGCCGTCTCAAAATCAGCGCTCGTAATTGGCCCAAACATTGAGGACTGCATCGAAGTGGCTTTCTCCAAAATCACAAAAACCTACTGAAAATCAATTCAAAATTGAGCAGCAAATATAAAACAACTTTTTAGATAATATCCGTGATAAAATGACCGAAAACAATGACATATTTTGATAAAAAATAGCCGCTAAGTTGAATTACAGCTACACACGACTATTGCGAAAAGTAAACTGAACTGGAATCTGTTGGTCTATAAAACTACCAGTAGATAAGTTAAAATAACTACACAATAATCACGTAAAGGAGTAAAAAGAAATCATCCGAAGTAAAAAAATCATGTCTGATAAGTAAAATCGGTAATTTCGTTTTCGTTTTTGGCTTCAATGACTTCAAAGTCACAGCAAAAGTGAATTTTCAGCAAAGCAAACAAATTGTCCTTTATGAAGACAAAAACAGTATCGTTTAAACAAAGATGAAACAAATAACTTTTTAAATAAAATAAACAGAGAATACACAAGTGCGGACTACCTTTTTAATAACTTTCAATAACTTTTCAGCATCATTCCTTTAGGTTGAAGCTATATTTTGACAAACTTTCACTTTCACATGTCGGTCAGCTCGATCGTTTTTCGCCAGTTTTGAAGAAATAGCAAAACGAAATCTTCAAAAGCATCAAATGACCCGTACTTCTTTCATTTTGTGAGCTTTTGGACTTGTTTCTATACTACTAAATCACCTCTTTTAAGCGTGAGAAAGCTTCCCGCGTCTGGCCGCCATTTCCTTTTTGGCTTTCTTCTTGCAATGAAAGAAAGAATTTGCCATGGAAACTGTAATTCCTACAACTTTGCAGGTAAAGAGAATCTTGCGTTCAATCAATCAAAAACGATAACTTTTCTCTTTTTTCTTCGCAAAAAAATGTTAGAATCGCGATACAAAACTAAACGCGATTTTGAGACGGCATTATCGGTTTATAATGACGGCTAGTTGGGAGAAAATATATTCGGTATTGGCGGAGTCGCGCAACATGATAGAGTGATTTTCACCGGACTGTGAAACAGTTACTAAGCTAATAGACAGAAATAGACTCTGCACTCATTGTTTTCTTTTGTTGCAATACAACTCTTAGACACTTTTAAACTCTGACTATTAGTAATTGTTTCACAGTCCGATGAAAATCACTCTTACTAACACTGAGATGCAAAAGTACTTACTAGCTAGATAGAGCAAATTAGCAATATAAATGTGTTGTTTTGCATGGGTGGAGTGTGATCATTCTATAGCTCCGTGGAAATTCATAAAAATGATAATGACACATCTATATTTTACAAAAACAGAATATTTTTAATCATGACTGACTGCAAGTTGTTTTCTACAATTACAGCATTGTCACTTGTGATGCTATCACAAGTAAAAAGCCACCATCCCATCAAGAATGGAAAAAATACACTCAAGCAGGAGGGGGAGCTATTATACCATGCAAATGGGTGTGCAGTGTCCCTCAGACACAATGTGACAAAGTATTGAGAAGAGTAGAGGGAGCACTGGCAAATATCGAGGGGAAAGATCATATAAGTGTAAAGGTAGCAGTCAAAAAAAATTTAGTTTGTTTCATTACACACACACACTTGACTAATACTTTATGTTTTGTCTGATTTCAGGTTGTCTCTGATGCTAAGAAAAGCAAAGTGTAAATTCAAAAGCAAGATTTATTTTTATAATGTAAACTTTAATTTTGTCAATAGAACATTTGCTAATGATAAAATTAAGTCATTTCTATTGTTTCTCATCTGGGTATAGTAGTCAATTAATCTTAAGTATTGTGGAAACCAAAGACTTATTTACCAGTAAAACATTTTAATCACAGTAAATTGTTCTCTTCTTGAATTAAGATTGTTGTATCTTGGTACTAGGTACTATCAGAGATAAGCGATTTCGAAATTTTAAGCTTATACAACAAAGATATTCAATTTGATAACCAGCTTCAATTAAATCGTTTAAGGAACATCTGACGAGACTTTAGTTCAAGGCTCTTTCATATTATTTATTTTGGGTTTCTAATCTTGTGTTAAGGATGTACAGTTTCTTATTTCAAGACTTTCTTGCTCAAATAAAACCCTTTCTCTCGAACTAAGATTACAATATTGTTAACTGCTTTAGGATCGAGCATCGTCGCCTCCAAATTAACGGGCAAATTTAGACTCGGATGTTATATCCACACTGCTTTTTTACAGCAGAGTTCTCACCTCTGAAGACTTCTCGATATTAGTTTTACAGCCCTTGTTCTGTTATACAAGAAACAAGCGATACTTTCACTGAAAATCTGCGCGATTTGTATTCTGAATCTTCGAGGAGCGTCCGCCATGTTGGAAGTTTTCGCAGGTGACTAAATGTTTTGATGTGACGTAAGAAACAAAAGATTCGTGACGTCAAATCCATAGTCAAATTTGGCTATAACCCGGACTGCTAACTATTAGGTTGCAAATTGTTTTACAGGCTAAGGAAAATTAATCTAAAATCTTAAGTCTGCAATCTGAAGGTTACCCTATGCATAATATAATGTGTGCATGTTTTCAGTTCTCCCTCTAAGAGGTATATGAATCTGCCTTAACACCTGAACCACCATTGCTCTTTTAGAATATATTATGCAAAATAGGTCACATGACGTGCTTGCTCAATCAAACATTTGAAAATATCTCCTAAATGGACAATGTTAGTTAGGTGTTAAGGCAGAATCATATTCGTCCAACAGGGGAAAGTGAAAATATACCACAATGTATCATGTATGGATGATAGCCATCACCCCATTTTACTTCAAAATTTTAGGGCTAAAGGAAGTCAGGTTCAAGGTCACATGACCACCAAATCCCCAAACTTTTCATTGTAAAACTCTAAGGCCATGAGGTTATGCATCCATGAAAACTTTTGTTAGGATTGAGCCAAAAACAAGAACAGAAGAAAAATTAATATTTATCCAAACTTTTAGCAATTGACCCAGGCCTTGCTAAGGTGGCTCAAAATAGATTTCTAGTGAACAAACTTCTATCTTTCATTTTAAGAGATAATAGGCTTATTGAAGAGAGATCTCAATGCCTTTAGCTCTAGTTATTAGGCCTTATATTCAAGTATGAATGAGGTGAAGTTCCACTTGATTGGTGTTTCCTGGCAACAATCAACAAAGATTACAGAAATCAGGGTATTTTTAGATATCTCTTGAATTCAAGCAGCTTTAAAGAAGTAGCAATATAGATGAGCAAAAACTGTACACAAAGTCAAAAGAATAAAACACAATTGGAACTTTTATGGAGCTAATTTTGAAAAAATTGCATAAACTGGCAATTTATTCAAAATCAGCTTTCTAATTTTTTTGGAATTGAGTTCTATTTTATTTCCTTTGAAGTATAGTTTTTTGCCCATATTGCTCTTGTTTTAATCCGCTCGAATTTTAGAGAGATTTAAGCAAAACTGATTTCTGCATTCATTCTTTATTATTGCTAAGGTGATGCTAATCAAGTGGAAATTGACACTATTTGAAGCTTTCATCTAAGTCTGATAATTGGTGAAAAAGGTGTTTCAATCTGTCTTATTAGATCGATATTAGAGAAGCCTATTTTTTCCTAAAATGAAAAGTGGAGGTGTATTTACTATATAATACTGTATGTTCAAAGCAAGAAAGTGTGCAACACTATTTTTCATACTTTTTTCTTAAACATTAGCTTGTTTCTCCTGAAGATTGATGCCTGAAAAACAATAAGCTGAACAAAGTTGCACAATTTTATTGCCTTTATTAATAATGCACTATTAAAAGTTATAGAATTGATGAAAGCCTGCACATATATGGAATCTAATAATTCAAAGATTCTCATTCAACAAGGTATTGTAAGATTGCATAGGTTGTTGCCTTTACAGGTAAATGAAACAAATTTAATAAAAGCAAATTTGGAGATTATATACCTTGACTTGTGTATCTGCACCAAAACTGGAACATGAGGAAAACAGCTTGATATGGCACTAAAGTGACCCTTTACGGAGCCAAATCGGCTCTTTTTTGAGGGGTCATTTATAAGAGAGCCAAATTTTCAGGGACTGTTTTGGCCCTTTCAAATTTCAAAACAGCCCCATCATTTTTCAATTCAGCTCTTTCCAAGGTTTGATTCAGACCCACTGGAGAGCCAATTTAGCTCTAAATTCTGGTGTCAAATCAGCCCCATTTAAATAGAGCTGAAACAGACCAAAAAGTGGTACCATTCTGGACTCACCGTTAAATGACTCTTTTCATTTTACAGTGTGTGGCCAAGTTTAAACAAAAACAAATGTGTAAATACAGCTCAAGTTTGGGTCTGAAATTTAATGAAAAAATCGACAGGCCGGAAAAAAGAAGAAGGAGTTTTGCATGCAAACTATAGAGTTGTTTTACCATTAAGTATGAAGTTGCTCAGTGAGCCCTATGAATCCTTGAAATGCAAATCGAAAATGCTTAATTCCTTGTTTTCTTGTTGTGTCAAGTAGTTGGATTTTGAAAAGGTTTAATTGCTTGTATCAATTTAAAAAAAGGTTTTGGAGATTTTGCTTTCTATTTCTGAGAATTATGAACCACTACAAAGTCAATTATGAAATCTCGGTAACTGAGCTTACAAGCCCACACAATTCACGGGAGACCATAGGGCTAGAGTTTATACAAATCAAAGCAAATATATATACTTTTTATAAGTAATACCATGACCCTGAGGGATATTTATAGTGATTAAATGTCCCCGAAGCCGAATTTTAGTTCTATAAATTTCCCTCCTAAATGATATATGAGGGAAATTTAGTTCTAAACCTCCCTCATTTCTATTCAGGTAGGAGGGATGTTAGACATTAAACGTCCCTCTTGAAACAATGGATCCCGAGGTGATCATGGTAAATATTAAAATAATCTTCATTTCAACTTTTTTAAGCCCTTTACAATTGGGCAATTAAATTCATTTGAATCAAGAACATAAAAATATTAAAATTGAAATGGGAGATCTGTTAGTAGGTAGTAGTTGTTTTGAGTTGTTTTACAATTTCATCTAAAGTCATGATTAGTGTAACCTGGAAGAGAGAATTCTTGTTTTGTGTAAAGACAGCTATTTATCTGTGACATTCTATTCTACATAATACAAAAACAAGATGCCACAATACTGTCAAGACAGAAAAATCTAAATATAATGTTCTGCAATGTCCACTTTAATAAAAGGATGTTAAAATTGTGCGGTACTTATGTGATTCAAATCAGTTTAAAGGATTTTTGCATTCTATTTCTGAGAATTATGAAACACTACTACAAAGTCAATTACTGTGGTGACTAAGCTTGCAAGCCTTATAAATTTCAGGAGACTGAAGGGCAAGAGTTTTTTTCAAACCCTCAAGCAAATATTATAAAGTTTGTTAAACTCAGTTTACAACAAAATGCAATCTTTCAGTGTTTGCCTATTTCCACAGGAAGCCCAATTCATTTGAATCAAAAACGTCCAAAACAAAGTATTCGAAATTATTATTTACTTAAATGGGAACTCCGCTATTAGGTAGTACCTAATTTTCATATTATAGTTCCCGCTTACGTACCCATTGTGTCCAAGTTCGTCAGTCGATGGTTCCAAATAGGGATATTAAATCACAGAATAAATAGGAGAGATGCAAATGTTTCCAAATTTTAGTTAGGTCCTTCATGGAGAGCATACATCACCTAAAAAATCCCCCCGGAGTCCTCCGAAAATATGTTGCTATGGGGATCATCCCTAATCCATTTCCGTTTGTGGTGTGATCTTGGTACTGTGAGAACGTGTGAACTAGTTAGGTCTAGTTGAAAGCATTTACTATTTGCCTGTTTATAACCAGCGGAGAGAATTCATAATAATTAATACGTGACTGAGATCGAAATGTGACCTGAATCGATGGTTTCCATGTAAATTTTGGCGGGCATCAATATTACAAATCGACGTCGAATGTCGAAATGGCGGATTTTAACGGATTTTTCCGTAATTTACTAATATTTGCCTTAAGAACCTTGTGCCAGCAACCACATGACCTCATAGAGGACTTTTGTTCTAGGTAGCCTATACCTAGTGTCTGAATTGACTATATTTTATGATGATTGTATGTGGTATTGAATCAAATAAACCTTGTAAACCTAAACCTTGTAAACCATGAACCGAGTCTATAGTCAGCCCTGATCACTGCAAACACCTGCAAACAATCAACGCCGCCTCCGCCTTTTTGATTGCAGGTTTTTCCCTAATCTAGCAAAACCGCCTGGGAAGAAAAGAAAGTGGGCGTGGCAGGTATTTAATTAGTTCCATAGAAACAAGTTTGATTTAAATAATTAACCGTCATAAGACAATCATTAATTTTCGTTGTGGCTTGACGCTTGTTGCTTGAAACGCGACAAAGATTTTGAAATAAGTGTATATGTGTAATCAAGGAAACAAGGGATGCATGGAAATTATTCATTCCCTAGTAGCCGCAAACTAGTTTACGCCCAAGTTTTCACCCCAATACCGGTTTGATGCAATGCAGATACTTATTCCATTTCAGCCAATACGCGATTTTGTTTTCTTATTTTGAGGCTACAGTAATAGTAATTCTCGGTCATTTCTTAAATCTGTTTGTAAATAAACCAAGACAAACTATATACAGTTTGAAGGCTGGTTTGATGAGTGCGCTATAGAAGAAAGTTTTTTTAAATATTACTACTCGTATTAGTAGTTTGACTTGAATTGTGCTTTTTTGTTACGATTGTATTATGAATCTACAATGTTGGTTTTGTTGAGTAATCAACAAGCTTTGATCCGCGTAAAAAAGGACATTGGCTATTATAGCTAGATAACGCAATAACAAACAAAATTGTCAGCCAGCGATTTCTTATATTTTATCGGGTTGTCTACATGTAGTTTTGACCATAAATGTCCAGAATTGTCAAAATATGACATCTTCAACTTTGAAATGCAACTGCTCACCCATCGAAAGTGAAATTTAGAAATTCGCACTTTTTAATTGATATTTCAATTTCCCTATATAGACCAAGCTTTGTCAAAGTCTTCTATATCCTTACAAGGGAGCAATTGTACTTATTTTAAACTTAAATTTACACTAATATTGTGAGCTTACCTAGCTTGGCAGCGCATTTTGTGTAATTAGAAAAAAAAAATCATTAAACTACAT
>JALIZF010001598.1:80000-85000 GCA_029948255.1 Telmatactis stephensoni
AAATACTGGTTTTTCATTCCTAAGATTTTTTGCACGAATTTTGTCCTTATAAACGGACCGAAAGTACGTACATACCTAAAGTACGTACGTACCTAAGATTTTTTGCACGAATTTTGTCCTTATAAACGTACGGACCGAAAGTACGTACAATCGAAGGATCACACTGTTTTTCGTTTCACACTGCATTTTTATTATCACGAATCTCGGCAATGAAAAACTGCAAATCCCAGTCACGGACAAAGATAATTTCACGGATCACGGCTAGAATTTTTAGCTTTCCACGAATCACAAGCCTAATTTAGGTTGAATCACGGGTCACGAAATACCTCTTCACCACCCTGTACAGGCGCAAACATGGCGACAGAGTTCGCTCGCTTCGCTTTGGCCATCATACAAGAAACTTTGGTACGTCTAGATACCTGTCAGGATGGCGATTACAGTAGCGTTTTGCTTCGTTTGGAGTATTTAAATCGTACCATTATAAATTCTGGGCAACTGCCTGATTCTGCCGTGGCTGGGACCGTTTATTCACTTGCCGCAGAGGTCGATCGCCCTTCTTTTCAAGTATCAGAGGATCAACTAGTCCCTCGTAGATAATGGGTTTAATTTACAGTCCCACAAATTAGTGAGTCATTGGAAGTTTCGAAAAGAACTTTCGTTTCGTTGACGGGGACCATTTCACAGCAATTTTGACCAAACAACTACACAAAGTCATGCACAATAGTTATGGCATTCATGTGCGAAGGTACGAGTCCCCTACGCGTTCACCTAAGCACACAGGAAGCCCAAGCACATCACTGAGCCAATTTTACATAGGAATCCCGGTCAATCGTTTAGTCTCGACCAAAATCACTGAAGCGTAAACGAATAGAAAATACACAACGTCGAGTTGAAAATAGCCGAGGTCAAGTTGGAAATAGTGGCGCTGTAGGTGAGAAAATTCGCCGATCGAGTGTCGAGTGCAAGACTTTAATATTAGTCAAATGTAGTGCACTGGTTCAGGTATAAAATATGATAAAACTCAGCAGTGTACGGTGATTAGTTTGGGGATGAGTTTAATCCACAGATTCGAGTTGAAAAATGCGGGGTCCGACTTTGTAATTTGACGAGGCGAGTTGAAAATATGCAGCGGGCAAGCACAAATACAAAAGAAGAGTGTAAAAACGTTGTTCGACGATGTGAAATACAAAACAAGAGTGTAAAATTTTCTATTCGAATGTAAAATTCAAATGTTGATGTGTAAAATTCAAGTGATGAATTGAAAATTCAAACCATGAATTTTGGCGGGGATCGTACGCCATACTACATGCCCTGAATTATCATTCAATACAAATATGTTTATAATTTGTACCAACAAAAATAAGTTGCGTTCAAATTGTCAACGATGCCGCACAATAAGAATAAAATTTGTTGCCGTTACTTACTATTAGCTTAAAAGATTTTTTGAAAAACATGGCAAATTGAGCAAAACCATTCCCAGAAACCCTTACATTCCGTTGTTATGTAGAGTAGCATATGGATTGTATAACGACGACAAGTGGAAAACATTACATATAGAGCTGACACACGAATGAGACTCTGGTGAAAATCAGAGATTTATCTTATCAATCAGAGCGTCATAGTAAAACGAAGAGAAAAGAAATTATCTACATTCACCCTCGCCATCCATCCTCATCTTGAGGATCAACTACTGTGCAACCTGATGACAGCTACAGCTTTTAACGAGCCCTACCAAAGGACCAATGTAAGATTTTTTTTCTTCTCTCACTGCCATCTATTTTAAGTTGAAGAAGTTCGCATAGAGATTTTAACTGAGTAAGCTTTAGGCCACCCAGTTCATCATCAAGTACCAACTGACAAACGCTCATCTCTTCCACCATGATTGGATGTTCAGGCTTCTCAATCTCGTTAGTAACAGCCAAATGCAAGTCCATACGATTTACCTCGGCCTCTAAAACATCAAAGTCTTCTTCTTCTAACTCTTCATCGATTCTACTAGCCCCTGCTCTCATCTTCCTTAACTTAGCGTTATGCCGCAAAAAGAAACTTTTAATTTGCTGGGCGGTTTTCCATTCTTCAGACTCAAAATATAGCTTTCCTTGATCATTTCGCTTTGTCTTCATTTCCCTTGAAAGTGACAATGGATCCGCCTTGTTCCCACTTTTCTCTCCGGCCTCGAATCTTTCAATTAAAAAAGCGGCCACTTTCTTTCCAAAGCGCTTCTTTTCTTTCACAACCTTGAGAGCCCATCCCATTGCAGGTGTACGATCCGATGTAGCATGAGAAGTTGGATCTGTGGATCTGGAAACAGTTAACCTTTCTTGGGCATCACTGTTGACACCAGTAACTCTCTCTGCCCATTTCACTTTAGCCCGGTCATACACTGAGATTGACTCCAGCTCATATGTATGCTTTCCCATGTCCATGTGATGTTGTGCATCAACTTCGGTCTTGAATGTTAGGACACATGCTGGCTCGTTGCAGCCAAACAGATGCTGATCGGTTTGAGTAGATCTGGATGAGTGAACAGTTCCCAGAACTCTGTTACGGGGCGAAAACGGTAAAACTTCTTTCAGCCCTTCAATAGTGAAGCCTCTGACAAAATTATGATATGGTACCAGTAATCCCTGACCAATGTTAAAGGCTTTCCACATTCGGAGACCATTATCTTCATAGCTAAAATTGTAGAGAAGGCTGATTCCAGGAATTTTGTTGTCATCCGAAAGATCTTTGGAGCTATCCAGCTCTACCACAGCAACACGGCATCCCTTTAAGCCTCCATGAGATTCAATTGCCCTTTTCATATCTTCAGCTGTGGTAACATCGTTCTTCTCATTGACATACCGCCTGATGTGAGCTTTCATAGGAGCTGTTTTCCTGTCGCAGATGTCTTTTCCTGCTTGAGGATCAGAAAAGTCATATCGGAGAAGTGCAATGCCAGTGCGCAGTACTATATCTGACAGGTAAAGAATCAATGGACCATTATGGTAGCATCCGGCATTGTCTGATCTGAGGTATGCCTTCGTAATTGGCGGGTACTCTTTTCTAATGGTTTTAAAGAGATGATCAAGAATTGATGCCACAGAGTAATTATTTTGTGTACATGAATTAAAAATGTGTACAAAGCATTCCACATCATATTTCTCGATATTTCTTGTGACCACTGCGCTGATATGCCAACTCAAACCACGCTTCCCAAAGAACTCTGACATACTTTCTCGGTATTTGATAGGGAGAAACTTCATGGCCCAATCAATAACGACTAGACATGTCTCATCGTCAAGATTGGCCATAGCAGCTTGCTTAGCCTCCTCCTGAATCACTGTTCTCAACAAATGTGCTTTCCAAGCATGAATGGCTGCAGTGCATTGATTAAAATCAAATTTAAGACTACTTCTCAGTTCTTCATCTATTTGAATGTTGTCAATTTTCAACTTTAATTTGTGAAAACAGTCATCGACAGCCTCACAACGATCGCACGTGATGTCATGTTCGTGCAAGCATGGGCTTTGGTATTCATTCTTCTTGCCATCACTTAAAGCATAAGTGCAACAGTGGTCAGCACTGTTTGATTGTCGGTCGATGTGGGTCTTGAAATCAGTTTTTAGATATCGCTTGGCTTCCTTAAGTTGACTTTCCACCTCCTTTTGCCACGAGATACCAACTTCACTTTCAGGTAATGATTGTACAACTCCAATTAGAGTATCAATAGCTTCTGTACCCTCAGCTGTAACATTATCCAGACCCTGAAGAGATTTCTGCATCGATGCACTACATACATCTAATATACGGTAAAGTGACCGCTCACTGGCTGGCTAGAATTCTTCTTGTTGGCAATATGATAGGTACTGTTCAATAATTCGTGTTGGTATTATTGTTCTTACTACAGCTGGTATGGTTATGCGTTCACCCGAGTCAAGTTTCATAGACTTTGTACCAAAAGCAACATCTTGTAGGTATTCGGGTCGGGACACGAAGTCTAGAAAGTGGTCAACTTTTTCATCGTCAATTCTAGTCCTGAAAAAAACATCAAAATGCTTTTCTTTGATTGGTTGTCCCCGTCCAGCCTTGGTGGCGTGATCACGAGCTTGATCAATCTGCCATTTTGACAAACCAGGCAATAATCTCTGTAGTTCTGTTCGACTAAAGTCATTTGCAAACAGAGAAAGAATTTGCCGCTTTGACTGCCAAGACTGTGCTTCGTTGTGAGCTTTTATCAAACTGTTCATAAGTTCTGAGTCGATGTCAAATTGTTTCACTTTTGTTGATTCATCTACGTTTTCAGCTAAGTGAGCATCTTTCCTTAGTGCTTTCCACATTTCGTCTTCCTGACCAGGACTAATAATGGTCAAAGTTGAATGAAATAGTTCCTTTGCTTTACGTAGGTAGTACTTTTGTTGTGTTACTGAAATGTCATCCCATTCTGTATTAAGAGTGGATTGGAGGGGACTGATACGCCCATCTGTCAAATTGCTGAATGCATTGTTTAAAGTATTTCTTTTCTTATTCTGCTCTTCTTTTTCGTCTAGCCAAATACTTATTTCTTGTTCTGGGAATCTTCCAGAGCTTTGTGAGGACTGAGACGACATGTGAGGACTGATCGAGCTAAAATCAAGGTAACCAACATTAAAAAAGAAAATTTGACTAGAAAGCAAAAGACAGGACTGCCTAGTTAACTCTGGCAAATATGATATCAAACCAATGTACAGCAACTCTGAAACTATTCAATTTTGCCTTATGCAAAGATGCAAGGAGGCATGAGTCGCAAACCCCTCTCACCCGTTTGTAACACCATTTTGGTGAAATAATGCAATGCATGTTGTAAGTATACCTGAGTGATTACTGAGGCTGTACCAGTATCTAAAGTTGAATTTGCTTCATTTGTCCAAGATGTAGCCTCCGAAACATTTGGGTTAGTTGATGACGACTGTAAAGAAACCATAGTTAATATGAATCACTGGTGTCACACATTTCTTTTGCTTCAAGAATAGTATCCGTGT
>JALIZF010001598.1:90000-155000 GCA_029948255.1 Telmatactis stephensoni
CATAATTACAAATCACATTTTTGCCGTACTAACATCAAGAAATTCACTGTCCTGTTTAATGGGACAAAAGCCTTGAACTCCCTCCCCAGTTACATTACTTGTTGTACAACTAAAAAAGCCTTTAAGAAAAAACTCAATTCTTATTTATTTCGTCCTCTAGAAATGTTTAAAAAGTTTATTGTTGTTGTTGTTATTATTTGTTTTTCCTTTTCCAAACGTCATTGAACCTGTTTTTGTTAATCGCCAAAGCAAATATAAGCTTATTTTTAAAAAGGAGGCCCTCTGCTAATGGCTTGAAGAGGCTTCCTTGGCTTCTTTGTTATATAGATATTGTAAAAAAATCTTTTGTAATATAGATACTGCAAAACAAGTCTTTTGTAAATATATATGAATGGCGAATAAATAAATAAATAAGATGTGTTTGGGTCCACCAGATGTGGGTCCACCAGGTGAATGCACGATGGAGCCACGAGATGTATGCGTGCAATCGAGTTTTGTTAATGTTAAGGAACAGTTTGAAAAAATAAAAAACGAGCCGGGAAATTCCGTAACTTTCGACGAAAATAGGCTATGATGTCACATCTTATGTGACGTCACACCATGACACGTGATCATATGACTTACCGCATAAGTCCAACCAATCCTACTAAGCATGGTTGCAATAGTATTTATATTTACTGCAATGCTCAAAAATATTTCGGCTCGTAGGTCACGTGGCATGTGACGTCACACCGTGATACGTGACCATATGACTAATGACACAGGTCCTACCCATCCTGCTAAGTATGGTTGTCATAGTATTTATATTTACAGCTATACTCAAAAATGGACGATTATTTTTGGCCCTTAAGTCACGTGGTATGTGACATCACAACACCATGCGATGTAATATGACTTGTGTCACACGTCCCACCCAGGTTGCCATAGCATGCTTCGTTAAGGAGTTATGGCCAAGGGGCCACCAGGTGCATGTGTGTGTGGGTGTGTGTGGGGCCACCAGATGCATGTGGTACGTGCTAACCCTTTGTCCTTGGTTTTGCTATTTCCAAAAAAATACTCGGTTACCTCCGAGCAATTTAGATTCTTAAAAATCCAATATTTTTCAGTTTTTGTTTTGACTGCTTGTTTTATTTCTAATGGTTGAAAATAAATTTGAGTTGGGTAGTTCAACTTAGCAAATGTGTGTTTTAGCTAACTTTTTTATCATTTGTTTGATTGCCTAGAACACATTTTGAAGTCCTGTCTTGAATACCATCATGGCTAGACATTCCAATCTTCTTGTTGTGGTTTTGTCACTGAGTCTTCTGCTACAACAGTTCGCTCCAGCGTACATGCGTATTTCACCTGAAAATACATCAAAGCAATCTAAAAGATCACTGTATGAAGACAACGACAACAACAAAGATGAGAACCACGGTAAAGAAAACAATATCAATTGTAAGAGCTTTGTCGTAAAAAATACAAAAAAATATATATATTTTTAAGAGTGCTTGCTAAATAACAAATATTTACTCATGGGAACTATAAATAAACCCTGGTGTTAGCGTACTGTTTTCTCACTGCCACATCAAGTGTTTTTTACCTGTCAATATCTCTTGCTCGATCGAATCAGTGAGTCTCTCAGCAACGATCAGCCTTTGTCGACGTTTAGTATGATGTCGGTTTTATTAGGATAAGCAATAGAATACTTTACATTGTACGCAGAAAGCAAGCAACATTGAAATCATTGAAACGTAAATACTGAGCGCCTTTGATTAGTTACAGAAAAAATCTAATACATTTCGCATATAAATAAAGGACCATAAAGGGCTAATTTAGTAATAAAGAGAATGACGAGAAGTTTTACAAACAAATGATATTTCGGGCAGTCTCCACTGTCCATCATCAGATAATTTAATTGCTTAGATTTACAGGTTATGAAGGAAATATGCCCCAAGGGAACCGTATATTTACAAAAACTATTTTTAGTTTATCGACTTTAGCGGAACAAATTGCCCTATCGCATAATGGCGTCACAGTTTGTTTACATTGGGGATAGATGCTCAGAAACAGTGGAAATTGGGACCTATTAATTATATTCCTTTTCGAAGTAGAACTTCAATGTATCGAGTTTTGATATACACCTATTTCAAAAAAGGTTGTCACCGCTAAGAGCGATAGACGATAGGTAATAGGTCATTCCAAGACCGCAAAGCACTATTGATTTCTAATTGATTTACATATGAATAGCCAAATATTTGATGGAGAGTGTAAAAAAAGATTTAGGATGGCTTAATTAAGTAATAGCATGGTTGCCTCGGATTCTATTGTTCCGAGAGGAGCATTTAATGGCTAAATGCCCCCTCACTGCTACTAATCGAACCTCATGCATAAGCATGAGGTACGATTAGTAACTAATCATACCTAATGCATAAAACATGAGGTACGATTGGTAACTAATCGTACCTCATGTTTATGCAAGAGTCCAACTATGGATACGTCCCTGAGAAATATCCTGAGGACACATCCGCAGCTAGCAGTACTTGAATTATGCAAATTAGCTTCAAGTAACCTTTCAGTGTAGTCTAAACCATGTGGGATGGATTACAATACTATTCAGCATGCTTGTCACATTTGGGATGGACTGGAATAATCTTGCGCATGCGTGGCACGACAATGTTATCACACAACGCTTTTTTATTTTCAATATTATTTGGTGAATATAAATAACTGTTTTAGACAAGTGAGTTGTAACGAGGCATTGTTTCCTTTGTGTTAGGTCTTTCTTGCACTTAGTTTTGTACTGTTCTGGTTGAGCGATAGTGTCTAAATAGAGTTCCCTAGAGTAATAACAGCACTTTTAATTTATTCATTTGTAACTTGTTATTTGGTCCAAATCGTTCTAGTTTTCCCATATACTTCCTCGGCAACCATACTATTACAAAGTAATAGCATGGCTATTTCGGTTGATTAGTGATTAAATGTACCCTCAGCCTCGGGAGGTTTAGTAAAAGTCCCTCGGCCTACGGCCTCGGGACTTCCACTAAACCTCCCTCGGCTTCGGGTACATTTAATCACTAATCAACCTCATAGCCATGCTATTACTTATAAAAATCAATAGTGCTTTGCGGTCTTGGAATGACCTATTACCTATCGCCTATCGCTCTTAGCGGTGACAACCTTTTTTGAAATAGGTGTATATCATGTATCAGTGATTGCTCATCTGCATTTTATTTGATATGCAATCACTCTGATCCCCTCTAGTGACCATAATCCTTAGCGTCAAAACAATAGAATGTTTTGGTGTGACGTCATTATGCGATAGGGCGATTGGCCTTGTTCATTTATGTCAGGCCTTTGTTCTTTGATAGGTAATCATTAGTGGAATAAAAATGAAATCGCTGTAAAGAGAAATTAAGTAAAACTATGTAAATTCACAGATTTTCAAATTAAAAGGAGCTTTTGTTGCGAAGATATTAGCCTTTGAAAATAAAGGGATTTTTCACATCTTGTCTTTATTATTTAAAATGTTAAATTTTCTAATTTTAGGAGGTGCAGCAGTTAAAAAAGAAGAAAGTGCACAAAGGCGTTCAGCTGGTAGCTTTATTTTTAAATTAGCCAAGAAATTTTTTTTCGGGGCCATAAAAGGAGTTAAATTCACTGCAAAGTATGGTGACAAATTTGTAGCGGTGGCTACAATAACCGTTAACGTCAAAAGAGCGATAGAGGGATGCGCAGGGCTTGGCTACACCGATATCGACAGAAACTGGCAAGTGTATAAGCCACTACACGAAAAGTTTAGTCAACTGGACGATCAAATTGACACCATGACTAGAAAAGGTAAGATTTTAGGTATTTAAGTACCAAGAGTAATCAAGGTATAATTAATAGAGCCATATGCTAATATGATCAAATATTATTAAAGTGCTACTTTGATCAAAAATCGGTGAAATTTTATTTTGCAGAAACTTCGTGAAATAATTCTTCAAGGGTCTATTGATCACCAGTTAAAATATCTTTTTGGTATTCAAAAGGGAAGTACTAGATTTTTAGCGTTCTTTTTAGGTTTCGGTAACGTCATCGACTCAACTCATGGAATCAGTCCATACATTTTTTGTATTTTGCAATCAAAATATCTTTCAATTGAAGATCACTGGCCATGCAGTTAATCCTTGACACAACTGCAAGAAAACTCTTTTAAGCAAACGTATTAGAGCAGAAATGAATAGAATAATTGAAGTCATGAAATACAAAGAAATGTATGGAGTAAATCCATGAGTTGAGTCGATGACGTCACTGACACCTAAAAAGAACGCTAGCGCTAAAAATCTAGTACTTCCCTTTTGAATACCAAAAAGATATTTTAACTGGTGATCAATAGACCCTTTAACTGGAAAGAGCACATCAAAATCAGTAAAACTGTGAAGTTTGAAGGATACCAGTTGAAAAATCAAGGAGATACGAATTTTCAAAAATCGAAATTTGTTTGTATCTCTTGCATAACTGTAAGTGTTTTCATACAAAATTTCGTTTCAGACAAATAGTTTCAGACAAATCGTCTGCAAAAACTGAAGGCGTCCGATCATTTGGCCTTCCTAGGTTTTTATATCGTGACGGCGGTTAAAATTGTTTTCACATGCTTTGTCCGTCCATACAAAATGACGACATAGAAAATCAAATCAAACGTATTAAATCAGACGACGTTCGAGTCTCAAATTGAGCCCGTCACGTTTTTATACTAGCTTGACGCGTACAATCGGCTGATTTCTTCTAAGGTAAAAAGGCCTTTATATCATTACTGCTATTGATTGCCATGCAATTCTTTTATAGCACTGGATGCACAAACATACACTAATTATAGCTTCGAAGAGTTCCAAAGGACCCAGATCAAGTTGGAAGATATTGCTGATGAGAAGGATAGAGTCTTCAGGTCCATGGGTCCAGAAGTAGAATTAGCACTACGAAACCAATCTGAAAAAATAGAGGTAATTCTGCATGTCCTAAAGTTTGGGATATTTTAAGGAGACTTAGCTTGATTTTAATGAAACAAAATGCAATACAGTAAAAACCCGCGTGTAAGAACCTAGGGATTTAAGAACTTTCTGGCAGAAATTTCCTTTTTTAATACCCCAAAACATAAGAACCTGTTTAGCCAAACAAATTCCAACAGGTTCTTATATGTGGGGTTTAACTATTTAATTTATAATATTTTACCAAAAAGGTTGTCTTTAGAGATCAAAAAATTGCACAGTGAAACTAAAAATGCACAATGTATGTTAAATGTGAACTGTTGTTATAAAACAATTCTGCTACAATTAAAAGAATGTATCATTTGTAACTGGTTCGTTCTTGATTATAAGCATTTATTCTATAATATAACAGTTTATAATGAAGAACAAACCATATATTATACTATTTTCTACTCCATAAAAATTAAGAACCTAATTAAGAACCTACTTAGCCTAAACTGTCAATGAGTATCCCATAATACAAGAACCTGTTTTGCCAAACTCTGAAAAAGTAGGTTCTTACACGTGGGTTTTTACTGTAATACGCCAGGCCATTCGGAGTTATAAGCTCAATAATGTCACCCTAGAATTCCCAGAAGATTGATATTCAAAGCAACAGCGTTAGTGCATCCGAGGCCGACACCAATAAACATATAAGTTCGAACTTGCTTATTGTGTTCATAAACTGAATCATATAAATAAACAATTTGAATCATTGTGCTGGCACAACGGGCATACACCACTTTCAAAAACACAGGGGTTTTTTCCTGTAAAAGAAAACGAGGGATTTTGCAAGATTTGATCAATACTATGTAGTTTAAATCTTCATAAGAAATATTTTATATAGTTCCATCTCTTTGATTAAACATTAAAGACGTTATGAGCTGTCAAAAATAAAGTTAATTATGTGTCTATTTCTCACGGGAAGCTGTGTGGCCTCCTTTTCAGTGGTGCATTTTCAATATATACTTCGAATATTCGTACGTATTTTTTGTCAAGGATTTATATATTCGTTAGTTTAGAAACTAGCACAAATAAAAATCAGCAGCCTTGGTAGTTTCAAAGAGTTGCTCTTCCAGTTATATTCATTGTTCAGCATTTGCACTAATTAACAGTAGCCTTTATGAAAGTCGTTTATTGACTAGATTGATGTATTAGTTTTGGATTGTGTTTGACACCATTTTCCCCAAGTCAATTAAATAACAGTGGGATCATTCCGTGGCCACCCCCTTGTTACTTATAAAAAATTTACAACCACATTTATTGACTTTTTATCTTGAATTTTATTTATTTATTATTTTTGCTTATAGGAAGAAATCGAAAGAAAGAACAGAACCAATGAAGAAGTGAAATTGAGTGAAATTGACAGAGGTTTCACAACGGGACTGGAATTGTTCGTGAAATTACTCTTCCCAACAATGACACTTGCTATGCCTGGAATACGTAAAATTTGGGACAGAGTTAAAAATACCGTAGTTGGGAGAGCGCTAGCTAAGGTATAAAATGCCTAAATGTCAGTTATCCTGCTGTTTACTCTTGTGGTTCTCGTCTCTTTATAGCTTTCGAATAAGCCAAAATAATACAACTGCTCCTCCTCGATCACAACGTTTTCATTTTTGTTTTACTTGTGTTACTTGTTTATTAAAAAAAACCTTTTCGCCCAACCAGAAAAATTCTTTGAACTAAACCATATAAATAGACCAATAGAATATTGATCTCTATGACCAACAGGTAAAACAGAGCACGCGCGAGGAGAAACATGCAGAGAAAAATTGAAAATAACGAGTTACTGACGAGTATTTAGGCCGGTTGCTTGCTTTTAGACGGAAGTAGTAGTACAACTACAAAACACGTAGAATCAGAATCACAGTTCATTGTCTTTTTTGACAACTGGTAAGAATGGATCAGCGTTGGATCAGCGCATGCTGCTTGCGCTTCGAAATCTGGCTCCGTAAAAACTAGCCCTTAGCCACACCCAACGTGGGCGTATTTGTACGAGTCAGGAAATCATGCTCACTAACTACACAATGCAAAACAGTAGAACCGCCTTAAATGTTTCCGTTCTTGTGGTTACTCAGGGCTTTTAAAGCCATAAGCACTATGTCATCGGGTATGTAAGAGTGTAAGTGTGTGTGTTTAATTCGGATTTTCCAAAACTATCACTATAAGTCAATGGACGGAAAATACATAGCCTGCGTCACACCCGGACTTTTCCTCCGCCAAGTCCGTCTGCGAAATAACGATCTGTGTTCTGAGACCACCAGCAAATAGCGCGAGTATATATAACAGACGCTGATTGGCTGGGGCTTTTTTTAAATTCTAACGAGACTTGTGATTGGAAGTGTTGTCATGGCGAAGACAAACACGCCAGTGATTAGATAAAGAAGAAGCCTTGGGAAGCCTTGGGGATGATGAGAATAGTACCTCCTCCTTAATAAATAAGTCATAAATACAGATTCATGAGCATGATGACATTTTACAATTACATATACACACAAGAGATTTATAGAGATTTTTACAATAATTACAATTACATGTGTATTTCACATGTACACAAGAGATTTTGTAGATTCTTTTATCAGTAACCAAATGTCCACATAGAGGGATCTTATTTCGTTAGTTTTGACAATGAATTTTACTTTTCGTTTTTAGATCCCAGCAGCCGCAAAACTAATATTATCAAAAGCAGGAACAGCAATTGGAAGTAGAATAATGGGTACTGAACTCGGTGCAAGGGCCTTTAAATCACTCCAATCTAAACTTGGCGGTGGTACAGGGAGTAAATTCGAGAAAGCTAAAAAAATTTTTGGAAAGGCAAAAGCAGTCCTCGGAACTGCATTTCAACTGGGATTGCAAGGTAGGCTTGATGTTTTGTTTTGTTTTGTTTTGTTTTGTTTTGTTTCGTTTTGTTTTGTTTTGTTTTGTTTTGTTTTGTTTTGTTTTGTTTTGTTTTGTTTTGTTTTGTTTTGTTTTGTTTTGTTTTGTTTTGTTTTGTTTTGTTTTGTTTTGTTTTGTTTTGTTTTGTTTTGTTTTGTTTTGTTTTGTTTTGTTTCGTTTCGTTTCGTTTCGTTTCGTTTCGTTTCGTTTCGTTTCGTTTCGTTTCGTTTCGTTTCGTTTCGTTTCGTTTCGTTTCGTTTCGTTTCGTTTCGTTTCGTTTCGTTTCGTTTCGTTTCGTTTCGTTTCGTTTCGTTTCGTTTCGTTTCGTTTCGTTTCGTTTCGTTTCGTTTCGTTTCGTTTCGTTTCGTTTCGTTTCGTTTCGTTTCGTTTCGTTTCGTTTCGTTTCGTTTCGTTTCGTTTCGTTTCGTTTCGTTTCGTTTCGTTTCGTTTCGTTTCGTTTCGTTTCGTTTCGTTTCGTTTCGTTTCGTTTCGTTTCGTTTCGTTTCGTTTCGTTTCGTTTCGTTTCGTTTCGTTTCGTTTCGTTTCGTTTCGTTTCGTTTCGTTTTGTTTTGTTTTGTTTTGTTTTGTTTTGTTTTGTTTTGTTTTGTTTTGTTTTGTTTTGTTTTGTTTTGTTTTGTTTTGTTTTGTTTTGTTTTGTTTTGTTTTTTGGTAAAATCGATCTTTTGTGCTTAATGTATTTTTGACTTAATTCTCTGTTAAGTCGATAGAGGGCACGAGTTGCAAGTGCTGAATTGTTAGTAACTCATTGCCGGTGACGAGTTGTCGGTAATTTAATGCAAGACTTGTCGGAGACAGGTTGTCGGTACCTTGTTATCTGTAACTAATTGTCGGTGACGGGATCCCAAAAACAGTTTGTCGAAGACGATTTAACGTTGACGGTTTGAACTATCCGACCCACCCAACCATACATATAATGAGTAAGTGGTTGATTGTTATTCTAGTTTGGGATGGAAGGAATGACGAATTATAGGTAAAATGATTTTCGTGCGGACGAATGCAACGAGGGAGAACGAAACTTCCATTTCAACAGCAACTTCAATTCCAACAAAATCGTCCTAGTTATGAATACGCAGAGTAATTTTAATTATTAAAACTAAAGACATTAAACAAGAATCATTCATCTCGACTTTGTAAACATTACGATTTAGTTCAAAATGTTAAATGGTATAACTATCATCCTGAAAGAGGTCAAGAGAATGAGAAGATTAAATTGCTTAAATTATAATTGCTTAAATTAATTGTACTGACCATATCATCGAGTCTCGAAGACCAGACATAATTTTGTTAGATATCGTGAAAAGAAAGTGTTTCATTGTTGATATTGCCTGCCCAGGAGATAGTAGAGTTGGAAAGAAAGACTGAAGCTGAGAAAATTGAGATTCGAAGTATGCTGATTTGAGAAGAGAGATCAAGAAACTGTGGAATCTACGGGAAGTTAGAGTGGTACCAATTGTTATTGGCGCTTTGGGAGTGGTGAATAGTGATTTGAAGAACTGGATGAAAGAACTAAATGTGTGTTGTAATATAGGGTCGTTGCAGAAAGCCAGTTTACTGGGAACTGCAAGATAATAATAGGAAAATTAGTCTTTGAGATCTGAGGCTACTGGGTGTGGCTTGCTCTTAAAGTGACTATACCGGCATTCCAACAAGACCGAGATAATACAAAAATAATAATAATGATAATTATAGAATATCCAATGAAATACATAGACGTAGAGTTAGAAGAAAGTCTACCAAAAAGGAAGGGAAAATTCCGCAGGAATTAAAAAATAAGAAACAATAATGCTAGGCACACAGTTGGAATTAAAAGAAGTCGAGAAGTGGCTTGGTGAACTGAGAAATTGTAAAGTGAAACTACGGAGAATAAGGGTTAAAGATGCAAGAGTAAAGAACAATAAAATGTTCCAGCAAGATGAAGGTATGTTCTACCAAAGTATAAGAAGGGCTGAGGAGAAAGAAGGTAAAGTTCCACCAGTGACGAGGTTTGTGGATTTTTGGGCTGGAATACAGGAAGACGAAAGCATTACCCCTAATCCGCAATGGATGGAACAGATAAAACATAAAATAATAAGTAAGATAACGTGTGTCGAGGAATTTAAGATAGGCAAAAAAGCTTTAGAGAAGGTAATAAAGAAAATGAATAGCTGGCCTGTTCCCGCGGGATTGGTGGGATCCCTAATTTCTGGTTTATAAGAAGGTGGGTTGAAAATCCAGAATGTTTGCCTACATGGTTAACATATGGGAGAACTGTACTTTTACGAAAAAGACGAAAAACCTTAATTCTGAAAAAGACTATAGACCAATCACATGGTTGAACACCTCATATAAAACATTCACAGGGATACTAGCAAGGTGCGTTAAAGATCATACAGACCGAGATAACATCTGGGACAAAAGCCAATTGGATGCTTTCAAAGGAGTGCTGGGTACGGTGGATCAGCTGCATGTTAACCGATAATTGAACCATGGATGAGGTTCGAAACTACAAACGCAATCTAGCAGTATCTCTTTATGGTTACCAAAAAGCATACGATATGGTAAGACATGCTTGGATAATTAGAGTATACAAGTGGATAGACCTCCCAAAGAAAGTTATAAAGTTAATTGAAAGTTTGATGGCTGGATGGCAGATGAGACCGTAAGTCAGTAATAGAAGAAGGGTGATAACAAGCAGATGGATCAAGATTAAATTAAGAAAAGGTTTCATCATCATCATCATCACACACTTTATTTAAATTTTTATCCAATAGAGAAAAACATTACCTTTTTTATAAATATACAAATAATTTACATTCATTTTACATGTCTACATATATACATTTCTACATTTCTACATATATTACAAATTTCAATGATATTTTACATGTTGCCATAGTAATATAATTTGATTGTGTTTATATATAAAGATATATATATATATGTATATACATACAAGCATACATATACACACATACATATCCTACGTTTATTGGCAAAGGTATAAATGATATGAATTCGAAGCATGCAAGGCAATGTTTATCTCTAAAGGTGAGGCGGTGCAAAAGAAGCCACAGGCTTATTACTTTGTACCGTCTCAAATTTATATGAAAATATTATTGGATATAGATATAAAGTTTTAAGGAACAGAGAAAAGAAAAGAGATGCCAGAAATATTAGATACGATAAATTTAATTATAGTAATTAATAATTTCAGGATAATAATAAATAATTTCAGGGTCTGTTGAAAGACTGTAAGTTCTTTTTTAATATTTAATCAGTTACTAATATTTATTTAAGGTTTTGATGTGTTAAGGAGATATAGCTTTAAATGCCTTTTAAAGCTATATATTGATAATTTTGACTTAAGCTCATTGGGAAGAGAATTCCATAGTTGAGGCCCATGGGTAGAGATGGAGAATTTTTTAATATTAGTTCTACAAAACTGGGTTCTGTAGTCACTAGAATGCCTGGTGGGATAGCAGTGAATTTCCGAATTTTTACAGAACATGGCTTGAAATGTTTTAGGAATTGTTTTTGAATTGACAGAAAACATGAATATACCTACTTGAAGAAAATGGATATTATCTAGATTTAACAGGCTATATTTATAAAACAGGGGTGCAGTATGTGCATCGTAGGAAGAATTAGTAATGATT
Source organism: Telmatactis stephensoni (assembly GCA_029948255.1). Lineage (NCBI taxonomy): Eukaryota > Metazoa > Cnidaria > Anthozoa > Actiniaria > Isophelliidae > Telmatactis > Telmatactis stephensoni. The sequence continues at coordinate 101,522 of JALIZF010001598.1, forward strand.
CGAACTATTCGCTTCTGTAAAACTTTCAATCTATTAAGGTTTGTTGCATAGGTTGATCCCCATATGATGTTGCCATAATACAAATATGGATATACTAATGAATAATAAAGTTTCGTCAATGATGTTTGTGAAATAAAGAATTTGGCTCTGGAAATTACTCCAATTGTCTTAGATATCTTGCTAGCAATAGCATTGATATGTTCTTTCCAACTTAATGATTCATCAATAATTACTCCTAAGAATTTAATACTCTGTTTCTGTTCAATCACCTCATTATTCACTTTTATCAGCAGATTTGACTGGGAAATTTGCTTTTGTCTAGCTTTAAATATGATATATTTGGTTTTCTTTATATTAATTGAGAGTTTGTTTGCAATAAGCCATACTGATACTTTCTCGAGTTCAATATTCAGAGTGTTCTCTAGATTTTTAATATCCTTACAGGAATAGAAAATGTTGGTATCATCTGCAAATAAGATAAATTTCAATATATCAGAGGAGTTGGATATGTCATTAACATATAAAATAAACAACAAAGGACCTAATATGCTTCCTTGAGGGATACCGCATTTTATAGATTTTTGAGCAGATGCTATATTATTTATTTCAACATATTGCTTCCTATCATTCAAATAGCTTTTTACCCAATCCAGTGCTATGCCTCTTATACCATAGTGTTCAAGTTTGTTTAAGAGAATTTTATGGTTAACAGTATCAAATGCTTTTGATAGATCTAAGAAGATGCCTGCACAGATTTCTTTATTATCAATTGAGGAAGATATTTGTTCTACTAACTGTATCATTGCTAATGTGGTTGAATAATTGGGTCTAAAGCCATATTGATGTTCATAGAGCACATTGTGTTTATTTAGAAAGGCAACAAGTCTATTAAACATTATCTTCTCAAAGAACTTTGAAAAGGATGGGAGAATTGATATTGGTCGATAATTATTAAATTGTAGACGACATTCACTTTTAAAGATAGGAATAACTTTTGCTAGTTTGATATACTCAGGTACAGTTCCAGATGATATTGATAGATTAATGAGGTAGCTTAAGGGTCCCGCAAGAAAATCAATATTTGGTTTGATATCAGACATATCAATGCCATCAAAGCCAACAGCTTTGCCTGTCTTAAAACTGGTTGAGATTTGTTTGATCTCACTGTTTCTACAAGGGGATAGTTATTTCCCAGTAGGTTTCTGTGTAAGCGAGGTTCCAGTGAGTATGATTTTGGAAGACACAGAGGGGTACGTATTTGATGGGCGAACCAGGAAATAGACGTTTAAAAAGAACACATAGTTTATTAATTGATGACCTTAAAGTTTACCAACGAGATCACAATAAACTTAAAGCTGCTAATGAAGTGATAGTCAAAGCTAGAAGAGACACGGGCGCGTGTTATGGCGTCAAAAAGTTTTCAGAAATAGTGTTTGAACGAGGTAGGATGGTAAGTGGTGAAGGCTTAAAAGTTTTGACAGAGAGGATGAAGGCACTGGATCGGCCCTGACAAAATGAAGTTTACATGTTTCTCGGTTGTGAGCAAGGAGCTAAAATGGATGTGAAAACAATCTTGAAGCGTGTGAAGACAGAAATGCAGAACTAAGGATGGACCAGCTTGTAAAATTGGAGTTGTATGATAAAAATCTAATAAGAGCAATAAATTGCAGAGTAATCCCAGTGGCATCATATATTATGAATGTATGCAACTTAGGAAAAGGCGAACTAGAAGAATTACATATGATAATTAAGAGAAGCTTAAGACAGAATGGACTACATGGAAAACAAAGTAGCGACGAGAGGCTGTATATGAAAAGAAAGAATGGGGGAAGAGGTTTAAAAGTCTCCAAGATGTGTACAAGGAAACAAAAGTAACAGTTATTTGTTATATATGGCGACATCACGTAACCCATGGATTAGAAAAGAAAAGCGTGGCAGAATGAAGTCAGAAAAGATCATACATCAATTAAAAGAACAGCTGAAGAAGTGATGCAGGAGGTAGGGAAATAATTGAATTCGATGAAGGACCAAGTTAAGTTGAATGGGAGGAGGATAGAAGGAAATTAGAAAGAAGTATGGAAAGGATTCAAAGCCGGTAAAATTGAAAGAGCCCAGACATGTTAACAGACTTGAAGAGTTTGGAAAGAAAGCTTTACAGAGTGAAGTGCTGCTTCATCAAGATGAGAAAAGTCACCGTTGGTTAATAGGTTAATGTATAGTACAGATGCAAGAAAGTCAAGTGCGATAAGAGTTTTGCACTGCAGAGTCCAGACTATAAAATAGTTTGGCAGTTGAGTACTTGTATCGGTAACCAGACTTTGATGATATTTTGACCATATAAATATTATATCGATTTTTAGTGTTGTAATTTCAGAGTTGTTGGCAAATATGTTCCTGAGGTAGGATGAAAGCTATTCAAGCATTTGAACACAAATATACACTTATGAAATGACTAACGATCAGCTAGTGGGATCCAACCAAACTCTCTGAACAGGTTTTGAGATCGTTCTTCTCTCATTTTCTTTTGGAATACGATGCGGGCACCTCTTTTTGAACCCTTAGAGGCCTGTCGAGGTTTGGCTTGTCGACATTAGATCAGATTATGTCACAATAGTCGTACAAAGGTTGAACCAGAGAGACATTAAGAAATTTGTCCACAGTGAGATGTTTATAATTTCTAATTCTTTCTAATTCTCCTCAAAAGGCTCAAAGAGATCATCAGTATGGTTACGCCAGCTGTAATTAGGATCAAATGTAAGGCCTAGGTACTTGAAAGAATCTGTAAGCTCTAGATCAACTGCTGTGAATTACAATGCCAGCTTTTGAGATCTTTTATTAAAGCCGATAATTAGAACCAAAACCACGACTTTTGTTTTAGTGCAATTTACAACAAGCTCATCTAAGGCAAACCAACCGCCAAGAGCGTGAAGATTTTCTTGAAGAAGTAGCTCAATGGTATGCACTTCTTTACTAGCAAAGAACAGGGTGGTTTCCTCAGTGTAGAGGACAACCTTGCAACTATGAATTGATTTTGGGAGATCGTTTTTGAATATGATAAAAAAAGAAGTGGTCCTAAGATCGATCCTTGAGGTACTTCAAGGGCATATTTCTATCGATTCTGAAGTGTTACTATTTATAGAGACTGACTGAGATTTATTTGAATGCTTGAACACGAATTCCAACAGCAGTGAAATTGTTCAGTAAGATGGAATGGTTTATCATATCAAACGCCTTACATCAAGGTCCAATGTTTTGATTTTGGCAAAACGTATTGCATAATTAAACGGGTAAAGATAAATTAACACTTATGGTTATCTATGATAGAATCATATAGCTCAAAGCTAAATCACGCTCTACATAAGTATAATACAGGGGATGGTGTTTTTCTTGTGGAATCGTCGAGAGTCGTCGTCTTTTACGTACATATAGAATATCCGACTGTTTCCTCTTTTTTAGTCAAAATTTGTCTGATAAACAGTCATTTTTAGTTTTGATGCTACAAAGCTTAAAAGAGCGTCACTGAAGAAAATTGTTCAAAAAAAATTATTATGTTTCATTCTCAAAATGATAATTAATCAATCTTAACGGTGCTGTCTGTTCAGTGCTGCAATTACCGAGCTCGTTTACTGGTCTGGCAACAATCAACAAAACTTGACATGGAGTTTAAATGGCTATGGGGAAAAACCCCAAAGCCGCTTTTAATAGTACACCAAAAAATCAATTAAAAATCAGTTAACCAACAAATCTAAGCTGAACCAGTAAAGGTGAGGGCAGACAACACGCCATACCAAAACTGCAAAAGAGGCGGTATGGGGAGGAGGTGGGCCTTAAAACAAAGTTAGCTCTGATCTTTTCGATGGTAAATCAGAATGGCAAGATACCATGGCCAGCAGGTTTAGATATGATATGATCACTGCCCTCGACCTGTGATTGGCTGCTTTATGAATTGAACGATTGCTATATAGAGGATATTACATGGGCGCGCGGAGATACTAATTTTATCTTCTCGTGTTCAATTGATATCTCACGAGTGAGCGCATTATATAGATATCGATGAAACTTAAATAAGAAAAACAACTTCTCAAAAAATAATTTTTATCTAATAAATAGCAAGCCGATTCTTTGACAAAAACAAAGTAAGTTAAGTACATATTTTCTCAAATTTCTGTTAAAGTTATATGTTTACGCTTAAAAATATCAACATGATATAAATGTCATATGAATGAAAAAGCCACAATAATATATAAAACAGAAAAAGTTTTTCTCAATAGTAAGTTATTCTTGGCTGCTATCACTACTTTCAATAATGTACCGTCGTTTCTTGCGTTGCGGAGATTCGAGCACACTAACAGAACTTTCTTCTACTTTATTCGGAGCCACATTGATATGAAAGGTACCTCCGGCGATGTAGTTTGCATGAAACATCGCTTGTAGACTGTTTTCTTTAACATCTACTGCAGTTGAAGTTAACGTAGTTGAACTCAGAGACTGAGAAAATTGGCTTTGAAACGGATTTCGTTGCGCTTGTGCTATTGGGACGATTGAATTTGTGGCTGTTGTTGACAAAATATGTGATATATTTTCCATTTGTCTTCCGGAGAGAGAGCTGTAGTTGTTCACAGATTGAAGGTTTTTATGTCCAGATATCTGTATTATTTGGTTGGGAGGTATGTCGCTGTTCTGAAGCTTTTGTATCAATGTTTTTCTACCACTGTGGTTTGTTTTCGTTGGGATGTTTGCAGCTTCACTCATGTCTCTCATTACTCTGTTTAATTTGTTTATCCCCATTGGTTGAGCCTTGAACCATTTACAATCCTTTGACAATAACTCAGCTTCTGTTTTGAAGACGTTTAAAGACAAATAGAAGCTAGAATCGGGATTTAGCATTGTTTCGGGACGTTTTTCTTTATAAAACTTGTAAACGTGCACCGGGTCACGTTCTGGTATGTCAGGATTAGCGTACATTCTTGGCTTTACTTGTCGTTGGTCTCTTGGGTTTTCTCCCGTTCTTGTTTTCGTTTGGCGCTCAGAATACTCAAGATATTCTTGACCTCCGACTTCAGTTTTTAAAGTTATGTCTCCCCAACACAATGCTCTTTGTTCGGCGCCTCCTCTCAAACCAAAATGAACCATGTTGTTGAACCACATTGTGTTATGAAGCGACTGAGGAGTGCTCGTTCCAAGCAATTTTTTAGAGTACAAAACTTCAATTTCTTCATCCGAAAGAGCTGAGGTTGCATGTGGTCTGTTTCCACGACCTTGTCTTTTCAGTTCTCTTTGTTTAGCTTTCAAAGCATCTCTAGTTTTTTGGAATTCATAGTCCTTGAAGATGGATTTACCGTAGTTGGACTGGTCCAAGTGGCGTTCAACACTCGATAAGATGCCGCGAAGTGAAGATGGCTCGTAATCTTGTCCTGTTTTTGTTCTAGCTGCCACGATAAATTGACTCAACAGAACATTCAGCTCACTTGGAGGGATATCTTCTATTTTTCTATCCTCTTTCTTGACTTCTTGCATGAATTTCGTAACGAGTTTTAGGTCATAGTTACGTCTTTCGCTTAGTATTTTTGTTTTGCTCTCCTTCAATAAGCTTATCCACGTCGTTATCAGTAACATTAAAAAACCTTCCATCGTCTAATTCATCTGCATCTGTAAAAAGATCTCACAAAACGTCAAAATTTACATCAACTACGTCCATTTTAACAAGTGAAATCGTTTCGGTAAGTCCCGCACGAATGAAGCTTGAAGTCGCTCAAATCTAATTGGTTGAAAAATACGCGGTTACTAGTATGCCAACAGTGATATCTTCACATGTGAAAGATATATGATATCTTCACATGTGATTGATATCAAGTTTTCGACACTGGACAAAACCTGGTATCTCATCGATATCTATATAATAAATATGGATATACATGTTAATATTGTCTTCAATACACTATTGAGAGATTGGTAGCTAATACAATTCCGGTGCAAACGTTTGTTACATCTGATAACGCTGCATGATGCAACATAACTAATTAGACCTGAGAGATGAAACATAAAAATCCTATTCGTTCCAAATATTTCATTTATTTTTTCTCTGTTACATAATAAAATTTGACAGTAGCTGGACAATAATTTGTTCCTCATTGGCACACGAGGCTTAAGCAAAGTATATTGAAATTAAAAGTGTGGCGGTATCCATTCATGCCTACAGCTTCGTTCTAACTCGCTGGATATTTTTGTGTGTCCGCAGTCAAATGGCTTGAACGAAAAATCACATTATTTATCCATGTCAGTTTTTTTTCCATGTCCTCTTTACGATTTAAAGGAAATTCATTGGCTCGACTCGTAAATCCCTCGTAACCCAATGAATTTACTTATTTGTTGTCATGTTACGTTCCATTTATTGTCTTGTTTTGAAAAACTATAGCAAGTTTGATTTCCATAGAGCTGTTGATAACATCGAGCATTATATTTCTTGCAGCTGTTTCAATATGGAGGATTACTGAAGAATTCAAAGAATGTGAACAATTGCAGAAAAATTCATTTGAAAGTGTCAAAACAATAAGAGATGCTGTTCAGAAAGCCGAGGAAATATTGAAAAATGTAACAGAAGCAGCTGAAGCAGTACAGGGGGTAAGGCCTTATACACAATTGACTCCTGACATTCACGCTAAGCCGTGGCTAGTATCTTGCATGTTTTCTTTTGTTTGTTAATATTTTGTTTGTTTGTTCGATTTTTGTTATACGTTACCGCATGACAGATTCCATACCAGCCTGGATTCAGAGAACTTTTCGTTTATCGCAATTAGCAGCTTTGTAAACTTCTTACATTTAAGTACTCCCACAAATTCCAAGTCACTGAGGAACTTACATTCTACAAATTAGCTTATCTGGTTGCTTGGTTGTTTGGTTACTTGGCTGCTTGCTTGCTTACTAGCTAATCTGACTGGCTGGCCGGCTAGCAGGTTGGCTGGCTTCTGGTTGGTTGGCTCAGTTTGGTTACCTTGTTGTTGTTGTTGTTGTTGTTGTTGTTGTTGTTGTTGTTTAATTTGATTCTTTTCAACTTTTATTAAACCACAGGCATTCGACGAAGTCCATAGTTATTCATGGGGCGAAGTCGTAATGTCAGCAGCGGAAGATATAAAAGCAATGATGAGCGATGAGACCATTGCCAAACAAACAGATGAAAGCACCATACAGATTAAAAAGGATATTCAGGTTAGCTAAAAATATGAACTGTTACACGTCATCACATTATCACCATCCCGTGACATAGATGAGAGCATGATCTGCATGGACAGAGAAGTATTATTAGGAAATTACGCACAACTTTATAATTATATTACCAACCTAAAATACAATTAACAAAATCATATGTCAATTCCAGTCCACCTGTGGATATACATATGTGTTGAGGCAATTGCAAAATGTTGATTCATTAGAATTCATGTCACGCGATTTGGTTCATATTTGTCATATAACGGTTTTTGTTTTTGCTATTGATTGTGCGATTTATTGTTTGATATTGTAGGCATACATAGATGCCAAAACATTGGATACCACTACTGCAGACAATAAAAAAACGTTGAGTGACCTACAGATATCATTTAATGCAGCGCTTGATATTATTCCCGCCACTTTGAGCTGCCATGCTGCTAGAGGTTAGATGTTTAACTTGTAGATTCTTGCTTACACCTGAACAATGCTGTTAAGTAATCCAAATAATGAGCATTGACATTGAACTAACTTCGATAGATGACTTATTTGAAACTGCTTTCGCAGTTCGAAACAGCTGGCGTCAAGTCATGTTACGTAGGCGCACTAGCTTTCATCAACACGAATCGGAGCGTTTAAAGAAATGAACCGTCTTGGATATAAAATCAGAATAGTTCGCTTTTCAATTTTTTACATTTTCAGTGTCGCATTCCCATCGTCAGAGATACCGGTCATTATGAGCCCGCAATAGAGGTCAGCGGGTTTCGCCATGAGATGCCTACCTACCATGAGATGAACAAATTGACGATATTTTTTTGCAAAAGAATCGCCTGAAGCAAGAAAATAATTGCGAATGTAATGTTAATTTGAATGAAAGATGCAGTTCTAGAAGAGAAATCTCACCGAAGAAACTTTCCGAGTAGTGAACCCACGTTCCTACCTTGGTGGGATTTCAACCAACGACACCTTGACTTGTACGCCATTGCGCTGAGTACCAATTGAGCCACGAGGTCAGTTTGACCCAGTTGTGCTGTTTAGATTGGTTGGAGACCAATATGTATATGATCTCACTAGCTTTCTCTGCATATGGCTGGAATGAGTCTGGAATGATGGAAATTCTTTACTTGGTCTATAATGAGTACTTTTGTTAAAACCTATATTATTTTCTAATATTGAGGACAACAAATCTTAATTTACACTGTGCCAAAAGGCAAATATTCAAGAGTATTCAGAAAAAGAATATGGCTTCTTGACTTGGAGTATTCTAGGATATTCGAGACGGATGATATACGTGACGTATTCTAGTAGTATACAACCTGAATTCTTACGCATACTTTGCATAACATTTATCTCTAAAGTATTCGGACTCGAATATGTAAAGTATGAATGCACAGGCATTTTCAACTAGAATACTTCAGATATCCCAAAAATAATATTTCTTCGTGACTTCGAAAAATACTTTCTGCGGTTTGAATATTCACGCATATTTTTCGTACAAGATATTTCTACGGTATGAAGATTTTCATATCTGAAGTATGAATATTACTGGAATCTTCAATTAATATTCATTTATTTCTGAGTGATGAAAAGTGTGATACATCATGCAGTTTACATTCTAAAATAGATGTCTAAACACCAATATTTTGATAAAATAAACATTTTTCAATAAGTAGAGTGCACACATGCTGAATTCTTACGCATACTTTGCATAACATTTATCTCTAGAGTATTCGGACTCGAGTATGTGAAGTATGAATGCACAGGGATTTTCAACTAGAATACTTCAGATAATCCCAAAAATAATATTTCTTTGTGACTTTGAATAATACTTTCTGCGGTTTGAATATTTACGCATACTTTTCGTAAAAGATATTTCTACCGTATGAGGATTTTCATATCTGAAGTGTGAATATTACTGGAATCTTCAAATAGTATTCATTTATTTCTGAGTGATCAAAAATGTGATACATCATCATGCATAAATACTACTGGCATAATGATAAGTCGATTTTCTTTAACATGTTCAAGAAATCATTCAAGTGGGTGTTATCAATTTATTGTAAACTTTTGGTGTTTGTACTCTTTTTATTGTTGTGAGATGGTTTGCTGAAAGCATTTGGTCACGAGTCGTTTCAAGGTTACTGGCCGTTTAATCTGATATCTGTTGATTGCGATTTTCTGATAAACAAAATTCGCTTTTTCATTGTTCTGTCTTACCAAAAATGTTGATTTCAATTAATCGAAATGAACAAATAGTACAAATGTGAGGCTTTTTCAATTGCAAGTTCCTGTGATTTTTTTATGAACAAACAGATATTCCAATACATTCAGGTTCAATTTTATCCAATAATGCACACACATGGATAAATCCTGCCAGCCACTCAATTATGCACTGAAACCAGCCTGAAGATCTCACTAAGTGGCACTCACCGGGTAGTGCAAAATCATAAAGCTCGGGCAAACATTTATACACAAAGACATTACATGAATAAAATTGACAAAAAATATATATATAAATCTCAAAGTGCAAGTCACAAAATTGAATTACAACAAAATAAAAACAATTTTGTTGATGGCCAGATATTCTAATAATTTCAGACTAAATTTATGTAATACTCACACATGAATAAATATTGTCACTTGACAAATTGTGACAAAATTTTTGAAATTGTCAGTTTTTAAAAATGGTCACATGTACCATTCAAGTGAAAATTTACTCTGCTGTTAATTTTAAGTAATCAAGTCATTTCTGGGTGAATTATTTACAAAAACCATGGATTTAATCATATAAATAACAACTCTTGGTCATTCCACTTCCAATAAGCAGTTTCATTTACACCTGTTGAGAGATAATACAATCTATAGTCACTCTTCTGTGTCAAACATTAAATTTTGTCAAGATTTCATGATAGGGTCATTTCATAGTATTTGTGGACAAAAAAAGTTAATGTTCACACACAATATCAAATTACTTTTCAAAGAAGCTGAATAATCAAATGATAAAGTCCTGATTGTTTTTCTATTTTTTTAATGTACATGTAGATATTACAAAAATGTTGCCTGTGCTGGTGGACATGAAGCACTCATTCCCTCTAACAGTGACATCATAGAAATGTTCGGGGAAAATTGTTTCATCAGGAAACAAGGTTTCAAACAAAATAATTTAGATAAGCTTATCTATCATTTCAACGAAAGTAATTTAAATTGGCTTATTTATCATGAAAGAGTCTTATTTTCAAGTTTTGCATGGTATTTGATGGTGTAATAGGTCATGGACAGAATTTCCCTTTAGTAACTTCCTAATATATGACAAGTGCTTTAAATTGATTAGGCCACAAATCACAACTTTAGATGAATAAACCAACCTTGTCTTCTGTGACTTTATAAAGTCAGGTAAATATGGAACATTATTATGTAAAAGAGTGTGCTTGATATATCAAAACTTTGCAGAGTTCTTGAGTTTTATTTTAAGATTTAAAAATGTCACTTTTTCTGTTCCCCTCTGTAATGTTGAACATTTTTTATTCTCATCAAAGCATCAATGTTTGGATTCTTTTAGATCCAGTATGTCTGGATACCAATATCATGATGCCAACAAAACAATAGTAATATATTTCATAATAAAAAGCTACAAGTACACTGCATAGTTGGATTTTTTTGTAATCCCCTCTGTAACTTTCAAAACACTGTGAAATGACACTACAATACTACAATATTATGCAAAACATGTTAACCAACATAAATCACATTTGCAGTTTTAAAATATGAAAAAATATAATTACCAGCATTGCTGTTGCAGTTGGTAATTCTTCATGTAGCTGTGGTAGTTTCAGTTCATCTCCTTTATATCTTCCTGGCATAGATTTTTTCTCTCCTCTTACACTAGTGCAGCATTTCCTTATGTAGTCAATGCATGGAAATCCTTTTGAATTTTTATATTGCAAGAGCATGTTTCTTTTAATGCCATGAAGAGACCTTTTTATTATTAATTCTTTTTTCCTCTTCTTCTTCTTCTTCTTTTTCTTAGCTATGCTTCACATGATATATTTGCACATTCTGGAATAATGGTTGCTTTGTAATCCTAAAAACCAAGCAAATGTTTGAAAATTTGAATGCAAAGAGTTAGTTATATAATTGGTTATGAATTTGGACATGTTTTAACGAATAAAACAACGCAGGTTGTAAAATACAAGTAAGACTCATTGTTTGATGTGGATAATCAGTGTCTAGTACAACAACAAAATTAATTATTTATGCTTGATCAACAACATAGAATCCAAAGCAGTTTACAGTACTTTGTTTAGCAAACATAGTAAAAGCAACAAAAATATTAATAATTTAATTAATAAGAAGCACAATTAATTGTGTCCCTTTGGATAATAAAAGGAACAGCTTCCAAATCCAGTCAGTTTGGACCATGTTGACCTACTACTGTGCAAAATTGGCGCCAAAATTTACGTTCCCTTCAAAGTCGATTTAAAAGGTCTTAATCGAGGAATACCTCACGAAAAGTATCTTTATCTTACGTACCTTTGTTTTATCTTGTTGACTTGTGTCCTTTGAGCTGTTTTTAGGTCAAAAATCAAAAGAAAGAGGTCCAAAATGCATAGACAACTTTACAAACACCTTTGTCTTTTCGATGAATTAATAATTGGCCAGCGAAATGTTGAGTCAGCGGTCAATGCACAGGAATCCCGTGCATTTCTCACAATAAACCAATGAAAACACGGTATTTGATCACGTGCGTGTTTTGAATAGTAGGCGCTCATTCAGTGAACGGTTGAAGTACGATCGAGGAGATAGCGAATATGTTCTACAAAATCCTATATTTTGAGCCTAAAATATGGCCTACATTATTCTCAAATCGAGGAGGAAATATAGAGAAAGCTTTAATACATTGTTTGAAAGAAGAACAAGCTTCATCAGAGTAGAAATAGGTATTCTACAAGGGCGACAATGGAAGGACGCCGAAGTCTCTGGCGGTAAGTTGAATATTTGATAAGCAATTATTAGTATTGACCGAGTTTATCGTACGAGAAGTCAATTTTAAACCTTCTTATAGGGAAGAAGAAGGTCATAAAAGAGACTCCTTTTAGGATGGCCATATTTTGTTTTCACTATGACGGGAATATGATTGTTCTTTCGAGTAAATCAGCTCGGGTAATAAGCTTGTACGTACATTGACTTGTGATTATGCTTTTAGATGAAAAGATTTTAAGATACTTTTATATCTTTTAAGTTAAACTGGAGAATCTTGGATTGCGACTTCAGCGAAGCGGCCAGAAATGCTCCAAGCTGGGAACCAGTGATCGATGTCCGTTTCTTTGAGGTACTTCATAGCGTACGTCGACTTGTCCTCTGGCTACATTGATTGCGAACAGTTGAGTGTATATATAAAGGACACTATGAGACACGTTTATTAAGGGCATATTGTAAAACATGGACTGGACTGGACTGGACTGGACTGGACCGAAAATCTGTAAAACATGGACTGGACTGAGAAAATCTGTAAAACATGGACTGGACTGAGAAAAAAATCTGTAAAACATGGACTGGACTGAAAACAAAAATCTGTAAAACATGGACTGGACTGAGAAAAATCTGTAAAACATGGACTTGACCGAAAAAATATGAAAAATTAACATGAACTTCACTAAATTCGATTCTACTTAACCGAAGTAACGATTTAGGACATGCAAAATTCTAGAAAAAAGTATACTAAGCATTCTGGTTGTGATGCTGTTTATTATTTGCAGTTAAACTTGTCCAAATGCTTAGATTTGCGAGTCTAAATGTGATCTATGATTGAGCAAGAGTCAGACCAACAGGAATTTCCTTTTGGTCAAGGGTTGAGGGTCCACAGTCGAGGGTCCATAGTAGAGGATCAACAAAAACTACCAAATTTTATGTCTTCGCGTTACTTGTACATATTACTAAATTTGATTTAGGAAAATAAATAATCACAAATGGATTGTCTTGGAAATTTGATAATCTCGTCAAATACCTGAACAGCGGGACAGGAAATGCCTGCCCAGCTCAGTTTGTCAGATTATATGAGTGCCAGAGGATTTAGACAAACGTTCTACCGATTTATATTTTTCTCGTCACTTTTTGGAGCTTCAATTGGCATATTTTAACATCTTGGATACTTTTAATCATTTCCACTCCACTTACTTTATTTGGTTGAGCTAGTAGTTTAGATGCATGTCGCAGTATGAACTGATGCAGCTCTCAGTAAAATATAAATTTTTCTTTGTGTCGAAACACTATCTCTGGACGAGTGCGGCGAGTTCTATGGCGCGATCCCCGGGCGCGATCCATCGAGGACTTTCAAAATCATATTAATAATCGCCAAATTTATCAACTCTTTTCTCAAACTGGGATCAGAAAAAATTACAGAAATTGAAAAAATTTAAGTTGACGAAAAACGCGAATAGAAACCAACGTTACCAACGTACTCATGGAGGTCCCGGAGTACAGAGCACGAGTCTCAGTTGTTTTTAAAAAGTTTTGATTTTATTAAAAAGCATTCTATGTTTGGTTGTTTGCTTTTAAGCTTTAACTTTTTATACAGGTTTGTAGTAGACCTAACGAAATGGCTTCATCTTTAGAATAAAACATACTCAGATGCAAATAAAACCATCACCAATCGGTTTCGCTGATACAGCTAAGAAGTTATAATTTTACTCTTCATGTGATTTTTACAAATATGCTTTAAAACAAAAGCTGAATTAGAATCGAATTTAGCGAAGTTCATGTTAATTTTTCATATTTTTTCGGTCAAGTCCATGTTTTACAGATTTTTCTCAGTCCAGTCCATGTTTTACAGATTTTTGTTTTCAGTCCAGTCCATGTTTTACAGATTTTTTTTCAGTCCAGTCCATGTTTTACAGATTTTTTTCTCAGTCCAGTCCATGTTTTACAGATTTTCTCAGTCCAGTCCATGTTTTACAGATTTTCGGTCCAGTCCAGTCCAGTCCAGTCCAGTCCATGTTTTACAATATGCCTTTATTAAGATATCAAGTAGTTAAATGATTCAAGTTAGTAGTCTATTATCTATTACTGTTCAAATGTTACCGCCATGTCAATTGATAAATCCTATACCGTATTTTAATAAAACACATTTCAATGCTATGAATTTGTTTGTTTATACTTGTATATTTTGTTTTTCTATGTATTTTGATGTAGTTATAGGCCTTTGAATGGGTAAAATGCTTGAAAATCTCCCGTATTTCGATGGGATGTTGTGAAGAATACGTTGAGAATTCAAGAATATCCGTATTATACCAATGATATTCAGAGGGTAGTTCGACTAGAAGACGTCAGGGGTGTCTAGTATTCAGGAATATTCGTAACATACGACTGAATTTCGGAGGGTTGTTCGCTAAGAAAACGTCAGGGATGTCTAGTATTCAGGAATATTCGTAACATACGACTGATATTCGTAGGGTATTTCGGTAGGAAGAATTTGACAATGTCCAATATTCAAGAATATTCGAAGCATCAACTAAACGAATACAATAGTATACAAGAGTATCATACTTGTTACTTCAAGTATTCAGGAAAATTCGATTAGTATTCAAGTCCGAGTGATGCAACGTCATACTAGAATCACTCGGAACGAATCCGGACAGAATTTCCATTTTCGTCCCGTATACTCTTGACTGACTTCACGTATAAATATACGCCGCGAATATTTATACGTAAAGTCAGTCAAGAGTATACGGGACGAAAATGGAAATTCTGTCCGGATTCGTTCCGAGTGATTCTAGCATGACGTTGCATCACTCGGTCTTGAATACCAATGGATTTCCCTGAATACTTGAAGTATGCATGTCTATATTCAAGCATATTCTTTCCGAATATTTGCCTTTTTGCACAGTGTTAAATGTATTTTTAAATTTTGTGTTCAGTGTTGACCGTCTTGTTATCTACGACGTGTGTCTTTACTTTGTCCATAATATATAAGTGAAATGATGGAATCACACTCGTTGTAACCGTTACTGTACACTATGTCTTGTCTTTGGGTCAAGGAAATGCGGAAATATTTTACTCAAAAGTTAAATAGATTGTTCCCTTGCTCTGACATAATAATTATTAACAGATATATAAGGTACTCAGAGAAAAATGATTTACCCTGAAATATTTCGACTGTATCTCACAGCCTTCATCAGTCAAGTGATAGTTAGTGGCGTGGAAATTAAAAAAGAGATGGTTCAGATTCAGAGTGGGTGTGCTCCTTTGCCTAAAGACGATCGCCTCTTTAACGTTTCGCTTTATGTAGTGGTTTTTCGTGGTGATGACTTCTATATCTTCAGTATCAACAGAATGTCCGGTCTCTGTGAGATGTTCATAAACCGCCGATGACGTTCTGGACAAGTGTTCCTTAACGACGCGAATTTCTAAGGTTCTTTCGGACTTACCAATGTAGTGCGCGTTGCAGTCTTGGCATTTAATGTGGTGTATATATATTTTACCACACTTTTTCAGATTTCTGTTGTGTCTTTAACATGAGTAGCACCCTTCTAAGGGAATTCGTAGGCTTGTGAAAATCTTTCATGCTGTGTGTCGCAAAAACACGCTGAAGGATTTTGGACGTCCCTCTGATGTGAGATAAGCCAATATTTTGGAAATATTTTATTTTAGGAAATGTGTTATTAGCCTATGAGATACCTCCATGTTGTACTGTTTCAGGACTCGACTGATATTTTTCTGATGTTCCTCTGATATAGGGAAGAATCATAAATAATTCCTTTCAAAAAGTAGAGCCTTCTGTGTTACAATTGTTAACGTTGGTGAACACTGATTTCTCTCAATTGTTAATGAAGTTAGTAGGATAGATATTTTCCTTCAAAAGGTTCCTTACATGGTCCATCTCTTTCTTTTTCCGTCCTCACTTTAAATATTTTGTAGATTGTAGATACTGACCTTATACATATGTGTGTTGCTGGGTGATCATCGTGACATTAGATGACGGCTAGCGCTTGCTTTTATACTCTTCGGTTGATATGGTGGGCGATCTGTACTGTGATTAGTTGGTCTGGTAATGCTTTCTGCCGGAGTGCTTCCTAATGGTCGGCATCCAAGATTCCGGAATCTAGACGCCACTGTCCCTGTTCAGGTTGCAGGAGTGTAATCTTATCTGTATGGCTTAGGTACTTATCAGTGTGCGTCAGTTTTCTGTACACATCAGCAACCACTTTGTCTGCATCTATGTGTGTTTTGTGCTGGTTTCCAAAAACGCACTTTCGCGCTTGTTAATATTAGTTGAATGTTTATTTTTATGGAGTTTAGAAGTCGTGGAAAGTATTAATCGGATCTCTTTTGAGGCAGTAGTGGCTATCGTCAACTTAGCTATACCACCATTTGGGAGGTCAAGAGAGCATAAATAAGAGAGGGAAACTTGCTAATGGGGCACGCGCCGTGATGATTCCCATCTGTGCTATTTTTAGTAACCAGATGCAGTTTAGTTTTCGTCTTACCCTTCATTCAACAGATGTCAATGATATCTTTGATATTATATATACAGCGATTAATTTAGATTGGTTTTCAATGATTAACATTATTATGTAGTTATACTGATTTTGTTCAATTTTATGCATAAGCGCTTTGGGCAGTCTGTGTAAAAGCGCTTCATAAAGCTATTCGTTTGAAAATCGAGTAATCGGGCATAGTTAGAAATCGCTATAATTATTATTTATCATTTATCTCAAGGTGAAACCCGCTGACCTCTATTGCGCGCTTAGAATTACCGCTATTCCTAGCGATGGATCAAATAGTGCGCGCTAGCTATTTCAAAACCCGGCGTGCATGTAAAGATCATTGTACTCGAAACGATCCTTGTTACGGATCGAAACTTCTATATGTAAAACACCAAAAATTTTGCAAATTTCCCCACGCGTCTTGTTACCAAGGGTGAACTGGAATAGTGAGAGGATTAGTGAAAGTTGCAAGGCACAATGACCCCCAGTATCAACGATTACTCTAGCTGAATCAATAGCTCAGTTGGTAGAGACCTAGAGATGTAACCCATGGGACTTGGGTTCGAGTCCCTCTTGAGTAAGAGTTTTTCTCTGTCTCTGGTAGGGCGTGCAAACAGGCATTTCAACTTTCCTTATTTCTCACTCAATGAAACTCTTGTTTACTTTAAAAGTAATCATACCTTTTCACTCATAAAAACAGAAAACAGTATGGACGTTTACAGTCTTTACAGGAGTGATCTAATATATATTTTGGTGATTTTAGGACGGATATTCAGTTCTATTCAAGAACAGTGTCAAAAAGGTCGGTCATCTTTCAATGCTGCGTATAAAAGCGCTGAACGACTATTCTTAGAAGATTCCGAAAAATGTAAAAACAAAGTGACAGGAGATCTGCTCGTATCGGTAGGTGACGTAATAAGATCAATTATATTGCAAATAAATTGAAAATTGAAACTTTTTCAACTTAAATTCTAAAATTAAGTACGTGGCGAAAGAAAGTTGGTTTATAAACGGAAGCTGTTTTCAAAACTAGAACAGTAAGAGCTTTTATGTGATTGCTTCAAAACCGCTGAAATATATACGATGACCGATTTGATTGTCGTTCGTCGTATTATAATCTGATATGTTTGGTGAAAGAGAAAGAGAAAGAGCAAACAGACCGATTTATGGAATTAGTCTATTTTCTGTCCTAGGAAGATAATAATAATTCAGTGGTGTTTTCATATATTTGTTTGTGGAAAATATTATCATTTTAGTTCCTGGCTTAATAAAACAGCTTTTTAATTCAGCACTTGATTGAATGCTCTTGGTTGGTGTAACTGTGATATCTTCTTATCCTGACAGCTGGACGAAATGAAAAAAGCGTGGAATAATTGGCTTGCAATGCCAGACAGAGAAAAAAAGATTGAGCCTATTTGCTTAATGAACAGCCGTTTCACAATTTTGGGTATCAGATCAATGATTGAAGATGGGATAACAGATCCACAACAGATTGTAGAACAGGCCGGGTTAGGACCAGATGATTTAGATGAGGTTAGGGCTATTGTAGAAAAGCTTAACAAAGACAAAAGCTCTGACACCAACAACGTGGTAAAAGATGCTGAGAGTCTACCTTCTGCTGGAGAGAAGAAAGATAGCAAAGGTTAGTTGTGTACAAAATACTTATATAAGATATTTTATGCTATTTTCCATATATCTGAGCTCAGTATAGAGTCCAAATATGAGCACATTATGTGCCCATATAATCAAACATTTTACTCCAAAATTGGAGTAAATTGTTATCGAAAGAAACGTTTGTTATATCTTCGGTAATTATTGACGAAACGAGAAGTTTTGACAAACTAAAGAACACCATTTTATCAATAAAAACAACGCGAGCTCTGAAAGAATTCTAGCCGGCTTATAAAATGAAATTAAAAACTGAACACAATTTGATTTTCTACAACGCTTGCCGAGAAAGTCCAATGATGAAAAATAAACGTTTCCGCTAATATTTCAACTATCTAGATAATGGGAAAATCGTGTAAAAAAACAATGTAAAAGATCATGTAAATTTGATCAACAAAACCATGTAAAATTCCAGTAAATGTTATAGACAAATCAACTTTGTAAATTGAATATTTAGTGGTTATTTGATGGTTTTCTATGGAATACGGGTGAATATTTCACGAGAAATTTATGTTATTAAATTAGTATATAACGAGCCTTCAGGCTAGTTGTATACAAAATAACATAAATTTCGAGTGAAATGTTCACCAGTATTCCATAAAATACATCAAATAACCATATTATCCTATAACTATTACACATTTTAGCCAAAAATTACGCTTTACTAAAGAGATCATGACACCAACATTTTTATTGGAGAAATTATCTGTCAAACATTTTCGTGCGTTTGTTTTTTCTCACCAACCCATCTTAGCGAAGCCGTTTTATATTTTCTCTTTGCTTGACTGAAACCTTCTCGATGAGCTTTGGGTAGTTTCCACCCTCAAATATCGGTCAGTGGAGTTTCTGTAAGACTTTACACGGCGGGCGCATAAGACCTCAAAAACGGAACGGTTATCTTCCGAGTTATACTCTTATCTTCGTATCTTCAACAGCATTCAGTCATTTGCAATGAAACTTTCAGTGATGGCTTACTATAAGTGGCGATTTAGTTTGCCATGTTTGAAAGTTACCATTGACGTGATTTTGACGTCATTGCGAATTGTTACATTTTGCTAAAAAACTCAGACCACTTGTAGAGATTTTGAAAACTACATAGTTTGAAAGAGATTGTCATTCTCTAAAATTTGGTGTAATTTTTATCTCGATGCGATGTTTGGTTGTCGAGTTATAAGGGATTTTGGTTTTACCATGACGTCATAAAAATGACGTCACAAGTAACCATTAAGAGCCATTAGAAGCCATTGGAAACAGCCAGTGACGATGCAACGAACATGTATGGCTAATGTGACATGTTTCTACATAACTAAGTCAAAAGTTTTGGTCACCAAGCTATATTAGCGATATTTCAAATGATCGGTGACGTCATTATGACGTTTGATGATTTTGCTATTTTTTCTTATTAATTTTTCTAATACTTATCTTCAAAAATTCAAAAATCTAAAACCAACAAATTTGGGGGAAATCAAAGTTCTTTAACTATGCAAAGTACAAGAACAATCAAACTTCAAACAAAAAAGTTATCCCAAGGAGTTAAGTCCTAAAACGTCATAATGACGTCACCAATTATTTGAAATATCGCTAATATAGCTTGGTGACCAAAACTTTTGACTTAGTTATGTAGAAACATGTCACATTAGCCATACATGTTCGTTGCATCGTCACTGGCTGTTTCCAATGGCTTCTAATGGCTCTTAATGGTTACTTGTGACGTTGGTAAAACCAAAATCCCTTATAACTCGACAACCAAACATCGCATCGAGATAAAAATTACACCAAATTTTAGAGAATGACAATCTCTTTCAAACTATGTAGTTTTCAAAATCTCTACAAGTGATCTGAGTTTTTTAGCAAAATGTAACAATTCGCAATGACGTCAAAATCACGTCAATGGTAACTTTCAAACATGGCAAACTAAATCGCCACTTATAGTAAGCCATCACTGAAAGTTTCATTGCAAATGACTGAATGCTGTTGAAGATACGAAGATAAGAGTATAACTCGGAAGCTAACCGTTCCGTTTTTGAGGTCTTATGCGCCCGCCGTGTTAGAGTATTTGGTTCGTATTCAGATCCATCAGATTTGCGAATTTCCAGTTGAAAATATTTGACAAGAAAGTTCAAGCGTTCTGGTTGTAGTGCTTCAGTTGGACTCTCTTTGCAGTACGGAGCTTGTGAAATAAAGTCCAAAAACTTCTTAGTGTCTACCTCAGTCTTCTTTTGTGTTCTCGGGTTCTTTTGTGCGTCTATAAATGCATCAATATTTTCTTCTTAGAGAGAAGAAATCGCATTTGAAGTAGTTGAACTCGACCATGCAAACGCGCTAGCGGTTTCCCGCTCATTTCTCAGCTAATTATATATTCAAAACATATTGAATTTCATTGGCTGAATTCAAATTTTGAGCAATCTGATTGGCTAATATATATTATGAAATACCGCTCTGTATTCATAGCAAATACATGAAATACCGCTCTGTATTCATAGAAAATGCTTAGCTCTGATTGGCTAATGTGTAATAGTTATAGGATAATACATGTTTTTTTAACATCTACATTTGCATGATTTTTACAGTAAATATACAGGCTTTTATTGTACATGATTTTTATACTAGACAAAGCGCAAAACTGAAAACGTCGATCGCAAAAAGTGCAGAAGGCATTTTGGGGTAGAGGCTGGTAACAGAACTATTTTAAACTAATTTTTCATGCTGAATGCGAATTAATATGGCTGTTACCCAATCTCGTACCCAGAGCCTGCGTTCCTCTTGGTCAGCGACCGAGAAACGAGAGGCTCTGGCCAATACAGTTATTTGGGGCACTCTGATTGGTTGATAGAACAATAGAAGGAGCGTTTGAATTTTGCATTCTTCGCATATTTTGAGAATCGATTTTCCCGGAATTATCTTAAATCATTACTTCCAGATCAATTTTCGATAAGTAAAATTGTTCAGAGTAGACTGAACCATTGTCAGAATATAAAATGATTGTCAGACTACTTCATGTCGAGAGGATATGAGCAAGCGATAAGAATTAGTGCAGTTTTAATAGGGGATTTGTGGCCTGTTGGTCGTTGAAAGTCGTGCTTCGAAGAGGGCCGTTGGACTATCGATTCAAATTCACTGGACAGACTTCAAAACGTCAAATAAATCACACAAATGACTCACATAAATATCATTCTTTACCTCTGAGTATATTTCTAAATACGTTGCATAAAAATAAGCTCTCAATCAGCAATTTTCTGTCACAGATAGAGCTTGACATGTGTAGTTGAGCCTAGTCCGTAAATAGCGGACTAAAAATTTGTATTGGCCAGAGCCTCTCGTTTCTCGGTCGCTAACCAAGAGGAACGCAGGCTCTGGGTACGAGATTGGGCTGTTACCAAGACGTATTCTGCAATCTTATACGTGTACATGTAAATGACGTATTTTGTGAATTGCTACAGTCATTTCATACTAACTGCTTTTTCATGTAATTCCAAAAGTTCCCAAACTTAAAAACATTTACCATGGCTGGAAAGAGCACATCAAAATCAGTAAAACTGTGAAGTTTGAAGGACATCAGTTGAAAAATCAAGGAGATACGAGTTTTCAAAAATCGAAATTTGTTTGTATCTCTTGCATAACTGTAAGTGTTTTCATACAAAATTTCGTTTTTTTGAAAATTCGTATCTCCTTGATTTTTCAACCGATATCCTTCAAACTTCACATTTTTACTGATTTTGATGTGCTCTTTCCAACCATGGTAAATGTTTTTAAGTTTGGGAACATTTGGAATTATATGTAAAAGCCGTTAGTATGAAATGATTGTAGCAATTCACAAAATACGTCATTCACACGTATAAGATTGCAGAATACGTCTTGGTAACAGCCATATTCGCATTCAGAATGAGAAATCGGTTTAGAATAATTATGTTACCAACCTCTACCCCAAAATGCTTCCAGGTATCTGATTTTTCGAAAATTCGCCTTGTCTATACTATTTCTGTTCTTATGGTATCATCTATAATAAATTTACAGGGTCACTGAATGCATGTAAATGCTAATTAACATGATTTTTATGTGATCTTTTTTAGTCTACCAATTTCTATAGTATGTAAAATTCAGCTCTAAAAACCTGCTGAAAATCTAAACAAAGAAAAAAACAACAAACAAACAGCTTTGCATACTTACTTCAAAGGGTTCTGGAAAATCGATAGAAGTAGGTTATTTTGCTGTTGCTGTTGTTCAATAAAACTCATTGTAGTTTTTAGATCTCATATCTAGTTGTTGTTGATACATAATGGCCATCATGTCTTTGCGCTGAGCCTCTGCCAACATATACATTTGCTTTTCTGCTTCTCTCTCCTGCTCTTTGATCTCTAGTTCTTTTTTGCCGTGAACTTTCCACGGATTGTTGTGCTAGCTTCCTCGCCCTTTGCCACGTTAAGGCTACGAGTCGCGACAAGATTTATAATTTTCATAATAGTTGAAGCTTACAAAAACTGGATCATCAGCTTTATCAGCTCGTGCAGGAATATTGTTCAGTGGTTGAACATTCCAGCATCGAATGAAGGAATACACGCAAGGCAGGTTTTCTAAATTGTTCATATTTTTGATTTAGCTTCTCCACTCAAGTTTTGGTCGAGCTGGTGAGACGTTACGTTTTTGATCATGATTTTTTTGTTTCGTTTTCTCCCTAAGTATATCGGCAATGAAAGACAATCAATGAAAAAGAAAAAAAAAAACAAATTTCTTGTTTCAGTATATTTCATTGAGCTCAGGACTGATAATTTTTAATGTTTTTCCTTGTTTTAATGCATTCTTACCATTTAAATATCTTCATGACATATGCTATTGCCTTCTTATTCTTTTCGGGGATGAAGACGTCTAGTAAATTCTCGATAAAATCCTCAGAAATCACCGTAAAACGGGAGTCAGCATTTTGACCCGCCACATTTTTTTCGCTACTAGTAGGCTATCACAAATTAGACCTCTAGTAGAGTAGCTTGCCAATCAGAATGCGGTGTGTGTGATTGTTAGTAGGTTTATACTAATATCTATTTCACGGATTAAGTGCCATCACTCTAGTTTGTCCATAACTAAATAGTTGACAACTAAAGACTGTTACTCGCTAGATAGTTAGACTTGTTTCACGGATATATGGCGTGCATTCTAAGATAAGTATGTATCTATCCATCTCAACAGCAATATATTAACTTTGCTTGTTGATAATGATAAGTAGGAAAATGTCAAAAAATCATAAAATCATTTTCCCTCTGATGATGATTGGACTGATTCAATGATTTGTTTGACTCTTATAATGATAATACCTTGTGGGGACCAGGGTCCGGTTGTACGAAGGGTGAATAGCGCTATCCAGCGGATAAATCCTTATCCAGCGGATAAAATCCATACAAAATCTATACAGTGGATAACTTTTATCCGGTGGATAACTTTATCCAACCTTCGTACAACCGGGCCCAGCTTGTGTAGAATCAGACGTTTCGAGAACTAAATTAGTACTACTTCCAATCGTTCAGTCTACTGTATGACTTTGGTAGATAAATGCATTCATCTTTGTTATATTGCGCTGTGAAGCGTGTTGTCGAACTTCATTGGCCTTTTTAATTCTGCGTCTTTCCCAATTTAATTTGTTGGCTAGAATCTTGACATTCTGCTTCGGCTTTGCATGTATAATATACAAAAACAAAAACAAAAACAAAAACAAAAACAAAAACAAAAACAAAAACAAAAACAAAAACAAAAACAAAAACAAAAACAAAAACAAAAACAAAAACAAAAACAAAAACAAAAACAAAAACAAAAACAAAAACAAAAACAAAAACAAAAACAAAAACAAAAACAAAAACAAAAACAAAAACAAAAACAAAAACAAAAACAAAAACAAAAACAAAAACAAAAACAAATCATTTTGCACTTCCGATTACTTGTGATTCAATTTGATCCTTCAATTCGGGGTAACGGAAAAAACAGGGGTTTAATGGCAGGCTCTCATTTCCCTGCTCTCCTCCCTAGTCCAATTCCCCCCCTCCTCTTTTCCCCTCCTTTGCCCTCCCCTCCCCTCCCCTTGCTTTGAGAGCCAGCAACGCATGCTAACATAAGACAGGATGCAACGTAGCCTATTTCAAGAAGAAAGTCAGGAATTGTTTAGCCGGAAGCCACGTCATGTTCCAAGAAATGTTTTTATTTCATGATTTACTTTTCAGGAAAAGCTACTGAAGATACTGACAACGCCGACGATGAAGAGTGAAAAATATTTACAATCATGATGGAAACCTGGACAGGCAACAGACAAAAGGACAGGGAGAAGTAAAATGTGTAGTTTAATAAAATGTAATTTTAATCATTTAATAAAACGCATCAGAAAACAAAAGGTTTTGAGAATTGTTTTAACACCAAATATAAAAGAGATCCCCTATCACAGAAAAACACTTTATGGCAAAAAATATGACAAAATAACGTGCACAGGTGTAATTTCACATCTTATCCCACAAATTTTTTGTTTGTTTGTTTGTTTATTTTGTTTTGTTATATTTTGACTAAGAACAATAAGATAAGGGATAGTCGACGTTTCGATACCGATGCGGAATAAGTAATGTTATAAATGTTTTATGTACGAATATCAATAATTCCTGTACGTGTCCCAAGTTAAGGGATATAGTTTCTAAAAGAGCCTAGCCCTGACCGAGTCCCATTGAAAGTTTAAAGCACAGGATTTAGTTCTTCGTGCCAAAAAAAAAAAAAAAAAAAACAGTTAAATATACTGCGGCAACCAAAAAAGTCCTGGCCATGGGTGAAAGGGCCTCTCAAAAACGTGCTGCCTCACGTGTTTAGCAATTGAAGAACTGTTATATCCATGTTCCGTATAATGTGCTGTTGCAGGTGTGGACCTGTATAGCCAACATAGTCCACATCACTGTTCATTAGCATTCTTTGGCTTGATTTATTTGACTTAGAGGAGATCTCCAATTTTCTTGGTTGTAAATATTGGCAGTAAGTGGACTCCAATCCTTTTGCTGAGGTCTTCAAGTTGTCTTTTCATGTGATCGACGGAATGCTAGTGTTTGAAGATGAGACTGAATCTAATTGCAGAAGGAGTGTAACTGCCTTGTTCAGATTATTATTATTTGGTCCTGTCAGTGGCTTTGTTGGCAATCAAAGCGTTGATGAAAGACTTGAATAATTCTGTTGGATACTGAATGAGATGTGAGAATGTGTTGACTTTAGTAAAGTTGCGTAAAGATCCACGAGAATTAGCTTTACGCCTGTCATGTTAAGACCAGTAAAGGTGCTTAAAGCCTGGCTGTCGTAAAGCTGTGTAAAGGCATAACGTAATTGTAAGTATTAATTTCGCGTCGTAAAGGTGTTTAAAGACGTGTAAAGATTAGTATTACAGATAATTTTGTGATGGCGTAAAGCTGAATTCAATTTAATATTTACTATGATGTCGTAAAGGTATATAAAATTTAGGATTCTGTAATCCTAAATTTTATACTTTGTGTTGGCGTAAAGCTAGCTTAAATCTAATCTTTACAATAATGTCGTAAAGGTGTTTAAAGATTAGGATTATACAAATACTTTATGATGGCTGTTGACAAATTCTAAATGGCTGTTGATAAAATACTTAATTAATTAATTATAATTAATGCATGCCCATACCTATTGTTGATGACATCAGCGGTCACGTGATTACCAGACATATACTCATAGGCACATTCCAATGAAGAATGGATACGAGTTGCACTCCACTATGTAATATTTCAAGTCCGACAATGAGGACTGGACGGGATTTCAAGTCCGCGCAATTAGTTATAAGGACTTGAAATCCCGTCCAGTCCGAATTGGAGGACTTGGAATTACTTCTCATCCTCATTCATTAATTCGGGAGGGAAAAAATGATGAGGAAAATAAAGTCTACAGTGCAATGGTTTAATTAGGCGAAATTTGAAATTTGTCATAGAATTTTTTCACTGAATTCTAAACATAGTTTACCATTTCTATTTGCTTATAAGAATTTTAATAACTTGGACATTGAAATTATCTGAGAAATTAAATCAGTTGGAGTAACTGGAACAAAATTAATTCAGTCCTAGGACTTGAACAAAATTAATTCAGTACGCCTAGTATAGACTTCCTACAATTTCCAGTTACTGCACGTGGTACGAATTACGAACAAGGATTGGCCAGATACCTCGTGAATAATTAATGAGGATGAGAAGTACTAACCAAACATTTATTACATTTATGGTTAAATATTATTACAGGGCTACCTGTGGTACGCCCAGTCTTAAATTAGCTTTGTTTCTCCTGTTTTCTTCTCGACAAATGGCCAACATTGAGCAATACTCATGACGTAACTCCCCTTAATGCTTTGCGCGCGCGTGGTTCAAGAAGTGGGTTATTGTTGTTCTTTCAATATGTTACCAGCCTCTACCCCAAAATGCCTCCAGGTATCTGATGTTTCGAAAATGCGCCTAGTCTAAGACGGGAAGATCGCTTAAAACAAGACAAAAAGAACACATGGCCTGCGTCCGTCTGGATCAGTGTGATAATTCTGCACATGCCAACTCGACTGGTTACAATATTCTCTGAGATGAAACAAAAATCATTGGATACGAACACCGATGGCTTCAGCGACGTTGGTTAGAGGCAATAAAAATAGCTTGTTATAAGAACTCATTATGTAGTAACACAGGTAGCCCAAGCTTATATAATTTATGAGAGAATGTATGGGGAAAATGAATTTTTACTAAATAAAAATATCAAAAATGACAAATCAGTCATGAAACTGAGTCTGAATGTTTAAATAAACGTCCTCTTTCGCCCAATGTTATTGGTTTTCTGATTTAGCCGTTTTTTAATTTTTTCCCCCTTTAGTAATATAATAACTAAAGGTTGGCAACTCACGATCTCCCTAGCTGCCACACTTCTTTCTTCAACTTCTCAAACCTCCCCGAAATCCGTCTTTATCCACATAAAACCACAAAAATCGTTTAGCCACATTTGCACTCAACGTTCTTGATCACTTCATCGCTCCTCCCCCGACTTTTCACGGGTTGAAAATCACAATTTTCAGTCAATTTTTCGCTTGTACCGAGCCGTGGCCAGACCTGCCTGTGCACGGATTAACGGCTTTCCGTCGGGATTCGTCCGGGAACCGCCACGAACTCAGTACGGAGTTAGTACGGAGAAGTCCGGATAAGCCCGTCGCCGACTCGTTAAAATCCCAAGGTCAAGCTCTTTTGGCGGACGCGCGCTTACACAACCCAGTGGCGGGAAAATAAACATTGCAAAGAAATCAAAGACTCACTAAAAAGTGTTTGACCGAATACGTTTCAGTATTCGCTTACTTTCTTTTTTCGTATAAAGTGTTTCTGTTCATCGAAATGAGAAAAGGAAAGGTACAAATATGACGATTTCTCGTCAACACAAGAAATATCCAGCAAAAAAAGACACGTAAAGTAAATGAACTATAAAGTCGTTGTAAAAATCTACATGAATGTAAATCGAAATTATTATCGAAATGAATGACAACTTCGGTTGAACATTAAGATAGGAGGTATAATGAATTAAGCAAGTAAGGACTTACCTAAAAAATGGAAATTGGTTGTCCAGAGCATCCACCACTTTTTCCAAACTTCTTTTTCTTCAAAATAAAATATATATGAAATATTTTCCTTTGTGATGCTTGTATATGTCGTGAAAAGCCGACGAGATTGTTCCTTCAAAATAGTCACTTTATACGTCGCAAATGAATGAAGAAAGAAAGCAACAGAGAAGACATTTACTAAAACCAAACACTTGAGCTTTCCGAAGATGCGCCGTGAAAATGACTGAAGAAACTTGTTAGCGTCCATGACGATTTGAGTTGAAATATCTCACATAATAGAGCTGGGCTGTAGAGAGTTTGAGAGGGCTTCAGATTCGGCACTAAGTAAATTTTTCCCTCACAACACTTCATTGGAGAATGTGCCTTTTCCATGGACATCCAAATGCCTCGAAATGAAAGCTAGTTCAAGCAATTGTTATTTACATGCAGCCCCAAATCCTCCAAGACTGCATGAACTTTTACATAAAGAGTCAAAGCACACACACACACAAGTCCAAAAAGCTGAAGGGAAAATTACATTCCCTGTCCATTTTCTATACACATCTGTCTAAAATCAACGTCTAAAGTGGAGGGTCACTAGGTACAGTACTTGCTTTGCAATGTTTATTTTCCCGCCACTGGGTTGTGTATAAAGCGCGCGTCCGCCAAAAGAGCTTGACCTTGGGATTTTAACGAGTCGGCGACGGGCTTATCCGGACTTCTCCGTACTAACTCCGTACTGAGTTCGTGGCGGTTCCCGGACGAATCCCGACGGAAAGCCGTTAATCCGTGCACAGGCAGGTCTGGCCACGGCTCGGTACAAGCGAAAAATTGACTGAAAATTGTGATTTTCAACCCGTGAAAAGTCGGGGGAGGAGCGATGAAGTGATCAAGAACGTTGAGTGCAAATGTGGCTAAACGATTTTTGTGGTTTTATGTGGATCAAGACGGATTTTGGGGAGGTTTGAGAAGTTGAAGAAAGAAGTGTGGCAGCTAGGGAGATCGTGAGTTGCCAACCTTTAGTTATTATATTACTAAAGGGGAAAAAAATTAAAAAACGGCTAAATCGGAAAACCAATAACATTGGGCGAAAGAGGACGTTTATTTAAACATTCAGACTCAGTTTCATGACTGATTTGTCATTTTTGATATTTTTATTTAGTAAAAATTCATTTTCCCCATACATTCTCTCATAAATTATATAAGCTTGGGCTACCTGTGGTAGTAATCGGGACAATGGACGCAATATTTCAAACAATTATATCACTTTGTTAAAATCGTCTCAGATATTTTCTTGTTCAACTGATTTTAGGAATTCCTTTTCAGATTACCTTTATTCATCATCATTTCTTAGTTTTTATCAGTTATACTATATTCCAATAGCTCCATTCCATGATCTCGAGGTAGTGCGCTCGAATTACATTCGCGCGCGCTAGTTACCGTTACGATTACCATAGTTACTGTTTGCTATCTCACCTCGCGCGTATTGTACTTTTTCACTTGCCCTGATGATGGACACAAGTGTTGCAAACGGATGAAGCAAGGAATTTTTAAACCAACATGTTCCCGGCTTCTTGAAATCGGAAAGGATTCGTCATTTTGTGGCGTACAGTGATCCTAAAGAGCAGATTGTGGAACGCTTTCATCGTACGTACGTTGAAAAATCGTTATTTCACCGCCAACAACCGCGAACAAGTACATCGACATGTTGCCAGACTTTGTCCGTGGGTACCACCAGGTTTACCATGGTACCATACAACGTAGACCGGCATCCGTCACACACATGCACACCAATGCCCAAGAGGTGTGGCACACCTTGTATAACAAAGTGCTGGGAACCAAGGGCTGCTTACCACGCTACCGTTTTAAAGTGGGGGATCACGTGCGGATCAATCAGAAAGCACTACACGAGCGTTTAAAAAAGGGTACCAGCCCAATTGGACCGAAGAAGTCTTTGTGATAGGGTTAAGTGGAAAGGGTGGCTAGACAAATACAACAGTTGGATTCCGGCCGGAAACCTTACTACCACCTAAGATGTTACCATACCATGATTCGTTTTACGTGTTTTTGCCCAGGAACATTACCAGTGAAACCAACAACAAGTCGTGGCGTTACCGAGTTCCGTTACCTCAACCATTGAATTTTGCCCTTCAAGACGAGTGGTCAGTGGCGGTGACTCAAGTGTTTCATCCTCCGGTGGACGCGTCAACCTTTGATACCATCATGGTGCACGTGTATGCCGATATTTTAGAGCAGTTGGTGTATTGTCGCTTGAAAACAGGATATATAGATCACGTGTCCATTAACTTGTTCAATGAGTTTGGTCACGCCCCTTCTTTGTTGACAAGGACAAATTGTGGTGACCCTACAATTCCACCGTCATCGCCTGGCCATGGTAGAACAACGTCTGGTCTTGCCTAGTAATGCGTCCAAAAACCTGTACCCCAAGAATGCTGGGGCCGAGTACACGGTGCGGCTCCCATCGACGTTGAATTACGATCGAGATCAATGGGAAGTGGGGATGATTTATTTGTCCGTTCCCGTCCCTCATGTAGAAACACGCTTTCAGTTGCAAGACGGAGGAGTCGGTCGACTCACCACCCAGGCCAGCTACTTTGAATCGACCACGTCCTGGCAAACGGTTCCTCAAGACTGTATGTATGCGCTGCAGGGAAATAAGGACCTCATTCGGGTTCTGAACGACCGAATGAGATGGGGTTTCCAAACCACCATCACCAAGTACGATCAAGGTTCTTGGGTAAAATCAGGCCAAAACCAACTAAAGTGGCCATAGGGACCACATGTCAAAACGGCGACACCCGCTCCTCGTATCGCAATCTCATCATGCCTTCTGGCATCTATACCCGGATCTCTCAATTATTCTTGATAACGGAGTAACCAATCCTCTATTATTTCCTCGTTTACCCGATGACGTCCTCGTTTTTATACAAATATGTATTAGGTTAGTAACTACTATTTTGCAGTCAGATGAAAATAACTCCATTGAAAAGGAAAAAGAAACAACGAGAAGTATAGAGGAAAGACAATGCAAAGAAAAAAGGAAAGGCGAAAATAAAAAAAAAGAACAAAACATAAAGCCCACTCAAGTATTTTACGGCCTGGTTCAAAACGTTATCACTGAAAATAGGCAAATCATTTATAGTCCGTAGGTTTCTTTGCTGTGGTTATAAGATACTTAAAAAAAATAGTATTAAAATTAGTGGTCACATGACCTTCAAATGTGACATTCATCTTTCATTTTTCTCATTTACTTTTTTGTCAAAAGCTATTTTATCAGCTTATCAGGAAGCTAACACAAACATGGCTAGTGAATGTTTGTGCAATTAACTTTCTTTAGCTTTATAGTGGATTTTAATGTGGTTTTTGTTAACCCATGAAACACACTTTAGTGTATAACATACTTTTTTTCTTCGCGGATATATTCAATTTTCCCGGGTTTTAACCATTTAACCAAGTACCAAGTACCAAGTCATTGCACGACGACTAGATACTACTTTTTTTCGACTACTTCAACGAATGCCTGAAATGTAAGCACAGCAACATGGCCGACGAAAAACCAAAGAAGACGAGAAATCACAATATTTCTTTGCATGCGACATACAAAAACGATTTCTTGTATCCTAATTATTGCATAAACAAAGAAACTGAAATCGAAATAAAGTTGTGGCCAATATATTTGCAAATTGGAGGGAATATAAAGCTATTTACAAGGGTTCAAACGAGATAAGAGGTAGGACGATGTGGACGTAACTTAATTCCACAAGTTTGAGACATGAAAAAAATTTCTACTACTTGGGTCTTTTGACCCTAAATTGGTACTGGAAACTTTGTGAAGTTATTTTTCATAAAACCGAATCATATTTTAACATTTTTACGATAATTAATTCTTCTTGCTGTAGCTTGTAGTGTGTTTATTGAAATCAGAAATAGAGTAGATGTTGTAACTACAACAACAACTTCAAATTTATTTAGAAACAAATTTAACTTACAAACTGTAACTCCCGCAAATAGTTAAAACTATAGTCAAGGCGGGAGTTATGTATTACATTTTTAAAGTTTGTTATTTAAGGAATAAAAAGCGGTTTCCTGTGTTTGATAGCCTGATCAAAGCACGCGTGATGTTGGGAAAAAACGAGAGAGCGTAGTTGAAGCACGAGCCGAAAATTCGTCGTAAATTTGTTAACTATAACCCTAGGTACGGCTGTACAAGACGACATTTTTTTACAATTCAAGACGTCATTTTTACAAGACTGTATTTTTTAACAAAAAGTACTTTTTTTTACAATTTTTACATGTTTTTAATGGTCAGAGTAGCTCATACCTAGGGAAGGACAGTCTACTTATACACATATATCTAAGGAAAAAAAATGCTTATTTCAATACTGTAACTGAAAAAAGCAGAGCAAAAAGAGGGACGAAATGTTAAGTAAAAAGAAAGAAAGAAAGAAAGAAAGAAAGAAAGAAAGAAAGAAAGAAAGAAAGAAAGAAAGAAAGAAAGAAAGAAAGAAAGAAAGAAAGAAAGAAAGAAAGAAAGAAAGAAAGAAAGAAAGAAAGAAAAGGACAAATTTATGGAGTGGTTTTTGTCCTGTCTAAAATTGTAGGGATATCAGTAAATCTGTCTTCAACTGAGAGAATTCGAAGCAATAAGTTAGAATTAAACGTCTTTTTTGTCAAATTTCGCAAATTAAGGATGGTGCCCCCTAATGGCAGCGCGCACTGTTTCTGCGCATGACGTTTATAAAACACAGGAAGCCCGACCTGAGTTCTTGAGAACCAAAATTAGAAAAGAGCAAGTAAAGAGCAACCTGGAAGGTAAATGAAAGTTTTTCATATCAATCAATGAACTAAATACTCATTTCAACTTGAGCGTTTTCTATAACTCTTCCAGCAAAGCGTGTTAGTTAAGATTTTTGGGAGAAATCACATCTACTTACGAAGTTTGTACTGAAGTACTAAATTGACCGTCAAAAGTTGGCGAGAAATATATTATATAATCTGTTCAAGATTGACACTCTAATTTTAGCCAAATGGTAAGTGATTTTCGGATTATTTGCTGCATCTAAAACTTTTACTGGAAGAATAACAACGAGATTCTCAGTGCTTTTGAAAACCGAACACTGCCGCTCTCTCTTCGTGTTCTCGGCGTACAATTTTACCTTTTACATGCACTGGAGATCGATTTAGATTTGATTTTACCTTTTGTGCATTGGAGATCGATTCAAAGTTCCATCAAGGTTTCCTGGTATGACAGACCATTCCACTTTACCTTTATGAAAAGGCCTGAAAAGTATATCTTGACACACGAGAAGAACAGCCAAGTTGCATGGACTCCTAATTTTTAGCTTCACCAAAAAGAGAGAAGAAAAAGCTAAAAAATCAACATGAAAACGCAAGAGATAAGTTAAAATGAAAGTTTAAAAATAGTATTCACAGATTTCTTCATGAAATTGAAAAATATGGCTGTTTGGAAAGTTTTTTCTCACCTGTAAGTCCTGTACCGTTTGCACTTTTCGATTCACTTTGAACACAAACTTCGTACTAGTAAGTAGACGCGTTTTTTCCCCAAAAATCTTAACATATTTTGTTGAAGAAGCTTCCAGAAGTCTTGCAAGATCAAAACTATTTGCTATTTCATTGACTGATGTGAAAAACTTTCATTAAACTTGCTCTTTTCTTGCAAAACAAAATAGTTTTTGTGGGGACATGTTGACATTTTTCAGTCTCGTGGCTGACTATACAAATTTCAATTTTTACCGGGGGAGGGCTAGGGCAAAATTGTCATTTGCGAAATTTGGCACAGAAACTTGAGATATGAACCCCGATAACTTTTCAAAATGCATGGGGACCCCCACTTTTTCTTCGTCGAAAACGTTATGAAAATATTGAATTTAATTTATAAATGGTAATTTTGAAAATAAAAATGGTTTCTGTTAGGTATTTCGGCAATAATTTGTTACCTTCTCAAAATCACATTTCTATTGCTTGAGGAAAAATCCATTAAAAACACTAAATTATCTTCATGACAAATAAAATGTTTTATATTATCTAAAAAGCTCATATATCGATGATTATTTTTAGCCTGTCGTATGTACACTAACTCGAAGCAGTAAAAAATAATAAACTTTTTTAATGTGCAAATTGACGCTTACGTCATCAGGTATTTAGCGTTAATTATCTCGCTTAGATGCATGGGTACCCCCAACTTTTTTTCCAGTTTCTAATAGTCCATTGGGTGGTTGAAATAACTGACAGGACTTAGAAGAAATAAAAATGGTTTGCCATTAGGGGGCACCATCCTTAAGAGGAATTTATTATTTCACAAGCGGGCACCGAAACTTGAAAAGGAACGGCTTTGTACGTAGTGACTCAGATTTATTAGCATAAAAAATAATGTCATCGAGTGCGTAAGTCCGATAGTTCGTGACTTTAATTTCCGAAATAATCACTTCGGGTGACAGTCGGATGAGAACGAAAACCTTTCGAATTTTATCGAGTAATTTTCTTCGATTTTCGCTATGGAAGTACGATTTATTAAGAAACTAGTTGACGCGTTTTTAGTGATTAGTTTTTAATATTTCTTTGAAAATCAGTCTTCGAGGGAAAAATAGAGCAAGTTTTATTTGATAATATGGTGTCTACGAAGACACTCGGGATGAAACAGGAAACCCAAGCTATATTATTGTCCATGAGCTCCATGTAGTTGGTAAGTAGAGAACGATTTTTCTTTCTTTTCTCATATAACCAGGTATACAGCTTTAACCAAGGAGTAAGGAGTTTGTTTTTAAGGAATCGTTCAGGATTTGGGGTGGTTTGCGAAAGGTTTTGAGCGGAAAGTTGATCGTAAACACAGTGCAGTACAGTGTTTGTTTGACAACGATCGAGCTATGTACCAAAATTCGATACCAAAGCAAATCTCCTGTGGATTTCATTTGCATTTATGTCTTTACTTTCGCTTTGGATTTTTTTGGAAAAGTCTTTGTTATTCTCGACATTATTTGGCTTTGTTGTATATTTGAGTCAGTGAAATTGAGCCAGATTTCTTGACAGAAAAGCACTCGAAGACTTAAAATATAATTTGTTTTGTATTTTATCTACACAACGATATTGTACTAATATTCTATAAAACATGTGAAAGATGAGTTGATCTCGATTATTACTTATCGGATTCAGTAATTACAAGATTTTAAAACCCAGTTCAGAGTATCAGGGGCTATTTATATTTTTCTGGCTATTGATTATTTTTGCAATTGGTTCTCGACAAGCCCAAAATGATCGACCAAAATCGAGTTATAGTTTATTTACTCATCCAAAACATACTGTACTATTGACAAATGTTTCCCCCCTCATTTTTTGTTTCAGATTTTCCTGTTTTAATACTAAGACATTCCCGGTGTAAAAATAATACCAATGGTATCGGACAATTGTGAATAAACAATTCGTGTTTGTGAATAAATGATTGATATTTATGCAAACTGATTTTTTCCCAACAGTTCTGTGCTTCTACTGCAATGGATCATCATTTATGTTTAACATTTTAGACAAGTTTTATGCAGTATATACTACAATATATAGTTATTATATTCTGGGGTGGATCCAGACTAGTTCCACTTATTCCATGGAACTAGTCAAATGTTTTTGAAGCTTAGTAATTTTTCAAATGAATCTATGAAAACAACGATTTTTGTCCGTTTTTCAATCACAGGTAACCCATTTATGAATATATTTTAAGTCATTTAAAGATCGTTTCCGGAAAAAATTCTTCGAATTCCGCCCTCATTCAGTGAAATAGCAAAAAATGTCTCTATTTAGGGTAGGGAGCCACGGGATTTTCGGTAATCCTTCCATGTTCACATACACCAATAGAAAAAAAACCCAATAAATTCTTATACGTTGCCGTAGTCTACCATTAATTCCCGTTGCTTACCATTACTACCCGTTGTTAACCATTACTTGTCGTTGCTTACCGTTATTAACCATTACTTGCCGTTGCTTACCGTTATTTGCCGTTGCTTACCATTACCTGCCGTTGCTTACCGTTACTTGCCGTTGCTTACCATTACTACCCGTTGTTAACCATTACTTGCCGTTACTTGCCGTTGCTTACCGTTACTTGCCGTTGCTTACCATTACTTCCGTTGCCTACCATTACTTGCCGTTGCTTACCGTTACCTGCCGTTGCTTACCATTACTTGCTGTTGCTTACCATTACTTGTCGTTGCTTACCGTTATTAACCATTACTCAGTGCCGTTGCTTACCGTTATTTGCCGTTGCTTACCATTACCTGCCGTTGCTTACCGTTACTTGCCGTTGCTTACCATTACTACCCGTTGTTAACCATTACTTGCCGTTACTTGCCGTTGCTTACCATTACTTGCCGTTGCTTACCATTTCTTCCGTTGCCTACCATTACTTGCCGTTGCTTACCGTTACCTGCCGTTGCTTACCATTTCTATTGGTGTATGTGAACATGGAAGGATTACCGGATTTTCGACTTGTGCCTATTGTTACTGTGGAACTAGTCAAAGTCGTTTTCTATTGGCTGGTCTTGTGTAGTGGAACTAGTCAAGGTTGATTTTGATTGGCTAAAGACTCATATGGAACTAGTTGGAACTAGTGAGCCTCACATTACACATATCATAACATTACAAACTGACATGGCAGTGAATAATAACTGATATTTCTCGTGGCGAACCAATTTTTCGAAAAGAAGACTGCTCTCGATTTGATATTGGTCTTGAATTTAAAGAATTAAGTAGTCTTTCAGATCAAAGAAAGCTGGAATTCATTGAGAACGTGTGGAGTCCCGTTCAAGAACCTAACTTTGCTTTTCCGAAGTCGAAGAAGAGCGGCAGATCGCAGGTTTTTGTCGTTACCTTTGGTGCAGGGTGACTTTAAATTTGGTGCACGTCGGGCTTGGAACTAGTCAAGGAACTAGTCTGGATCCACCCCTGATATTATTTCATTTAAGAAACCAATAAACTATGTTTATTGGCCATTTTGATCCATTTTTCTTTTCTGAAATGAGGGATCCAGACTAGCAAAATTTGGTAGACTTTTAGCAATAATTCTCATTAATAACTAAACATGTATGTCACTCTCCTGTACGTATACTATTCCACTAATTGTTTTTCTTAAAATACTTTCGCTTTCAAAAAGTACGGTTTTTAACATTTCATTACAGACTGTGTTCCATTGTTTTTCCTCTGTGATCACTTGATGAACTTGTCTAGTTGCCCGTTCCATTCCGCCACCCAAACATCGTATTACCACTAGTAGTATTTTGACCTCATATCCAGGTCTTCTTTCCCTTATTTCGAATGCTAATTGTTGGTATTAGTTGGTATTTTATTATTATTATTATTATTATTATTATGTAGTTAAATAAGCCTTTCTAGAGGCCATTTCTCCCTCACTTGGAGAGGGTGAAACTATCAAAACACTTGCTAGTCTCAAGAAATAACACCTAGTAAAAAACAATATTCTCACTAAGTGAATTCATTCAGAAAGAGAAAGTTCATTCACTTTGGATCAGCCCAGATAACACCTTCCTTACAATACTCTCGCTCTCAAAGAGCACTGTCTTCAGCATCTGTGAATTTGGTGTTACTGTTATTTAAAGGCTCCCTTTGTAAATCAACAGATAAATTATCTGCCACATTATGATTTAGGGTCCTTTGTTCTTCATCTGAAAGATCTTGATTAATGGTATCCATATCTCCCATGGGTCACACAGATATATTGCACGGGAATAAATTGAGTCCATCCTGGGTTGCCCGGCTCGAAGGATAAGGTTTATAATGGTAGGTGTCACCACTTCCCACCAGGAACCGTACGCGACCATCTTAACGCAGCAGCCACTCACTCCTGAGCACGATAAACACCTTGAGTTATTATTATTATTATTATTATTATTATTATTATTATTATTATTATTATTATTATTATTATTATTATTATCTGTATTCTTTTCCTTTTCATAGTTTTACAAAATATAGGTCCGTGTTCATCCCTTGAACATAAGGACTCCATACATAGTTGTGATTGGTATTACTTGATGGATAGTGTTCTCCTTAGTATATGTGCTGTACCAAGAAGTACAATCTTCTGTAGCTCTATTATTTTTATATTTCCAGGAATTTGGTTTATATATTTATCTATTCCTTTTTTAATAAGTCCTAAAGCACCAATTATCACAGGTATTGTACTTGTTTTCAAGCCCCACATTCTTTCGATTTCGATTTCAAGATCTTTATATTTTGAGAGTTTTTCGGTGGTTTTTATTGAAATGTTTTTCTCTGTGGGAACAGACATGTCTATTAGCAAACATGTTTTATTTTCTTTGTCTTTCACAACAATGTCTGGACGATTGGCTGTTATTTCTCTGTCAGTATGTATCCCCATATCCCATAGTATTGTAACTTGATCGTTCTCAGTCACAGTTGTTGGTTCGTGTTCATAATATCGCTCATTAACATTTATATTGAAGTGTTTGCATACTTTCCAATGGATATATTTGGCTGCTTTGTTATGTCGATTGATATATTCTGTCTTAGCAAGCTCTGGGCAGCCCGATACAATATGGTCTATTGTTTCAAGTTGTTGATTACAAATTCTACATAGAGGACAAGTACCATCTTTTAGGATTTTGTTTTTATAATAATTTGTTGCAATGCACTGATCTTGGGCAGCAATTATAAAGCCTTCAGTTTGAGATTTTAACCCAGAAGTTTTGAGCCATTTGTTAGTCTGAAGGTGATCAACATCATTATCATTAAGGCATTTTGGATATTTTCCATGAAGTGGTTTTTCTTCCCAGGAATTCTTAAGCTGTTCTTCAGAATGATGTTTTGCTTTGATTTTGGTTCTCCGGGCATAGATAGTGGTTGGTTCATTTGCTGTTTTCGGTATTTCTGGTAGATTGAAACCTCTTTTGAACTTTGTCGCTTCACGGTGAATGGAAAATAACTTCTTTGCCTTGTCATGGTCAATTGCTATTTGCAGTAGATGATCTTGTTTGTCATTAAGATAGGTATCAAGGCCAATCGTGGTTGTCTTGTAAGAGGCCTCAATTTGAATAAGACCTCTACCACCTGATGTTCTTGGCAAGTAGAGTCTATCCACGTCAGCCTTAGGGTGGTGCATTTTTTCCATTGTCAAAAGCTTTCTTGTCTTTCTATCCAGTCGCTTGAGTTCTTCTATTTTCCAGTTGATGATATTGAAGCTGTAAGTGACAACTGGGACTGCTAAGGTGTTTATTGCACTTATTTTGTTGGTAGCATTTAGTTCTGATTTAAGAACTAGACGTATCCTTCTATAATACTCCTTGCGAATCTTTTCCTTCATCATTGAGTGTGGAATTCCATCTCCTTCATTAACACCAAGGTATTTATAGGTATCTTCTTGGTCAAGATCTTGGATGGTGGTTTGTACATCAAGTTCGATGTTTTCAGCACTTATTAACTTTCCTCTTTTGAATGTTGCTTTCGCACATTTGTCTAGTCCAAACTCCATTTTGATATCATCACTAAAGCCTTTCACGATGGTAAGCAAGCCTGTCTGTTCATAATCAGTCTTTGCGTATGTCTTCAAATCATCCATATAGAACAAGTGATTGATTACTTGACCACCTGTTCTATATCCATATCCACTATCATTGAGTAGAGAAGATAATGGCGCAAGAGCAACACAAAAGAGAAGCGGCGAGAGTGAATCACCTTGGAAGATACCACTTTTAATGTTAATGTTACGAGATCTGACTGTTCCTTTTGCATGGTTAAGCAACAGCGTTGTGTTCCACTTTGTCATGTTATTTTCAATAAAGGCAATCATAATTGGAGAAATGTGATACATTTGTAAACATTTCAATATCCAACTATGAGGAACAGAATCGAACGCTTTCTTATAGTCAACCCACGCAGTTGTGATGTTTTTCTTCTTTGATTTCACTTCTTCCATGATGGCTTTGTTGATTAGCAGTTGGTTTTTACATCCATAGCTGCCTTTTCTGCATCCTTTCTGCTCTGATGGTAATAGGTTATTATTGATTAGATGTGTATATGTTCGTGATGTCAAAATAGATGTTAAAATCTTATACATTGTTGGTAAACATGTGATTGGCCGATAATTTTTGGGATTTGCAGTTTCTTCATTTTTTGGCAAGAGAAAGGTAATTCCAGATGTTAGCCATTTTGGACACATTTCAGGATTAGCGATACATTCGTTGTAAGCTGTAGTTAAATCTATTTGCAAGGATGTTAGATATTTCAACCAGACGTTTGCAATGCCATCTTTCCCTGGTGTTTTCCAGTTACTAGATTGCTTGATAGCTGACACAGTCTCTTCTAGAGATATTTCTTGCCATTCTTGCTCAGGTGTTTGTTGATGTTTCTGTTCTATTTGCTTTATCCATTCAGTGCCTTCGTTATGATGTTTTCTCTCCTCCCAGATGTTAGACCAAAAATTCTCGACCTCTTCCTTTGTTGGAGTTACTTGAACACCTATCTTCTTTTTGCCAAGATCACGATAGAACTTTTTGGCATTCTCCTTATAGGTCTTATTATGACGATAGAACTTTTGTTTCTTATCAAGGCGACGGATCCGTTGTGACTTGGCTTGTAATTGCTGTTTAAGCCTTTCGGCAGCAATTGGTATATCATCTTTGTTTTTGATCTTATGTTTTCTGAAGATAGGTATTGTTTTCTTCTCACTTACTTTATTATTCTTGCTAAGTTCACATAGGATAGATAATTCACTACGTATTATACGAATATCTTTTTCAATTCGTTTTCTCCATATAGGGATTGTTGGTTTATATTTACGATCTTCTTTCGCCGTACCTTCATTCCCAGAGTATCAACAACTGATGAGGCTGTAGCATAGTATAATTCATTAACTTCGGTAATAGATAGCTGATTTTTTAGATTTTCTTTGATTTTGTCTAGAGCGTTGTTAGCTACTTCTAGTACAGTTATTGTACGTTTAGTGATATTTACTTTAGGTAATTCAGGTCGCTCATCAATCACTGTCTCTTTGACAATTTCCCACTTCCTCATGATGCTGATCATCATGCTTTCTACCTCCATGTCATCAGCATGTTGTTGCTCATCTGGTTGACCTTCAGGCAAATTATCAGATTGATCTTCAGGATTATCAGATTGGTCTTCAGAATTATCAGTAGGCATTTTTTCTTCTTGCTCATCAACTTCAATATGATCTGTTTGAGAGTTCATGTCTGTTTCAGTGTATTCTTTAGTCACTTTCTCTTTGATAGTTTGCAATTCTATGTCTGTCAGTCGTTTGTTTTTAATAATGTCACGTCTTGTATTTGCAAGTTTATTAGCATCCATGTTTGGTCTTGATAAAGGATTTTGCTCACGCCAGTTGTTATAAGTGGCTTGAGTTATTGATGTATTTGGATGATGTAGAGCTGTGTAATAAGCTTCAATCACTTTTTTGTACTCTTCCCTAGTCCATTTATTACGAGTTTGTCTTTCACTTTGTTGTTGTTCTGCTTGTTCAGGGCCTCGTTGAGGAATATCCTCGTTGTGGTTATCCTTGTCAGCATTTTTAGAAGAGTTTGTTCCAGTAGTAGACTTTTCGACCTCAGCCTGGTTCCTTACTGAGGGACGCGATCCTTGTTGACCCGCGCGACGACCGATGCGGTATGAATTTTTATTTTGTGATATATTCATTCTCAGTTTGCCCCATTAGTCGCCTTTTACGACACGCAGAAGACTTGGCGTTGGTGATATTCTTGACCCCCCAACCACAGGGGTTTTATTATTATTATTATTATTATTATTATTATTATTATTATTATTATTATTATTATTATTATTATTATTATTATTATTATGAAATTATCACAGCAGGTCGAAACTGGTGTTTTATCTTCCTCGAAGGCAAGCTATAACCTATAGCCTTAGGCTTCGAGTACCTTCCTTAAAATCCTTGCTGTGCCAAGCAAAGCAGCTTTCTGTAACAGTTCAGTCCTTATTGTTACTCCGATAGTCTTGAGGTAGTTTTCAAGGTTTTTTGTTACCATTCCCAGTGCTCCCACAACAACAGGGATGACCTGTGCCCTGACATTCCAAAGTCTTGCAATTTCTCTTCTCAAATCTTGATATTTGTTGATCTTTTCCTTCTCTTTTTCAACAATTCTTGAATCTCCTGGCACGGCAATATCAATAATAAAGCACTTGTTTGATTCTCTGTCGAGAAAGACAATATCTGGTCTTCTGGCTGGTATTTCACGATCTGTCTGGATGGTAAAGTCCCACAGCAGCTTCTTTCCTTTTTCTTCAATAACCCTTTCTGGTTTATGTTCATACCACTTCTCCGTAAGTGGAAACCCATTTATTTTTGATAAATTCCAGTGAACGATTCTGGCAACATTATCATGGCGCTTTTTGTACTCTGTCTGTGCTAGCGTACTACATTCACAAATAAGATGATTGACGGTTTCTTCCTTACCACCACACATCCGGCATAGTGGTGATGCACTGCTCTTTTCGATATTACACTTAATTGCATTTGTTCGCAAAGCCTGATCTTGAGCGGCCATAATGAGTCCTTCTGTTTCCTTTTTCAGATCACCTTTTCTCAACCAATCCCAAGATGCATTGTCCCTTATTTCCTCTGTTTGTCGTAGAATTTGCCCATGCAATGGCTTACTCTTCCAAGTACCCAATCTTTCCTTTCTCAGATTTTCTTTAGTTTTCTTAGGTTGATCTACTTCTTCATTGCTTATTATACCTTCTTTTCTCACTGCTGATAGGAGTGGCTCTTTACTATTCTGCACATAATATGCTAGTCCCAATTCCTCTAGCGTGACACATTCCTCAACACCAATCAACCCTCGCCCACCACACTCTCTAGGTAAGTAGAGACGTTCTACATCACCACGAGGGTGCAGCATTCCGTACAATGTCATCAATTTCCTAGTCTTTCTGTCTATGTTCTGTAGTTCCATCACACGCCAATTGATTATACCAGCACCATATCTCATAACTGAAACAGCCCAGGTGTTCATTGCCAGCACCGTGTTTCTTCCATTCAACTTGCTCTTCAGCACTTTTTTAAGCCTTCTGAAATATTCCTTTTTAAGCTTGTCTTTCATTGTTTCCTGTAGAAGTTCATCATATTCTAAAACACCCAAATACTTATATCCATCTTTTGTGACTGTTTTCATATTTCTTCCATCTGGTAATTCAATCCCTTCGAACTTACTAACTTTTCCCCTTTTCAGTACAAGAACACCACACTTTTTCAAACCAAACTCCATTCCAATGTCTTTACTAAACACATCAACTGTGTTTACTAAAGAATCGATCTCGCGTTCATCTTTTCCGAATAGCTTCAAATCGTCCATATACAGTAAATGGTTGATGGATTCAGAGCCATTTCCAAGATTGTATCGTCCTTTGGCTTCTCGTAATATGATTGATAACGGTATCAAGCATATAACAAATAACAAGGGTGATAAGCTATCACCTTGAAATATTCCTCGTCGAATTCTAACTTCACCAAGGACCTGTGCGTTTGTTGTAAGTACGGTTTTCCATTTCTGCATACTATTTCTTATGATCTCTTGCACATTTTCAGCAATTCCAGTGATTTGAAGTGACTCTAATATCCAGGAATGGGGAATCATGTCGTATGCTTTCCTGTAGTCGATCCAGGCCATGGCAAGGTTGGTGTACAGTCCCAAATAATTACCACAAGATCAGGGAGGCGTATCAGAGCTCCCAAGAGATTTTGAGTCTCTTGGAATGTATATAGTATCTCATTTTAATTTTAAATTTAACTGTAAAAATCAAGAACATTTATTGAATAAGCACAAGCACCTAGAATTAGACCACGAAGCACATAGAGTAAAAGTAAAAGTCAAGTACCTAGTAAAAGTCAAGTATCAAGTTGAATACCTAGTAAAAGTCAAGTATCAAGTCGAATACCTAGTCAAAGAATTGAACTATACCAATATCATATCCAGTCAAGTAAGTATAGATTTTAAGAAGAAGCAAATATGGGCCCCTACATTTGGTAGCAGAGCAAGGTTTAATTATCATGTCGACGAACAAGGACCTATTTTCGAGAATACAAAGCATGGCCGCTGCCGATGTGAGAAACGAGTTGGAGGCGAATGGGTTGCCGACGTTGGGTACGAAAGCTGAAATCGTTAACAGGTTATACGAGTTTAAAAAGACTCAAGGTAAGCGTCCTTTCTTGGCTCCTTCATTTAGTTTGACAGTACCGTTGAGTTCCACTCCTGTGAAGGGCGCCGGTGGCGCGGAAAGTGAACA
The DNA here is from genome assembly GCA_029948255.1 of Telmatactis stephensoni. NCBI lineage: Eukaryota > Metazoa > Cnidaria > Anthozoa > Actiniaria > Isophelliidae > Telmatactis > Telmatactis stephensoni. The sequence continues at coordinate 145,784 of JALIZF010001598.1, forward strand.
GTCTAGGATAGAAGAAATATTGGAGGATAGAGTGAAAATATTGGAGGATAGAGTAACGAATAGTTTGGATCGGATCGGGAAACAAGTGATGTTACTTTTTGGTGATTATGCACAGAATAAATACCAAGAAAAACCGGCTTCAACTGAAATTGATGAATTGAATTTAGAAGAAGAGAATTTACATGTAATTACTCCTGGGATTACCGAATCAACTAAATTACCAGAGTCCGTGACTTTGTTAAAACGAAAGTTGAAGATGATTGGCACAACTATCGAATTATTATTTACTGAAGTTGAGAATTTAGAAAAGCTTCCAAATAAATCACGTTACGAAATGGAGTCGGTTGTAAGTCGTTTAAATGAATCGGAACGAAATTACAGTAAAGTAGTCCAAGAACTTATCGTTACGTTATCCGATGAGAAAACAGTAGACTTAGAAATTAAGAACTGGGCGTTATTTCAGCAGGAAATATTACGCTATACTAGAAAAGCGGAAAGCTATGTTTCGTTATGCCGCAAAGAAGAGAATGATCACGCATCACAATTGACGGAATCGCACAAGAATTGCTCGCGTGTAAATCACCTACGATTACCAAAATTTACTTTGCCTGAATTTTCTGGAGACATCCTAGAATGGATTTCTTGGTGGGATCAGTTCAAGACGTGTATTCATGAAAACGATGCGTTAGGAGATCGAGAACGATTCAATTATTTACGTATGTATCTAAAAGGTTCTGCTAAAAGAGCGATCGAATATATTGAAGTTTCAAGTGATAATTATAACAAAGCCATCGAAGCTCTAAAGAAAAGATATGGAAGAAAGCGCATAGTTGTTGAACATTTAGTAGAATCTATTTTAAGTATAGAAAAGAAAGAGAAGTTAGATGCTCGTTCATTACGTTATTTGTACGACACGATGGTGAATCGTTACCACACATTGGAGTCTCACGAACCCAACCTGAAGTACTGCCACCGCATTATAGTTCCAATATTACAGTCTAAATTGCCCCAAGAAGTGAGAAAGAAATGGGAGTATGATTTGTCTAAGATTGAAAACGAGGAAGAAGATAAGAAGATTACTGTTGAATATTTCTTTGACTTTCTTCGTTCGCATGTTATGTCAGAAGAAGCGTCAGAAAATTCTCGCAAAGAACCTCAAGAGAGGAAGAATTTAAAACCGAGATTTACCGGCACTACAAGCAATTTCATGTCAACAGCTACAGCATTAACCAGCAATTCAAAACCGGACGACCAAAAGACGAAGCAAGGTAACGAGTGCGCGTTTTGTGAAAAGGCTCATGATTCCTCAAGATGTTACAAGATTCAGAAGAAATCTGTTGATGAAAGGCTGAAATTAATCAAAGAGAAGAAGTTGTGTTTTAATTGTCTGCGTCCTTCTGGTCCAAATCATTCAAGTGCAAACTGCAAAGTTCCAGGATGTTTAATAGAGGGCTGCAATAAAAAACACCATGTCTTGTTACATCGTACTTCACAAAGATCAGCACCAACAGAAGCTAATTATCAAAATTCCAACTCTGAAAATCAAGATTCTTCGATTGATCAAGTAGTTGGTCATTCAGGTGTTTTTGCTGGAGTGATGCAATCTGAAAGTCAAGCGAGACTACTCCCTACCGCTCTTGCTGTAATACACTACAATGGCATACAATTAGAAGTTCGAGTTTTGGTGGATAGTGGTAGTGACCACTCTTACATTCGTAGAGAAGTTGCAGATGCCTTACAATTGCCTTCTAATGGTCCTTTAAAGTCTATGACTATCTTTATGCATGGGGGACAAGCAAAAACAACAATGGTCAAGAATGTGCAGTTTCAACTTTCCCCTGCCAGTGATGGTAACAAGAAAATCAGTTTTTCAGCATGGTCTGTTAACTCAGTTTGTTCTCCTCTAGAACCAATTGAAACCGATCTAAGCAACTACACCCACTTAAAGGGGCTCAACCTAGCAGATAAGTTTCCAAGAGGATCTGCAACAATTGATATACTGATAGGTACCGATCAGTTGAATCAAGTATTGCTAAATGGTCTTCGAAAAGGTCCCCAATCTACACCTCTTGGAATGAATTCAATCTTTGGATGGTTGATATCTGGTTGCATTGGTCACAAGCCAAAGAGTTCAAACAAAATCACCTCTGTTACCAACTTGGCAGTTGTGCGTTTGGTAGAAGAAGAAGAACAGGAAGAAACTACCTTTAATCTAAAGAAGTTCTGGGAGCTAGAATCTATTGGCCTTGTTGATAAGAAAAGAGAGTTATCCTGTCAAGAAGAAGAGGCATTAAATCAGTTTAATTCAGCCATTTCATATGATGGTATTCGCTATGAAATTGGCCTACCATGGAGAAAGAATCGTCCTGAATTACTGTCAAATCGTCCACAAGCATTAAATCGCTTAGTAAAGATTGAGAAAGCATTGAGTAGAGATCCAGTAAAGGAAGAGATGTATAAGGAAGCTATGCAGCAGTATTTTAAAGATGGGCATGCAAAAGGTGTAACTGAAGTGGAAGAGAAAACCAGTGATGTCTATTATTTACCACACCACCCTGTCTTTCGTGAAGACCGAACCACCACTAAATGTAGAATAGTATTTGATGCATCAGCAAAAAACTGCCATGGCATTTCACTTAACGACTGCCTACTTCCCGGTCCAGCCCTGCAGTCCAATTTGGTATCTCTCCTTCTCCGCTTTCGTTTACATAAGGTGGCTATGATGGCAGACATCAGGAAAATGTTTTTACAAGTCAAACTCACAGAGAAGGATCAAGATTTCCATCGTTTTCTTTGGAGAAAATCTAAAGATGAACAAGCAGAAACCTACTGTATGACAAGGATAACATTTGGTGTCATTAGTAGTCCTTTTGAAGCCATAGCAACAATTCATCATCATGCTGCAAAGAAGTCTGCAGAATTCCCAAGAGCTGCAAAGGAAGTTAAAGAGAATATGTATGTTGATGATTATCTGAGTGGAGAAGACACAGTTAATAAAGCTTTTAGTTTACATGAAGAGATTTGCCAACTGATGAAAACTGGAGGATTTGAAATGGTTAAGTGGTACACCAACTCACCAAATCTGTATGAACGCATAAAGCCAGAACTAAGAGGTCCAACAACTGTGGTCAAATTAACCAACGAAATGGAACCACTTAAGGCTCTTGGCATATCTTGGAATACCCAGGAAGATGTATTCATATTCACTCAAGGTCAAAATCTACTTGAATCTGAAGATCAGAGAACCAAGCGAAGTTTGATAAGTATTGCTTCAAAACTCTTTGATCCTTTGGGTTTCCTGAGTCCTTATACTATCAGAGCCAAAATCCTATTTCAAGAACTATGGTTAAAAGGCATCAAGTGGGATGAATTCTTAGATGAAGATATTACTGAGAAGTGGTTACAATGGAAGAAAGAATTAATGGCCTTAAAGGACATTAAGATACCTAGAAGTTTTGGAGAACTGAACCAGATCGTGGATACCCAATTGCATGGTTTTTGTGATGCAAGTACAAGTGCCTATGGTGCTGTGACATACCTCAGATTTTCAGACATTGATGGTAATGTGAAGACACTTTTGATGATGGCAAAGTCAAAGGTTGCACCAACAAAACGTATCTCACTACCAAGGTTAGAATTGTTAGCTGCCTACATTCTTTCCAAGTTAATCAATTTTGTCTTGGAATCCATTCCTTTCAATATCACAGAACCAATTTGTTGGACCGATAGCATGGTTTCCTTAGCATGGATACATCAACCAACTCATAAGCTAAAAACCTTTGTAGCAAATCGTGTTCAAGCAATCCAAGAGAACGTACCACCTGAACAATGGCGATTTTGTCCCGGTCAACAAAATCCTGCTGATTTACTTACACGTGGTGAAACATTGACAAGTATTGCAGATAATAGTACTTGGTGGTATGGCCCACAGTGGCTCAAAGATCCTCCAGATGGATGGCCAGAGAAGAAGATTGATTTCTCAAAGCAAGTTGATTTGGAAACCTCTCAAAGGGAGGTGTTTCTTTCAGAAGGAAAGAAAATTGCCGTTGCAATGACAGGTACTACTGCACACCAGAGTGATGCATATATTTATGAGCTTCAAAGTCGTTATGAAACCTGGCAAAGGTTGATGAGAATAGTAGCCTGGTTATTAAAGTGGCATCGTTTGTACAAGAAATCAACTGGATTAGGATATCTATCAGCTGAAGAAATCAAAGAAGCAGAATTTACCTTACTAAGATGTGTCCAGCAGACCACCTTCACAAAGGAAATAGAAGAAATGGAACAAGGCAAAGAAGTATCTCAAAGTAGCAGATTGGTCAATTTAGATCCACAACATGACAAAGAGAAGAATTTACTAGTAGTTGGTGGTCGATTGCAATTTGCTCAAATTCCTGAAGAAGCTAAGCATCAAGTGATAATTCCTCATAAGGATCCAGTAATAGAGAAGTTAATCCTACATATACATGTAAAAGCCAGCCATGCAGGACCAGAAACCACACTTGCAATTTTACGTCAACGATTTTGGCTGATCCAAGGACGAAGAGAAGTAAAGAGAGTGTTGTTGAAATGCCTGATTTGCAAGCACTGGAAAACTAAATCAGTACAACAAAAGATGGCACCTCTTCCGTTGGAGAGAGTGCAAGTGGCCCCACCCTTCACTAATGTTGGATTGGATTTCACTGGCCCACTATATCTCAAAGTTCAAGGGCAATCAAGTTTGACGAAAGCTTACATATGTATTTTTGTCTGTGAAGATACAAGAGCTGTACATTTGGAGTTAACAAATAACATGACTACAGAAGAATTTTTGCAAGCTTACAGACGAATGGTAAATCGACGTGGAATGCCAAGAATTATTCGTTCTGACAATCAAACTACCTTCCACAAAGCAGCTAAGGTTTTCAAGGCATCAAAAGAAAAGGTGAAACTGACTAAGATTGATCCCAAAGAAGTCGAAAGTAAATTAGCCAATGATCGAGTAACTTGGAAGTTCATCACTGAGAGAGCAAGTCATCGTGGAGGTCATTGGGAGCGGGTATGTCGCCAAATTAAAGAACCACTGAGAAGAGTATTAGGAAAGGCTTTGTTAACCTACTCAGAGATGAATACAGTATTGACAGACATCGAAGCTACTATTAATTCTCGACCTTTAACATACGTTGGTAGTGATATAAGAGATGGTCAAGTAATCACCCCAGCACTTCTCGTCATTGGCAGAGATTTAAAAACAGTGCCAGAAAGTCCTTTAACCAATTCACAAGTGTCATTATCTGACAGATATCGCTATCAACAAACACTCCAAAACCATTTTTGGAATCGTTGGACTAAAGAGTATCTGCCACGTCTTACCTTGCGACAAAAATGGACAAACCAAACCAAACCACTCAAGGAAAATGATGTTGTTCTTATTACTGATGATAACATTCCAAGAAAACAATGGAAGTTAGGGAAGATCCTTCAAGCATTTCCAGGATCAGATGGCCTGATTCGTACAGTGAAAGTAATGACAAGAAATGGACAAGTTATCAACAGACCAGTACAAAAGTTACATCTGTTAGAAGAACACCAAGATGTTCAGACTTCCCAATTCACAGCTGAATGTCCTATCAACTCACAAGTTCACAAGCCTATACAACAATCAACTATCAAGGTTAAATCCTCCAAACCCAGAAAATCCAAAAATGGCATTCCGCCATTGGTAGGGGAGGATGTACAGTCCCAAATAATTACCACAAGATCAGGGAGGCGTATCAGAGCTCCCAAGAGATTTTGAGTCTCTTGGAATGTATATAGTATCTCATTTTAATTTTAAATTTAACTGTAAAAATCAAGAACATTTATTGAATAAGCACAAGCACCTAGAATTAGACCACGAAGCACATAGAGTAAAAGTAAAAGTCAAGTACCTAGTAAAAGTCAAGTATCAAGTTGAATACCTAGTAAAAGTCAAGTATCAAGTCGAATACCTAGTCAAAGAATTGAACTATACCAATATCATATCCAGTCAAGTAAGTATAGATTTTAAGAAGAAGCAAATATGGGCCCCTACAGTTGGTTTTTCTTCTCTTGCAGTTTCGTAATATCATTTTATCAATGATAAGTTGATCTTTGGTTCCTCTCGAGTCTTTTCTACACCCTTTCTGCTCTTCTGGTAATAGTTCCTCTGTTTGTAGATGTTTATACATCTTTTCGGCCAGTAGTCCACTAAACAACTTCCACATTAGTGGGAGGCATGTGATGGGTCGGAAATTTTCAACAGCACCCCCTAGGTTTGTGTCTTTCACGCACAACAGTGTTCTACCGCAGTTCATCCACTCAGGGACCTCGTTTGATTCTAATAACCCATTTAATTGTATAGCAATCCGGACATGTAGTGAGCTGAAATATTTCAGCCAATATCCCTGTACCCCATCAGGGCCAGGTGCCTTCCAATTCGCTACCTTCTTCATTTGGTCTTTCACATCTTTCTCAGTGATCTCCACATTCTCCTGGGTTACATGATCTTGCAGCTTGGTCTTAATGTCTTTTAGCCATTCAGCTTCTTGATTGTGGCAAACTGGGTTATCCCAGATACTTCCCCAAAAGTCACAAGATTCTTTGGAATCTGGTTGTATGTCACTATCAACCACGTTACCATCTAATTCTTCATACAATTTCTTTTGGTCACACTGAAACATACGGTTTTGCCTGTATTGGTTTATCCTTTGTTCGTACCTTCTTAGTTTAGCAGTTTTAGCTGTTACTCTCTGCTTCAGTTCTTCAATCACCACTTCAATTCCCTTCTGCTTAACCTTATGCTTTTTCTCGATTGATGTCAAACCTTTGATCTGTTTTGTTGGAAAACTCGACTTTCTCTCTAACTTACTTATTTCGCACCTCATCTGTTCGATTTGACCCCTGATCCTTCTCTTCCAAAACGGTTCTTTTGTATTTCTTGTACTTCGTCTGACGATCCCTAGATTTTGGGCAACAACATTTGCAGCGGCTCGTATCAACTGGTTAGTCTGGGTTATTCCCGCAGTAGTAATGTAGACTAACACATCGTTAACAGACTAACACATCGTTAACAAGACTAACACATCGATAATTATTATTATTATTATTATTATTATTATTATTATTATTATTATTATTATTATTATTATTATTATTATTATTATTATTATTATTATTATTATTATGAAGAAAAAACTCACAAATCACTTGACATCACAAGGATCATTTTTCTTCAACATCACTAAATACTCCCTGTCATCACTCCACTCCATCTGGTCTGCCGCTCACGCTAATCTTCCTAGGAACATTTTTAATTTTGCCATACGATACATCAACAATTCACTACCCACACGCAAGAATCTAGTAACATGGGGCCTATCGGCCACTTGTGAGTGCTCCTTTTGCTGTTCATCAGAATCACTTAATCACATTGTTGCAGGGGTGCCAGCACTATCTCAACCGTTTCACCTGGAGACATGATTCCATCGTTAACTTCATTGCGACATCATTACAACCTGAAATTAACAGATCTTCTCTTTATGCTGACATCGACGGATATAAAAACCCCTCAGTAATCACTGGTGAAGCTCATCGACCCGACTTGCTGATAAAAACAAATGACTGCCTATACATCGTAGAATTGACTGTTGGTTTTGAATCCAACCTAACAAAGAATGTGAACAGAAAATACTTAAAGTACAAAACTCTTCTTACAACATTACACAATAGTTTTAAATCTGTAAAATTTGTTAATCTCTCAATCAGTTGCCTCGTAGTTTTCTCGACTGAATGTACTTCTTTTTTAGACATGATAGATGAGCTAGGATTTGAGAAGAAATATAAACTGTACATAATTAGGAAAATAGTCAACATTACCATTAGATCAACGTATTTTATCTTTTGTAAAAGAAACAAAGATTGGGAAAATCCCGAATTGATGAAATTTTAAGTTTCTTTATTATTTCATTTTTTTTTCCGTTTTGTTTAGTTTCATATTAATCGCTTTCATTATAAATGTCAATTTGTAAGTTACCTTTTATAGAGAGATTTACAATGAAAAATGAAAATAAAGTTTCCATTATTATTATTATTATTATTATTATTATTGTGTTTATTTCAAACTTTCACTTTGTTTACAAGTGTTGTTCGTAGTGAAACTGCGGATTACGATAATCTGGGCAATTTCCTATTATATATATTATTATATATTATTATTATTATTATTATTATTATTATTATTATTATTATTATTATTATACATTAGTGACATTGATCTTGAGGTTGAACTATCAAATGTGCAGTGAAGATAGATGAATATATTTAATATGACTGTTTTTTCTTATATTATATTATTACTGTCGATATTTAGAGTTTTTTATAAAAAAATTATAATAGTTTTTTTTAGGACTTTTTTTAATAAAATTGAGAATTTTAAATATTTGTTAAGGAATATAAATCTTGATAAATTATTATTATTATTATTATTATTATTATTACTACTTATGATCAAGTTACTAATGTCATCCGCAAAATGAAAGCGTCTGGTTCCCCTTGTCCTCTTGATCAGCTGTCAATAATTTGTTTCAAACGATGTCCTATTTTACGAACATATTTAGCTGAACTTATACGTCTGGTCTGGTCGTCTGGTACTGTTCCCACTGAATGGAAGAGAGCATGCACGATACTTATCCATAAAAAAGGTGACACTAGCATCCCTTCTAATTTTCGTCCCATCACTCTGGAGTCCATACCATTAAAAGTTTTTACATCTTGTCTTCGAAATGCCATCTTCTCTTTTCTAAAAGGTAACAACTTCATTGAACATGATATTCAAAAAGGTTTTACCCCTGGTATATCAGGTACTTTAGAACACACTTCTCAAATGGCCGATATAATCAATAAAGCACGTATCAAGCAACGTTCTCTCGTCATATCATTACTTGACCTCAAGAATGCTTTTGGTGAAGTCCATCATAACCTCATCCAGTCAGTACTCAGCTATCATCACATTCCTGATCACATTAAAGATATCGTGAAAAGTTTGTACATAGATTTTAAAACATCCATCATCACTTCTGAATTTTCAACCCCCTTCATTACCGTTGGTCGTGGAGTGCTCCAGGGTGATTGCCTTAGCCCACTTCTTTTTAATATGTGTTTTAATACCTTTATTCATCACATCAAAGCTGCAAAATACCGTCAATTTGGATTCTCCTTC
>JALIZF010001598.1:165000-217500 GCA_029948255.1 Telmatactis stephensoni
CTTTGAATTTCACTGACGATGTCTAGAGCAGCATGCTGGATCGAGTGTGTTTTGCGAAATCCATACTGTCGACTAAAAATAATTTCTCTTTAAACAATGTAATTTTCTAATCTTTTGTACATTATTTTTTTAAATAATTTTGTTGAAATTACACAGCAGGGAGATGGGTCGGTAGTTACTTGGATAAAACACTTTTTACTTTTTTGTAACTTTTTTACACTTCTGATCTGTTTCATCATCACTCTTATAAACTGGTATGATCTTAGCTCTTTTCAATTTAGCAGGAAGTTTTCCAGTTTCAATTGAAAGGTTTATAATTGAAGCCAAAATACTAGAAATGGAGCGTTTAGCACAGTTTAGTATTCTTGTCCGGCAAGGGTATAGACCATGAGAGATAGATATATAAAGAATTTTGGATTCATCCTCTTCTGGTGTAGTTAATTCAAAATAAAAGGAATCGTAATTATTGTAAAGAGATTAATCTTTTGATCACAACACAATTTTGTTACCGTGAAATTTTCGACCTTTACCTTAGGTCTTCATCAGCGAATGTAGATTAGTTAATCTACATTCGTTGATGAAGACCTAAGTTACAGGTCATTCAAGGTAACAAAATTGTGTTGTCATCAAAAGTTTAATCTCTTTACAATTCTCATCACCAACACAGATGAATATTCACAAACTAATCGTAATTATAAATAGATTGGAGATAATCGCCGTAGTCAATGTCAGGATGAGGTAGCTTGGCCGCCAGATCAACACCAACCGATGCAAAGAACTTGTTGGATGTTCCTGGTATTTTCTTAGGATCACTGGTTTGATTATTACTGTTAGGTTACGTTCTTACAGAGCACAAACTTGCTTGATGACAAACTTGCAAGATGAAAACTTTGCAAAGAAAGTAAGAAATTATTGCTAAAATTAGAAGAATCGCATTTGAGAAGGTCAATATTGAAATCCCCAAAATATAGACAGGTTTACCATACAGTTTGGATTAGCCTCTCCACAGTTTCATCGAAATAATTTTGAAAACGATCAGGTGAATTGTGTTGCCGATATAATACGCCACCAATAATATTTTTCTTTTTAGAATATTGTGTTTCAACCCATAGAGCCTGGAAAGCTTCTAAAACTGTATAAGTCAATTAATTATTTATTACAATCCGACACCTCCGGAAGAAAGGGGCGTAGGTATGTATTCAAAGTTATAACCTGCAATTGTAGGATTGAACCCAAGCCGGGTCACTATGCTATCTAGGAATAATAGTTCTAGCCCCATATAGTTTCTGTTAATTTGAGAACATAAATGTGTTGAATTTTTTCTAAGTGTCTCGTAGCAAATGCGCATGTCTGCTTATTTTCTGGCGATGGTGAATTATTTTAAAATCAGTTACTAGACAATTAAAGTGCAATTTACAAGAAAGCATTTGGTCATGAAAAGGTCAACTGGTACATGAGTTTAAACGGTTTTAGGGCACATTTTAAGTGTCCGATTAGCTTATTTAATAAACTAGGGGGCAAGGAGTCATAGAAGCTAAGCCAGGTAATACATACAGGCCAAACCAAAAAGGTTTCGTAAGATCAAGGCTGATCAAGGTCAGGATTGGCTGGTACGTGACTGGTACGTGGATCATACGACAATCATATGACTCATCAATTGAGAATTGCCTTTGAAACCGGCCAAGGCGGGCTTGTAATTCGTGCATTACACATGATTATCAAAATTAATGATTAATGATTATCAAAATGATTCCGCAATAATAATAACTTTAAAAGCTCAAGAATACTCGTAATTGTGTCCTCTAACAGTACCACTACTAGCTTACAGGGAAGTCCTTTAGTTTTGCTACCTACCTCGATTAGCTCTTATAGTTTTTCTAGGTAGTTTATACCCAGAGTCTGACTCTACTTTATTTTATCATGATTACTCATTTGTCTGCATGTGGTATTGAATCAAATAAACCTTGTAAACCTAAACTTTGTAAACCATGAACCGAGTCTATAGTCAGCCCTGATGACTGCAAACACCTGCAAACAATCAATACGGCCTCCGACTTTTTGATTAAAGTTTTTCCCTAATAATCTAGCAAAACCGCCTGAGAAGAAAAGAAAGTGGGCGTGGCAGGTATTTAATTAGTTCCATAGAAATAAGTTTGATTTAAATAATTAACTTTCATATGACAATCATTAATTTTCATCTTAGCTTGGTCATGACGCTTGTTGCTTGAAACGCCACAAAGATTTTGAAAGAAGTGTGTATGTGTAATCAATTGGAAACATGCATTTGCATGAAAATTATTTATTCCATTTTGCATCTTCAAACACTGACGTAGTCCAAAACTAATTTACTCGCAAGTTTGTACCCCAATACCGGTTTGATGCGATGCAGATACTTATTCCATTTCAGCCAATACGCGATTTTGTTTTCTTATTTTGAGGCTACAGTAATAGTAATTCTCGGTCATTTCTTAAATCTGTTTGTAAATAAACCAAGACAAACTATATACAATTTGAAGGCTGGTTTGATGAGTGCGCTATAGAAAAAAAAGTTTTTTTTAAAATATTATTACTAATATTATTATTATTAGTAGTTTGACTTGAATTGTGCTTTTTTTACGATTGTATTATGAATATACAATGTTGGTTTTGTTGAGTAATCAACATAGCTTTGACCTGCCTAAAAAAGGACATTGGCTAATACAGCAGTAACAAACAAAATTGTCAGCCAGCGATTTTTTGTATTTTATCGGGTTGTCTACATGTAGTTTTGACCACAAATGTCCAGAATTGTCAAAATGTGACAATTGCAACTTTGAAACGCAACTGCTTATCAACCGAAAGCGAAACTTAAAAAAGCTCACTTTTTAATTGATATTTTAATTTCCCTATGGACCAAACTGTGGCGAAGTCTGATATATCCTTATAAGGGAGTAATTATACTTCTAGCTTTTAAACTTAAATTTACACTAATATTGTGAGCTTATCTAGCTTGGCAGCGCATTTTTGTGTAATTAGAAAAAAAATCATTAAACTACATTTTGTAAGTTCTAAAATGATAGCGTCACAGCTTATTTTAATCGAGGCCTCAAAAGAAAAAGTTTAGAAAATAATACACACAAAAGTTTACTATATCATTAACTTAGTAAAAGGATATCTGTTATCGTAATTGTATCAATAATTTCGATGCTCTTTGACCGATACTGATACTTGAATACGTACAAATCGTGCAAATAATTAAGTAATTCAATTATCAGAACTAATCGGCCAATGCACTGCACAAATAATAAGTTAATTTACTATGCGGGTAAATGTTAAATAATTAAACATTTTTGATTTTAAACAGATATCCATCTGTTCACTCCTTCATTACACAACAAACATCGTCAGAGGTAAGTAAGCTCATATGCAAAACATCAAAGCACAGCTAGAGTTAACTAACTTGTTACCAACTTAGTCATTTAAGTTTATCTCAAGGCATGGGTAGTAGGGACATTCGTGCAGGACGCATTTTACGTAAACTTTTTGAACACAAGAAAAATTTTAGACGCGTGCGAGGTTCTTCAGTGTACCTCTAATACATGTCTTATCGTCTTATATGTAGGTTGCCTTTTTGGTCTCACATAAACTGTTCAAATACCGTTAAAGGCGGATTATAAGCCCTGAGCTTCTACAAAATCCTAAGGATTCTCGGGTGGCTTGTAAATTGGGAGGTTTGTGTCCAGAGTGGAGGCTTATAATTAGAGTAAAAATATCGTTTTTTAATTCAACTTTAATTCAATTCAATTCAATTGATTTCACTTCAGTTCAATTCAATCCAGCTCATTTACATTCGATGCGTATTATTTTTAACTAAAATCATTACATCGAGGTTAAAAACTAACCACACCCTATTTCCATTGTTTAATGTATGTTTTGAATTTGGGGGGAAGACCCGGGACAGGTTTTGAATTTTGAATTCAAGACCTGCATCATCACTTTTTTTTGCCAAGCTAGTATACACACATTTGAGAGTTATTACCTTCAATGCACATTTGAGATTTTAGACACACACTAGAAGTCATAGAGTCTTAAAATTTAAGGAAATGACTATTCTAGTGGTCCGTGGGCGTGTCGTTCTTTCGATTTTCCTCCAAAATCAAAAATCAAAAACTGTCCTTCCATTTAATTTTTGTCTGATAAAAAATAAATAAAAAATGCTGTCGTTTGTATTAATTTTTGATTTTTGATTTTGATAAAAATTAAAAATCGGAATTCAAAATTTAATTTTTACAGAAAAATCTTCAATTCTCATGTTTCTTCAAAATCCAAATGATTCCGACACGTCAAAAGACTCCACCCTGGTCCGTGAGTCTTCCGGGGGTTTTCGCCCATTTGAAAATTGAAACTGAATTTTTTTTTTTTTTTTTTTTTTTGATTAATTCTTAAATATTTTTAGTTTTGTACCTCGTTTTGATGGATTTGACCAAGAGAAATATTGGGATTAAAAAAAAAATAGTATTAGTTTTCCCAAAATCGATTATTTAGAAAATTGAAAATAAAAACAACCATTTTTTTCCCCAAGTAGGGGAGGATTCCATTCGAGTTTCGCCCTGACGGGGAGAGGTAAAAAATCCCCCGGACTGTGGTTCTTATGTCCAAACGATTTTCATTTCATTCATTAATTTTCCATTTTAAAAGGAATATATATATTTTTTTTTTGAAAAAAAAAGGTTTTTTTCTTTTGTCAGAAATTAAATATTTGCTACATAATTTCTAAAGTTGAAAATAGAAATCAATTTTCAGTTTTTTAACAAACGATAATATGTAAGAGTGACAAAGTAGACCTTATGGGGGATGGGGTAGGTAGAACTTATTAGTCATTCCCGTAATCCTCTCGGGAAATGCATAAATCCATAAATTAAATATGGCGGCGACTGAAATCAACAACAGTGGCTTAACATTTTACTTGTTCGCGATTCGGCAGTGAAATTAGAGCACTTTGTATATGTTTTTTTTTGTTGTTGTTGTTGCCTCAAATCTCATTTTGTTTTTGCGGAGTTGTTTTTACAAGGTTTCTCAAGATGGATATATCCTGTATTTCAACAAGATGGGATCCGTTGGAAATGTTGTACCAAATCGTCGGCCCAGTGCAACAGGAGCTGATGACAGATCGATCGCGACAGCAGTTGAATGTTTTATGTTCTCAAAGAGTCTTTGAGTCAATTTGAATTAACAAATTTTAATATTTGGCATTACAAGTGAGTTTAAGAATGTACAAACCACGCGAGAAATCGAGTAGTTATGATCGACTAGTTATAAATGAAGTAGCGAATAACGCCAAATACTCATTTGTTAAGTCTACTCAACTTACTCGACTAGAAGATTCTTCGAGAACATAAAACATTTGCAGTACACGAGTAAGTAGTTTACTCTTCAATATGTTGCCAACTGATGCTGACTGCTGTCGCGATTGATCTGTCATCAGCTTCCTCCACTCACATCCACGTGTCCAGCATGGGACGAATTTGGTACAAGATTTCCAATCCCTTGTTGAAATGCAGGATATATCCAAAATGGGATTCGAGGCCAAAAATATATAAAAATTGCTCTAATTCACTGCCGAACAAGTAATATTAAGCCACTCTTGTTGATTTCAGTCGCCACCATATTTAATTTATGGATTTATACATTTCCCGAGAGGCGGGACGGCGGCGGTCAGTTGGCGGCGTTGTTATGTTTGCGTTTGTTTATCTACTTGAAAATTGACTCTTGTCATGATAGACTACTAACACTAAAAGCTTTGATGGCTTTGATGTTGGACTTGAAACGATTTTTGTTGCTTGACAGTGATGTACAAAGTCCGTGGGCGCGCACTCACACAAAGGTTTTTACTCGTCAGTATCGACAGTGCAATGCGATATTCTATTACGTAACTTCTATAGTTTTTATACTCCTGAAATAGCTTGCGCTAATACTAGGAATTTAACGATCTAAAAGGCTTCTTCTTTAAACAACGTCTGTATTTCATTCTTATCGTGGAGTGCTTCTAGTCAGTCGGGTAATTCAAGCTATAATGTTCAGTTTGTATTTCTGGAGCTGATGTGTTCTCACTATTTGACCCGCCTATTTATCGACTGTACACTTTGAGACGTATATTATAGGAAAATTCATTGGATGACGAGGGAATTCCACGTTGAATTTCACGAGAAAAACCCTTTTTTTCGAGTGAAATTCAACGTGGAATTCCCGAGTCGGGAAATGAATTTTCCTTGAATCCCATAGCGGACATAGAAAAAATAAATAGAGAAGATTTTGTCCATTTTTTCAAAGCGCACGGCAAGCCATTCAAGAGCAAGTACACAAAAATAGCCAGCGAATGAGAATGAAGCTGTAGTCGTGAATGAAAATCGTCTCATTTGCAAACTTACTTTGCTTCAACCTCGTGTCGAGTATTTGAGGGACAAAATTATTGTCAAACTACTGGAAAATGTACTTTATTTGACTGCAATTGGAACTGGAAACCATGTAAACATTGTCCTGGAGGAATGTCGATCTCATGAATGAACACTTGTTTGTCGGGAAAAATGGTCTGAAGCATTTCATTGACACTGCGGAAAAAGTAAGTTAAGTAAAGTCCGGAAAATTGTGTTCCCCTAACTATCGACTGCTTGCTATTCAGACATGATAATAGTTTTCTATCTTGCTGGGTTTTTTGGTTATGTTTTGAATGCCTTTTTACCGGTGGTTTTTGGATAATTCGTTCCGACAACTTCAGTTGAAAATAAATCGATCAAACAAATCTATTGGACTGTGTATTTCTGTTCTTTTGTTTTCAAAAACATCTATGACTGCATCCGGATATAATCTATTCTTTATGTTTTGAAATAAGTGATCATTGTTTTTCTACTGAAGGGATAAATGTAATGTCGAAGTTGTCGAAAAACACCAGACCACGATCGACGGACTTCAAACGCTCGCTTTCATATTATGTACTAGGCGTAAAAATGTCCTTTTGCTATTAGTTATTGCGTCGTTTTCTTTGCTTGTTTTCTCATGATAATTTTTGGCAGCTATTGAAGTTTGTTTTCGAACTATTTTAATTAAGTTTCGCTAAACTGAAACGAAAAGAAGAAACACAGCAATCGCGGGCTACCTGTGTAAGTATGCAATTCCACACTGAATTCTCACTCCATGTTTTACCGTCAATATCTTTGGAAAAATATTTTCATTCGTCTTGAAATCTGTTGAATCTTTTTTATTGGCTTGTATTTTCATTTTATATTGAACTACAAAAAATAATTATTTTTCAAACACCGATTATGAGAAGGAAAAGGAATCAAAACGGTTGCGGGCTGCCTGTGTAATTATGCAATTCCACACTGAATTCTCACTCCTCGATGGACTTGATAGCCAATCAGCGCGCGAGTTTCGTGTGAGCTATGGGATTCTGTAACAAATACCTCAGATACTGATAAAATGAGAGATTTATATACACTGTATGTAATCAGAGGAATTGTATTATCATTCGTTTGATCTAAAGCGTCGAATACAGTAGACAATGTGGTACCGTGATGCAACGTACAATGAGTCTGATGCAACGTCATGCAACCAGTTTACGCTCCATCTGCCCCATATAAAAGTACGTGTGTTATTCATTGAAAAAAATTATGGCTTGAAATTGCTACTAAAAACTAAGGATTACACAAAAGACACTTCATAAAAGTAATAATAATAATAATAAACTAAAAACGAACATTCAGCTCTCAATGCTTCATGGGCTTCCGCTCTGCACATTAGCTCAATCCACGAGTTATGTCCGCCATTGGCGGTTTGATTTAAATTATATATATATTTACATATAGCAGAAAAGAATAGATGTTGAGGTACAAGCTGCCTATAATAACCTGAGGTTAATCTAGATAGGCAGCTACCCACTTTCATAAGCGTAAAAACAAAGAAAGAAAATAAAAAAGAAATTTTAAAAAATGAAAAAAAAAAATGGATTGAGCACTCTTTCGTATTATTGTTTTTTGGGCTATACATAAATATATATAAATATTGTTTAATTAAACAGAATCACAGTACGATTACAGAAAGTCATCATTCAGCTTCTCCTTAAATTTGGCTTTACTTAGTGTTTTAAATGATTCATTGACAGAGTTCCAACATTTAGCTCCTGCATAACGAATATTAATGCCAAAATTAGTTCTTATTTTTGGGAGGCAATACGGTGACTTTGAGGAAAGCCTTGCTGTATTATGACCATTTTTCTGATTAAAATTTGCATTAAGAAATTTGAAAATGAAACTGGCAGATTTCCAGAGTGAAAGTTGTACATGAATAAGGCCGTGTGTAGAAAAACGAGATCTGGAAGCTTGAGAATTTTTCAAATTAGAAAAAAGGGGATTAGAATGTTCGTTAAACTTGCTAAATGTCGTGAGTCGTACGAGTTTCTTTTGCAAGACAAAAAGTGGCTTAATCGTTGATTCATAAGAATGTCCCCATATGACTATACCATATATATAAGGTACGGGTAGACTAACGCATAGTAAAGGTTTAGTAGGATGTTAAGATTGACATAATGGCGGGCCTTACAAATAATGGAAATGCTTCGTTTAACTTAACTACAAACATGGGCCATGTGTCACGGCTGTTTCAACCGGAAATTTAAGTCCGCTGATCAAGTGTATCGCTGTGACTGATCTTACGCAATGTCGCTCAAATGAAAAGGATCGGATTACAAAAAACAACTGGGGCTTGACAACTTTTCAAACAGTGACGTCCTGGACTACGAGTCTTCAGAGGCAGAGTAATCGTTTATACACTGTATTATTTCTTACTGCGGTTTTCGGTTTTCTGCGCCAGAACTCTGACTTTCAAACGCCAACCGCTAACTTGCGTTTTTGCTTCTGTTAGGCAAAAGTGAATATCACTAATACCAAGAACTTTTAATACCAAAATGATAATATAGCTAATACTTTCTAAAGATCAAATTTGGTCATTTGGTAGGATTTAAGGAACTTTTAGTATTGATTTTTCGATGTTTTGTTGCTGAGGTGGGCGGAAGCGAATAACGTACCAAATTCCAACGGACTGTTCGTAGAATATCGACAACCGCAGTAATATTTTCCATCATTTTATCGATATAATAAATATATATCCTCACTACAATTTTGCTTGATTTATTCTTTGATTATTTATTTATTATACAATGCTTCAAACTAATATATCCTATACGTGAATCGAGAAGGAATCAGTAAGCCTTTAATTGCTTGTAGAGGACGCGAACAGATTTAGATCATATCATGCTCATATCGGGCGCATAAATTACAACAAACTGACTGCATTGATCAACATCATATTTCTATTACCTTGCTTTTGAACAGTCCTTGCATGGGTTAACGTGTACATGTAGAAATCGCTCAAAAAGTATAAAATATGAAGAGGATATTGTGCCCCCAGAGCACTCGCAATCCTTGTTATTTGTTCTCGCAAGACGGTTAGCAGCAAATTGATCCTTAAACTCGGACATTTCAAAATATTTTTACAGCGATTTCTCTACGTCAGCCCACAGACAGATCTTTCACCACTCTCTTTAATCGGTCAAAGTATACATACATGCTACATGTGGCAAGATTTAATTGCGCCAAATACGAGCGGCAAAGTCTATTTTCGATTTGTTTGTTTTGACTCCTTATATGGTAATTTGGTCATTTGAAACAGCCGTGGTGTGATTTCCAGCTAAGATGATTATCTAAAATTACTCCTAGATATTTTATTTTAGTTTCTTGTTTGAGGATTTCTCTGTTAATAAAGACTTGTAAATTATAAGAAACTTTTTTTGAGATGGGCAGAAAATTACAAAGTTAGATTATTCAATATTTAGTGAAAGTTTATTTGCACACAGCCAAGAGTATATATTTGCAAGCTCATTGTTTATGGTCGATTCTAATGAAATCAAATTTTTATTTTTACAGAAAAGATGTGGATTGTCGGCAAAAAGAGGAAAATCAAATTCAGTAGAAGAATTTTGGAAGTCTTTAATGTATAATAAAAATAATAGAGGTCCCAAAACTGAACCTTGCGGGACACCGCAAGTTATATTGAGTTGTTCTGACTTGGCCAAAAGTAACGAATTGTTTCCTATTACTCAAATATGATATGAACCAGTTAATCTCTGAATCACGTACACCATAGTGTTGTAGCTTTTCCAACAAAATATTGTGTTCACCGTATCGAAGGCCTTGCTTAGGTCTAAGAAGATGCCACACGAATAAGTATTTTCTTCGATTGCGCACTGAATTTTGTCGGTGATTGATAAGACAGCCTGAAGTGTTAAATGTTTTGATCGAAATCCAAATTGCTTATTGTATAAAAGGTTATTTTTGTTGATAAAGCTGATTAATCTATAGATCACTAATTTTTCCAGTATTTTGTTAATTACAATTCAATACAATTCATCAAGTTTGGACAATTTTTCGAATACTTTCTTCAATTATCCATCGATAACCTGATTAATAGTTTCTGAGAGTGTTTCTCGATCCATATTGATAAAAAATCAAGTAGAAAAGTTAAGGAGAAAAGTACTAGAGACGGAGCTCTAGATAACGTGTCCACCTCCAATGACCCGTAACGGTTACTCTTTAAATCAACTAATCGACAAAAAAAGCTCAGCTTCTATGCTTTGAAGGTTCAATGTTTTTGTAAATAGGTAGATGGCAAAAGCCTCGGTTCTTGGTACTTAACTCTTCTAAAAGCCTCGGTTCTCGGTATTTAATGAGTTCAGACCCAGGCTTCCTTTTACCCCGCTCCCCTTCTGTAAAACAGAGTCCAGAAGAACTTGCATGTCCATGCGCTACATGAACCAATCAGACACCGTAACGTTTTGGTGTGACCAGTTAACAAAGCTATCGTTCAATATGGCTGCTGTTTATTAAATCAGCTATATGGGGCTCATTTTTAAAACGAATTCATCGAAGCACACGGTTTTACCCAAATTGGAGCAAATCCAAGGCCAGTATGACTTGTCAAAAGACCTTGTAACCAGGTCACACCAAAATTTCACGGTGTGATTGGTCATGTTTACTGTTTTTATCGTCTTTTCAATCTTAGAATCCCACTTTTTTATGAATTGTGTAATTGACTTTCAATTTGCCTTTCATTGTTTCCTCCGCAAGTGTAGCAACGACTTGACAAAATGATAATTTTAAAAGAATTTTCTGTTTTGTACGACCGTTAGCACAAATGCTGTACACTTCTTGTCAGAAAGTCATTCAAGTAAAAAATACTGAAAAACCAATCAAATGTTACGCGCGCTTCAAAATGTAAAATAGATAACACTGAGCTAGTAAAGATTTCTTATTATATTTCTATTACCTTGCTTTTGAACAGTCCTTGCATGGGTTAACGTGTACATGTAGAAATCGCTCAAAAAGTATAAAATATGAAGAGGATTATGCCCCCAGAGCACTCGCAATCCTGGTTATTTGTTCTCGCAAGACGGTTAGCAGCAAATCGATCCTTAAACTCGGACATTATATAAAGATAAAGAAAGATATTATATATCTTTCTTTATCTTAGTAAAAAGGTCATATAGTCGCGCGAGCTTGGTCGGTCTGAACGCATACCCTGAATTCCTAATATTAAGAAGTTGGAAGAATTATTTAGAAATCAATAATAACTTCAATGTCCATTACATTCGTTTCGTCATCATTGATTTAACTCTTACGGTGCGTGCAGCCCGCTGACCTAATGCGGGCTCAGTACTACAGAAAAAAGTATTTTAACCCTTTGATTGATTAATTAAGTATTTACAATTTTCATTTCTAGAATTCCATAGTGTAGCACCTTTATCCTAAGATCAACTTTTCCGAAGTTGCCACTCACATCTCTTAGCGGTGTTTATACTTTCTTAGAATTTTCTCAGTAGTAACGTTAGAGAATTTGAAGATGCACAGTCTCACAATGAGTGCAGTCAAACACTCAGGGTCTTTAAATAATTATTTTGAGGAGAAGGTGTTGCTTTGAATAACATCTGCAGATGGTTAGACCGTCACGTCGATCTAGACGCCCTGCTCTCCAAAACCACCTCCACACATACCCCGGCTTGCACTAATCATGAAGACGCGTTAAAGAACCCACGTACCACTATTCGGAGAGAGCAGGCCATGAAGTTGCCGGTGTGATTTGACTGTTTAGCTATTTCCAAAAAATGACTCGGTTACCTCTAAGGATACCTCTAAGGACTCTTAGAAATTTTTTTTTAGTTTTTCGTTTGATTTCTTGTTTTATTTCTAATAGTTGAAAAAAAAAATTAGTAGCAAGAACAGACTGATGACTCAAAAGACATTGAGTTGGGTAGTTCGACGTAGCAAATGCGTGCGTTTTATGTTTTCCCCTGGCTATATGTCACACAAAACTATTGCGATGTGCTATTACTTTTCTTGAAGCTTGCTTGCTGGGCAAGGCAATAACTCAACACACCTAAGTTTGGAGTGTTATGGCTGTGGGCGAAGGTACCCATAGGGCAAAATTGAAGCTACGAGCTTAAGTGAAGTCAGGATCAGAATGAATCACTTCGTCTGACAGCTCACGTGTTGTGCGCTGTCCCCAATAAGGGGGGGCGGGGGGTTCACCCAAATTGCCACTACTCCAGTACCCCATATCGAACTCACATGTACGGATGCTCCTTCAGAACGATCTAAGATTACAACAATTACATAATGCCTCTAGATAATGCTCAAATAAATACAGCCAAGAGAAAAAATAAAAATCCTATTTGCGCGCAAATATTCCATTTAGCTAACATTTTTATCGTTTGTTTAATTGCCTAGAACAAATTTTAAAGTCCTGTCTTGAGTACCGTCATGGCTCGACATTCCAATCTTCTTGTTGTGGTTTTGTCGCTGAGTCTTCTGCTACAGCAGTTCGCTCCAGCGTACATGCGTATTTCACCTGCAAAGACATCAAAGCAATCTAAAACATCTTTGTATAAAGACAACGACAACAACAAAGATGAGAACCACGGTAAATAAAATATTTAATCGCAAGATCTTTGTCGTAAAAATATAAACACGTGTTTTTTAAGAGTGCTTGCTAAATAACAAATATTTACTGATGTGAAATATAAATAATACCTGATGTCAGCGTACTGTTTTTTGACTGCCACATCAAGATTGTTGACTTGTCAATAACTTATATCTCCTGTGCGATCGAACTGAGGCTCTCAGCAACGTTCAGCCTTTGTCTGACGTTTAGTATGATGTAGGTTTTATTGGGGTAAGCAAAAGAATACTTAACATAGTACGCAGAAAGCCAGAAACGTTGAAATCGTTGAAAAGTAAATACTGAGCGCCTTTGATTAGTTACAGAAAAATCCAATAGCCTTTCGCACACATTCAATGGTTTTTCGAATTCTCTAAAACCACTAATACTATTTTTTATAAATCTCTAAACACAGATATACAGCAATAAATATAGTGTTTAAAGCTAATTAAATCTACACAAAAAGGAATTCAAAGAAGTCGAAACAAGGATGAGAAGTCACTGGGAACACAAAGCTGCGTACTAACCAACTGTGCAATCCACTTGTTCCTCAATTTTTCATGTAATTCAAGGGTTTATGAAATGAAATTAGGAGTTGCTGCTCGAATGTCACTAAATCCAGTAAGGAACTCTTCTCCTGATCCAGAAGGTCATGCAGTCGGATGCTGTCTGCTGGACGCATAGTTCCATGTTCATTCTGAAATAGGATACAATAATAATTCAATTGGTTGATGGATGTATTCAAAATCCTTTCATCTGAGAAAAGGATTTTTCATATATTGTCTTTTTTACTTAAAATGTTAATTTCTGATTTTAGGAGATGTAGCAGTTAAAAAAGAAGAAAGTGCACAAAGACGTGGAGTTGGTAGGACTGTTGCCAAATTAGCCAAGAAATTCTTTGCCCGCGGCTTGAAGGGAATTGAATTCACTGCAAAGTATGGTGAGAAAATCGTAGCGGTGGCTCAATTGACCCTTAACGTTGCAAAAGCAATAGCTGGATGCGTAGGGTTGTACCCCGATATCGAAAAAAACTGGAAAGAGTATCAGCCACTACACGAAAAGTTTAGGCAACTGGACGAGCAAATTGACAACATGACTAGAAAAGGTAAGCTTTTATGTATTTTAATGGGTAAGGTAGAATTAATGGTGAAATTTGGTAAATTAAAAAAAAATTATTTAAAAGTATGATAAAGTATAATTAAATGTAACTAAATTGTTATAAAAAGGTTGCTAAAATACAATCTCTAAACAGCACAAATTGAATTAGCATATAATTTAGCACCGTTTTGTGCCGTTCACACTTTACAATAATATTTTATATTTTAAATTTCAAGTTCACCACCACGTTAACCTATCTAACATGTTACCTTATATAATATTGAATACTGGTCAGTGAAAAGGACCCTCATATTATTCATATGAGCAAATGCTTTCCAAATATACACAAAATGCTGCTGATGTCCTTGTTGTCAGGAAAATTCGTTTCAAGCGCTTGCGAATCACAAACATTCATATTTGAAGAAATCATTTTTTGATGGACGCTATATCAAAAAAATTGATTTCAATCGAGACATAGACTTGAAAATTACTCGCTTATTATATACATATCGATATTTTTTTTCTAAAAGTCCATATACTGGAGTTTTTGTTGGTCCATTCCTCTCAGCCAATCAGAGCGCAAACCGTTTTGTTCTTGTTTTTGTTCTTGTTCTTGTTCTTGTTCTTGTTCTTGTTCTTGTTCTTGTTCTTGTTCTTGTTCTTGTTCTTGTTCTTGTTCTTGTTCTTGTTCTTGTTCTTGTTCTTGTTCTTGTTCTTGTTCTTGTTCTTGTTCTTGTTCTTGTTCTTGTTCTTGTTCTTGTTCTTGTTCTTGTTCTTGTTCTTGTTCTTGTTCTTGTTCTTGTTCTTGTTCTTTGTTTTTTGTTTTTTGTCTTTTTTTGTTGTTTTTTGTTTTTCACGTGTGAGAAAAATGATACGTTCAATCAGTGCACGAATTACTCTCTACTGAAGTATTTGCTACATACTGCCGTTTTCGTACTAAAATACAGAGAAGTCATCTGCAAAAACTGAAGTCGTCCGACCATTTGGTCTACTTAGGTTTTTTAATCGTGATAGTTAAAATTGTTTTCACATCGTTTGTCCGTCCAGACAAAATGACGACATAGAAAATCAAAGCAGACGCAGACGACGCAGACGACGTTTGAGTCTCAAATTGCGCCCGTCCCATTTTCGCACTTTGACGCGACACTTTGACACGTACGACCGATATATCATATACTGCTAATGATTACTATGCAATTCTTTTATAGCACTGGATACACAAACATACACCAACTATAGCTTCGAAGAGTTCCAAAGGACCCGGATTAAGTTGGAAGATATTGCTGATGAGAAGGATAGAGTCTTCAGGTCCATGGGTCCAGAAGTACAAATAGCACTAGGAACAGAATCTGATAAAGTAGAGGTAATTCTGTCCTAAAGTTTGGGACATTTTAAGGAAACTTGATTTAGCGAAACAAAATGCAATAATATAATACGCCAAGCCATTCGGAGTTGTAAGCTCATTGTCACCCTAGATTTATATTTTTTTTTCACCAACAACCAAATAGGTGGTCTAGAGATCAGAAAAATGAATTGTTAAATGAAACTCAAAATGCACAATGTATGTTAAATTTGAAATGTTATTAATGTTGTTGGAGTTTTGGCAACATGGGTACATTAATAAGTATTTATAATGAAGTACAGACCAGATTTTATAATATTTTCTGATAATCAACAACGTCTACTCTGTAGAAATTAAGAACCTAATTAAGAACCTACTTAGCCTAAACTGTCAATGAGTATCCCATAATACAAGAACCTGTTTTGCCAAACTCTGAAAAAGTAGGTTCTTACACGCGGGTTTTTTACGCCAGGCCATTCGGAGTTGTAAGCTCATTGTCACCCTAGATTTCCCGGAAGATTGATATTCAAAGCAACATATAACGTGCATCCGAGGCCGACATCAAGCAACATATAACTTCGAACTTGCCTATTGTGTTCATGATAAACTGAATCAATTTGAATCATTGTGCTGGCACAATGATCGGTTAAACTGGCATATACCACTTTTATAACTTAGGGTTTTTTCCCTGTAAAAGAAAGCGAGGGATTTTATTTATTTATTTATTTTATTCGCCATTCATATAAGTTTACAATAACAACAACAAAATTTTTTTACAATATCAATATAACAGAAGACTTTTTTTGCAAGATTTGATCAATACTACGTAGTTTAAATATTTATAAGAAATATTTTATACAGTTTCGTCTCTTTGATTTAATATCAAAGAAGTTATGGGCTGTCAAAAATTATGTTAATTATGTGTGTATTTCTTACGGGAAGCTGTGATGGCGTACTTGTGGATGCATATTCAGTAAGCAGATAAATAAATCTAGTTATACAAATGGTTTGGAGTGGAATACGGTAGAATTCGATATCCCACAAGTTACTTGTATTTTCCAGTACACACACACAAACCTTTAGACAAGTGTGTACCAAAAATTTTTAGTTGATGAGTGCGATATCCTAGGTATACCACAAGAAACCATTGTATAACTATTTTATCCCACACCATAGAAAATACACCCAGCTACCACAACATCTCATGGGAAGAGACAGTTGAATACCGCTGAATATAAAATGGCTTTCCTGCTTTCTGATTGGCTGTATTTTCTGTTGTGTGTGATAATACTATCATACAATTATATTAGAATTGTTGCAAAACATATTATTGCTTGTATTATAAGTAACATTCATCGCAAATATCAATTGTGTATATATAGGATATGCAATTCAATAGGGCATTTGGTTGTGTGCAAAAAAATAGTGTGTATATATAGGATATTTAGCAATAAACATTAAGGCGATTTAATGCGGCTTTGTGCATTTTAATCCGATTTTGAGCTCTTTAAGGCGGTTTTGAAGCGACTTTAGGGCCTAGAAGACTATGTCAGTACATCTAACCCACTCAATTGAGCGCGCTACATAATGATGCTACCGCAGTCTTAAATATTTTTGTTGCTGTTGTTGTTGTTTTGTTTTTTTGCTTTTCTTTTCATTGTTCAAGTTCATTGTCCATTACATGTCCAGTACTTTTCTTAAAATCATTGCATTCCCTAACAAAGCTGCTTTCTGTAACAGTTCGACTCTCACTTTAAGTCCAACTTGCATTGCATCAGGTATATATTTCTTTAAGTTGGTTGTTACGATTCCTAGCGCTCCTATTTCGATAGGAGTGACATTCACTTTAACATTTGACAACCGGCATATTTCTCTCTTTATTTTTTGATACTTTTCCGTCTTCTCCTTCTCCTTTTCCTTTTCTTTTGTTCTAGCGTCACCTGGAACAGCAATATCTATCTTTTTTTCTTCTTTTTTTTTCTTTTGCAGAAAGAGATCAAAAAACAGAAGGCAGCGCAACAGGAAGTCGATTTGAGTGAAATTGACAGAGGTTTCTTAGAGGGAATGGAGGGGTTTTTGAAATCACTGTACCCAACCATGGTACTTGCTGTGCCTGGTGTAAAACTGATTTGGGACAGAGTTAAAGATACCGTAGTTGGGAGAGCGCTAGCTAAGGTATAAAATCCCTAAATGTCACTTATTCTGCTGTTTACTCTGCTCTTGTGGTTCTCGTCTCCTTTATAGCTTTCGAACAAGCCAAAATAAAATAACCGCTTTTCCGGTTCAATCACAACGTTTTCATTTTTGGTTAATGCTTATTTTGTTTAAAAAAACAACATACATGATTGAGACTCCCTCAACAGGGCTTTTCAGCTCAATTTACAAATCCTAACTAAATCATATAAATCAAACATAAATGGATTAAGAATCCCAACTGGCAAGGAGGCAAACCAGTTGGCTATGTTTTACTTGTTTTACTTGTTTATTAAAAAAAAGAACCCTTTCGCCCAATCAGAGAAAGGCTTTGAACGAAACCACATCAGTAGACCAATAGAAAATTGATCTCAATTATGTTAAGGCCTTGGTTGAAGGCCAAATACAGCTAAAATCGATCTATTTTTCTTCAGACCTCGTTTTCTGCTCAGTCCTCCCAAAAATTTGCATGGATGCATAATTTCATGGCCTTAACATTTTAGGATGAAAAATTTGGGGATTTGGCGGTGATGGCTATGACCTGAACTTGAAATGTTTTGGCATTTTTTCAGTTCTTCCTCTAAGAGGTATATGAATCTGCCTTAACACCTGAACCACCATTGCTCATTTAGGAGATGTTATGCAAAATAGGTCACGTGACCTGCTTGTTCAATCAACCATTTTCAAATATCTCCTAAATGAGCCGAATGGTAGTTCAGGTGTTAAGGCAGATTCATATTTGTCCAACAGGGAGAAGTGAAAATATACCATAATGTTTCAAGTACAGGTCATAGCCATCACCGCATTTTAGTTCACATTTTGAGGGTGTATCGAAGTCACCCTCAAGGTCACGTGACCACCAAATCCCCAAACTTTCATCTTAAAATGTTAAGGTCATGATGTTATATATATGCAAATTTTGGTTAGGACTGAGCAGAAAAGGAGGACAGAAGAAAAATATTAATAATTCGATTTAAGCCAAATTCTCCTTCAACCCAGGTCTTAACATACTTGAGAAGTTGAAATAGAGCACGCACGAGGAGAAACATGAAGAGAAATATTGAAAATCACGAGTTCCAGACGAGTATTTAGCCGTTGCTTGCTTTTAGACCGAAGTAGTAGCACAATTACGAAACACGTAGAATCAGAATCACTGTTCATTGTCTTTTTTGACATCTGGCAAGAATGGATCGTTAGATCAGCGCTTCGAATTCTGCCTCCGTGAAAACTAGCTCTTAGCCATACCACGTGCGCGTATTTGTACGAGTCAAGGAATCGTGCTCAAGTAACTACACAATGCAAAACAGTAGAACTGCCTTAAATGTTCTCGTTTTTTCGCTAGTTTTGACAATGAATTTTACTTTTCGTTTTTAGATCCCAGCAGCCGCCAATCTGTTAAGTATCAAAAGCAGGAGCAGCAGTTCAAAATAGAATAATGGGTACTGAACTCGGTTCAAGGGCCTTTAAAAATATCCAATCTGGACTTACCACTAGTACAGGAAGTCGATTCCAGAAAGCAAAAGACCTTTTCGAAAAGGCAAAACCAGGCCTTAAAACTGCATTTCGACTGGGAACGACAGGTAGGACTGATGCTTTCTTGGTAGGATAGATCTTTTCTGCTTGATGTTTTTTTGACTTCTCTGTTAAGTTGAAAGAGGGCACGCGTTGCAAGTGCTGAATTGTTAGTAACTCATTGCCGATGACGAGTTGTCGGTAATTTAATGCAAGACTTGTCGGAGACAGGTTCACCAGAAAAAGTGATCAATTTCCATAGTATGTAAAAATCATGTAAAGATACCGTAAATTTCAATTTACACGATTGTTCCCCATTTACAGGGTTTTGTGATTTTTGAGGGTTTTTTACATAATCAGGAAGATCCTGTAAAATCCGGTAAAACTATAAAACGAGATCTCACAAAGATAATGGAAAAATCGTGTAAAAAAACAATGTAAAAGATCAGGTAAATTTGATCAACAAAACCCTGTAAAATTACTGTAAATGTTATAGACAAACCTTGTAAATTGAATATTACATAGTATTTTACATGGTTTTACATCTACATTTGCATGATGTTAACTGTAAATTGACAGGCTTTTATTTTACATGATTTTTAAACCATTTCTGTTCTTGTGGCATCATCTGTTATAAATTTACAGGGTCACTGAATCCATGTAAGTGCTAATTGACATGATTTTTACATGATCTTTTTTAGTCTACCAATTTCTATAGTATGTAAAATTCATGTAAATTAATTCATGTAAATTACATGGTATGAAAATTGACATTTCCATGATTTTTCCATACTATGGAAATTGAACATTTTTGACACTGTGTCATGAGCTTCATGGGTGCGTGCGTGCGTGCGTAATTCGAAAATCCCCGAAGTAGAGCCGAAGTGCCAAGCCGAAAGATATGCGAACTTCGTGCGCCCGTCCGAGGGTGTTTAAGTCGATTATTAATAATCAAATATAGGCTTTGTGGTTATAAAATATCTCTCTTCTGACCAAATTGTTTAGTTTAGTTCATAAATATATCTGTAAAGGAAACGGTTGATCAATTTTCGATAAACATAGTATTTGACAAAGCCGTTCGGAATGAAATAGGAAACTTAAGCACGGAAACGTGGGGCGATATTTTAGTGTAGATTTGGCTTTGGGCCGTTGGCATTAAGGTAATGTAGAAAGACTATGTTCCTTTTCTTTACTTGGTGTAATCAGGCAGAGCTTTAATTGATTGTTGCGAGTTTTAGAAAGATATGTTTGATTGAAATTTTGTTTTCCAATTGCGTTTATAATGTGCATTTAGTAATTAGAGATGCGAAGGTAAGTTCAACGTAATGTATATTTCTCAATGGTTCTGTTACATTTTATAGAGTACTTCTTTTTGATTTTGGTTATGTAGGAATTTAAATGAACTAACCAAGGGCAGTAGGACAAAGTCGTGTCTAAAGGTTTTCGATTTGTAATAGACAAATCTTTGTTTGCACGTCACGGCATAGGTGCCAAAAATTTAAATTTAAATTTCGATTTTATTCTAAAATATGGTTTAGAAAACTGTGTTTGGAGATAATTTTTGAGCCGAAAGCGAAATAATTTGATGCACAAGATGTTTTATTCGGCAAGAGTTGATATGTCACACAACTCAAACTGTAGCGTATTGCTCCACAGGGGCCGGTGGCATAAACCTTAATATCGTACTTAAGTGTGATCTTAACTTAATTTAGTGCTGATTATGCAACGGAATTTACAGCTGTTGCATAAACGCTTTGCGAGTATCTGTAATGTGCAAAAAGGGCACGTAGATTTACGGGAGCCTGTGAGGTTCCGTAAGTCTAAGTGTGCCCTAGACTTTCATACTTCAGGCCACACGTAAACAAGCAAAACAGAATAAATTGAAGACACACACTTTTCTTTTAAATTTGATTTGTGTTCTTTTTGTTTATTCTGTCACCCGATCGGCTACTGTTGCGCTAGCATCTCAAACTTCATAGACAACTTTCAAAAATGGCGGGCTCATTGCTCACGAGAACGAGGCCAGAAAGACCTCTAAAATCATTACGGCGTCAAATGAGTCTAAGTATATCCTGTAAAATACACAGAAAATAGGTATTTTAAAAGGAAGAGGAACATATCGTTTTTGATAGCAATAGAAGTGTCGCCACGCTTATTTTCTGGTAACAAGGCCTTTGTGGCCTCGTTCTCATGTACTAGGCCGTCATTTTTGAAAGTCGTCTATTGCAAGCTATAACAACTTAGAAGAAAGATCGGATAAACTCTGCCAGTTTTTGTTTTCCTTCTTCAGTTTCCTCTCTTCCTTGGTCATCATAACAGCAGTCACTACCATTGTCGTCCTTCTCCCCGCCTCTGCGTCATTAATTGGTAAACCACCTCAAAAGTTATGAGATATACAGTATACCGAAATTATTTCACAGCACTTAGCCAGGCTTCATTCTGAGCTCATTTTAGCAAGCCCAGCGTCTCTTTAGGATGATCTTTAGATTATTCTTTCTATAACGGAGCGTGCGCATGCATCTGTGGCGTAGTCTTGTTGTATCGTTTTCTGCTACTGTTATAGCTGAATATTCTACAATAGGGACTAACAGCCAAATTAATAACGGATAACCACTATCACCTAAAATCACACTATTTGGCAAACAAGGCAATACTTGTTGGTTGAACCTTTCAAAAAGAGTGGATGTGTTATATATTCGCAAGTCATGGACTAACCCATGCCATTTCGCCACAACATCTGTAGTCATCAATCTGTCATTTCCACATATTTGGATATTAATAGAGTGAAAATCTTTTCTATTCATAAACGCAACTTCATGGTTTTGGGTTTCAGGAACTTGATATGGATTCCATCTATTCTTGGGTTGCATTGACGTCTGGCTTTTTTTCGGGCTTAAAATAGAATATTTTTTAGCAAAATGTATTCCATCAAAGAAGTTGAAGGTTTGTATGTATATGAAATTTTTAATCATAAGAATATTTTGATAACGAGATACGAACGATCAAATTTCTTCATTGTTTGGTCGGTGTGAAATGTATGGGTCCGCCATCTTGGTGCACAAACTTTCTACACCAGCATGGCGGACAGTAACACGAAGGACCAAAATCACGTTAATATCGCTATAATTCGTGTTTTGTATGCAAATATTCACCAAAACAAACTTATTTATCACTTACAAAGTTAAAGTCGTACGATTTGAATCACATTTGCCTATACTTCTGCGCCTTTACGATATACGTGATAGTGCAGCGTGACAGAAACTGACTCGCAATAAATCGAAAACCATTCATTGAAAGAACTGAATTTTTTTGTGTGAGGACTTTTCTTAATAATATAAATAAAATATATAGGAAACAGTTTCGTTTGATGAATAGTTTAGATTTTAGCTTTTTGATGACGTCACGTGCAACCCAAGAATAACCCCCTCGACACATGGGAAAACCATGTTGCTCTTATGTTTCGCAATAGACGCGCATTCTTCTGCACTTGGCCAATATGACATCGTCCCTATGCTTGACAATAGCCCTTGTCACTCTTGCTTACCGTACTTTTATGAACTTTAATCGTATCACCGACCACCTGTTGAAAGGAACCACATACAAAAAATCTAAGCCACCATTAGTTGTTGGGAAGCCGAAGTGCATGATTTTGCCGAGTACTAGTGTTGTTGTTCAAGATCATGATGAACATGCTGGAGAACCTCGTAAAACCTAGCTCTTGTCATTCGAAATCTTTGAAAAAAAATCATCATCAGAGATAATGAATCCAATGGGTTATCTCTGTCTCTGAATACTCTTGGTCTACGTAAACGTCACTGCTCGTAAAGTAAAGTGAAGTGCAGTGAAGTAGCGTAAAGTAAGAACTTAAGTGTCTCGTATATAGTCACACTTAAGTGAGCATGTATACAATTTGTCTGCGCATGTCTGTGTTTTGGGCTTGAAATTCATTTGCATATCGAAATGCAAGAAATTTTATGTTGACACGGAATATTTAGCTGGCTATCTCGTTCTTCAAAATTATGTTCAACTACCGAAATACTGAGACAACTAAAACATGAGCAGTCTACCTACCGCTAGTGCGCTGTGGATAACTATCCAGATCGAAGGCACCCCAGATGGGAAAATGGTCACGCGTTAAAGTCAGTAGAAAGTTGTGAGAAGGACCAGAACCCCGCACTTTCGAGTGATAATGTTGGTATTGAATTCATGTATAAGGTAAATTTAGTAATGGATGTCATTACCAAAATGGTACTGTGTGAATTGGATCCAATAAGAGTACTCTGCACTTCATTGATTGTTGAATAATTAGCCATGTTTACTGGAATCTCGTACTTTTTCGCGCAAAATTCTTGCAATTCATTCTGAAAATTTTACATCTTTGACAGCGCCCCCCAGCAAAATTATTTAGTAATACGCTTTTCCCATGCTTCGTTCTTGTAAAACAGAGCTTTCTTGGTGGAAACTCCTGGTCCCCCCATGTGATTTCAAGCAATGTTTACAGCCGGGTTCAAGCCTTGTTGAAATTGACTAAATTCGGTAGCCTATATTTTATAATCTGCAACATTTATCTAGAAGTTAATGACCTATTTTTATACATGGTGAGGCATACAGTTTGTGCCGTATGAAGCAGCGTTTTATACTTTATAAAAGAGCAATAAATTCATCGCTAAAATTTGCATGCAAACGACGTGCTTGGAAAGACGTTCACAAAAATGCTTTAGATCACATGTACGGACCACGAGTTTGGACTAAAAAAGCTCAGTTTTGCAAGAAAGAAACGTGGAAAAAGCGAATTACTAAATAAATTTGCTGGGGGGCGCAGTCTAAGAAAAAGTACGACATTCCAGTAAACATGGCTGATTATTAAACGATCAATGGAGTCTAAAATACCCTTATCGGATCTAATCTACACAGTAACTTGTTGTCAATGGCTTCCACTGCTTAACGTACCTTACATATAAATTTAGCGCCCACAATATTACTCGAAAGTGCGGAGTTCTGGTTCTTCTCAAAACTTTCTACTGACTTTGACGCGCGATATTTTCCCATCTGGAGTGCCTTCGGTTTGGATAATTATCCACAGCGCACTAGCGGTAGGTAGACTGCTCATGTTTCAGTTGTCTTAGTATTTCGGTAGTTGAACATAATTTTCAAGAACGAAATAGCCAGCCAAATGTTCCGTGTCAACATAAAATTTCTTGCATTCGATATGCAAATGAATTTCAAGCCCAAAACACAGACATGCGAAGACAAATTGTATACATGCTAATAGACCTTTCATTTTTAAGACATTTATCTGATGTCCGGGAAGCATATAGAGAATTTGTATTGCGCATGTCTAAAGCTTGGTTTTGCAAACAAGCTTGCCGCCATATTGGATGACATGAGACGGTGTTCCAGTTTTTGAACTATGATCTACGCCCATGTAATCATGTACTAGAAAAATGTCCTTGAAAGTTTAAACAATATCAGCAGGCGTGTCGATGTGAATAGTTTTTTAGTGATGCTTTGTCGTAGATTACGAAATATACTAGAGGAAAAATGGCCGAAACGAGGAAACATGGACGAAAACCATGCTTCCTTTAACGATGTTTGTAGTCATCAGAGCAAACTCTTCAAGGAATTGCCAATTCAAGGTAAGAGAATAAATGCTAAATACTGTTATATTTGCAATTTCGCATAAATAGTCATGTTTGTTGTGAATTGTTTAACGTCAAAAACCTGTTCATATTCGAGATTTTGCATTGACTTTTGCCACATTTCTACTTGAAATTTAGAGTTCTAGCAGTGGCCCACCAAAGAAAAAAAAGGAAAATTAGAAACTTTAATAATTTTTAAAAACAACACAACACTTTTAAATTTGAAAGACATGTTTCGACTTTCATAAAGCCATCTTCAGTTTGAAGTGAAGCTAATTACAAGTTACAGTTATATAGGTATAATAAACAGGATAAAATTACAACGGTCAAATACTAAATGAAACGAGATAAGATTACATGTGGATAGTAGTATTGTAATGCTTAACCTGAGTATTCAGCTCAGGTTTATAACCATTTATAAAAAGAGCTTCTTTTATTTTGAGCTCATAATTATTAATGGCAGTATCTAATATTTGAAAAGAATCAGGTGATGCAACATCCTTACAACTGATAGAAGAAGCTAAATGTTTAAACACATGAGATGATCTATCCTTAAAAAGATGCTCATTGATCCGTTTTGAAAAATGGCGAGTAGTCTCACCAATATAACGAGTGTTACAACTCGCACAAGTAAACTTATATACTACACGTGATCGTAGAGCCAAAGGAATAGGATCCTTGGTGGAAAATAAACAACTTAACTTAAAAGAAGAAAAAACTAATTTAATGCTAATACCTTTGCAGAAACGTTTAGACAGAATACGTATTTTCCGCTGAGCAAACGATGAGAATCTACCAACGAAAGGAAGCTTAAAATATTTCATTTCTGGAGAAGTTGAAACAGTGTGTCTAGGCCCAATAACCACACTTTTATTGCTTTCTTTGTTCTTTATTCGACAACCTATCTAAACGAGTAAATACAGATTGTATATTGGAAAAATATGTGGTTTTCTCTAGTTACTATGGAAACGATCCTTCGAGCTGGTCCACAAAGAAAACACAGGGATCCCATGTAGTGTAGATTCTAGTCTCTTTTAGCTCCTAGATTAGATTTTAGATTCTACATTAGATTCTAATTAGATTCTCCTATCCTATCCTATCCTATCCTATCCTATCCTATCCTATCCTATCCTATCCTATCCTATCCTATCCTATCCTATCCTATCCTATCCTATCCTATCTAGCTAGATTCTAGTATTCTAGATCTAGTATTCTAGCTAGATTCTAGCTAGAATTCTAGATCTAGAATACTTGAATCTATAGCTAGAATCTAGCTAGAATACTACAATCATCACATGAAATGAAAAATAATAACCAGCAATATTATCACACAGAAGAAATTTATTCAAGACCATACTTCAGAAATTGTAAAATCTCACTCAATAGGACTATAAATTGATATAAATTAATTATTCAGTTAAAGTAGTTATTAAAGTTTCTAATTTTCCTTTTTTTTTTTTTTTTTTTTTTTTTTTTTCTTTGGTGGGGCCACTGCTAGAACTCTAAATTTCAAGTAGAAATGTGGCAAAAGTCAATGCAAAATCTCGAATATGAACAGGTTTTTGACGTTAAACAATTCACAACAAACATGACTATTTATGCGAAATCGCAAATATAACAGTATTAAGCTAGCATATATTCTCTTACCTTGAATTGGCAGTTCCTTGAAAAGTTTGCTCTGATGACTACAAGCATCGTTAAAGGAAGCATGGTTTTCGTCCATGTTTCCTCGTTTCGGCCATTTTTCCTCTAGTATATTTCGTAATCTACGACAAAGCATCACTAAAAAACTATTCACATCGACACGCCTGCTGATATTGTTTAAACTTTCAAGGACATTTTTTCTAGTACATGATTACATGGGCGTAGATCATAGTTCGAAGACTGGAACACCGTCTCATGTCATCCAATATGGCAGGCAAGCTTGTTTGCAAAACCAAGCTTTAGACATGCGCAATACAAATTCTCTATATGCTTGTCCGGGACCTGTCTCGCTGTTATGTACGCGTGGCAAAAGATAATGAGATCAAGAGAACAATCACTATTGTTATATGAAAAAAAAAAGAATGCGTGCATCCATCATATGGGAAGAATCTGGCATACTATGATTTGAGAATGTGGAAAACAGGAACGTGATAGTGCAAATAATAACTTTAGAATCTCACTACAAAAAAAATTCATAAAACATGCAGAATCTTCGACGACGCAAAATACAATTTATTGTTATTCAAATAACATGGCGGAGTAATTTGTCTGTTTAAAATCTCTATAACCTTCGTCACTGAGCTCTTTGGACTAATAATTTCTCAGTGACTATAACTTTCATTACATTGTCACCATGATTGGTATTCGTAGAAATTGTGAATGCACAAAAATCAGTGGCAGCACTTTAATTGGTTAGTCTGTAAAACGATTGCTTTATGAAAGCATATATACATATTTACATTTTGAAGAGGGCTTGGTTTTTCTGGTTTTGTATTTATAGCTTCCAACAAATTCTACCATCAGAAAGTTGTAATGAATTGATTTGATTACCGCTTTCAAGAAAGTAAATTTAACATTCAAAATATGTCATCGATTTTAGAGAACTTTTATCATATGGTCTGGGATGGACAACATAAACAATCACATTTGGAAAATTGTTAATATAAAAATTAGGTACTACCTAATAGCGGAGCTCCCATTTAATTAAATATAATAATAATAATTTTAAATACTTTTCTTTTTTGACGTTTTTGATTCAAATTAATTGGGCTTCCTGTGGTAATAGGAAAACAAAGATTTCATTTTGTTGTAAAAGTCGAAATAAAGATTATAGATCAAGCTTTATTTCTTGCCCTTCAGTCTCCTGAGAATTATAAGGCTTTCAAGCTCAGTCACCATAGTGATATTTATTCAGATTCAGTCAGATTTTATAAATTGACTTTGTAGTAGTGGTTCATAATTCTCAGAAATAGAATGCAAAAATCCCTCAAACTGATTTCATTCACATAAATACTGAACCTGATTTCAACATCCTTCAATTAAACAATTAGACATTGCAGAACATTATATTTAGATTTTTCTGTCTTGACAGTAATGTGGCATCTTGTTTTTGTACTATGTAGAATAGAATGACACAGATAAATAGTTGTCTTTACATGAAACAAGAATTCTCTCTTCCAGGTTACACTAATCATGACTTTAGATGACATTGTAAAACAACTCAAAACAACTACTACCTAAAAGCAGAGCTTCAATTTCAATTTTGATATTTTTTATGTTCTTGATTCAAATGAATTGGGCTTCCTATGGTAATTGAAAAAGTTGAAATGAAGATTATTTTAAAATGCATTTTTAAAATAAGTTTTGGTTTTGGTTTGTACATTGTATGGGCTTGTAAGCTCAGTGACCTTTATTACAGTGAATTTTAATATTCAGATTCACTGTCAGATTTTATAATTGATTTTGTAGTGGTTCATAATTTTCAGAAATAGAAAGCAAAATCTCCAAAACCTTTGTTTAAATTGATACAAGTAATTGAACCTTTTCAACATCCTGAATATTACAGAACAACATATCTTGATTTGCCTGTCTTCACTATATTGTGACATCTTGTTTTTTGTGGTTGTTGTTGTTGTTTTGTTTTTTTATTAATGTAGAATAGAATGACACACTAGCTAGGTGAATACTTGTCCCCCACTTGTCTCTTCCAGATTACACTGATCATACAATTTAAAGTGATTATAAAAACAGCTACTTGACAAAACAAGAAAACAAGGAATTAACCATTTTCAGTCTGCATTTAAGGTCTCATAGGGCTCACTGAGCAACTTCATGCTTTTTAATAATGGTAAAACAACTCTAGTTTGCATGCAAAATTCCTTCTTTTTTTCCTGTCAATTTTTTAATTAAATTCCAGACCCAAACTTGAGCTGCATTTACACATTAGTGGGGTTGAAATAAGTTCAAAATCAATTTTTTTTTACTAATTTTATTATTATTTAATTATAGAACTAGTGAAAAAAGTTCACAGTAAAACAAAATGTCGTTTTACATTTCATGTACTTGATCGAGTGTTTGTTTAAACTTGGCCATAGTTCAACATGCATAAAAGGTTTTTTTAAAGTCATCAATCCCAAATAAAAGATAAAATATCAAATATAGGTACAAGAGACTTTTTGACATCATTTTCTCTTAGGGTCTTTACCTTGAAGTGCTTTCCTTGTTGTCTTTCTAAGCGTAGTCCTCAGTCCTTGTTTCACACTCGATGCAGACGATTCTTAATTTTCAACTTTGGCTAGATTTTTAAGCAGCTTTACTGAAGGCATCTTCACGAAACGAGGAATACACAATCCTCAATGACTCATTCATTATGAGAAGTTTTTTTTGAAGCTACGAATCCAACTAAAAAGTCGTCCAACTTTGAAAATATTCTCTATGTCCTTCGTCTTTCGAGCAGCTTTTGAAACGACACCGGGCCCGAAAAAAATTCAAACGTACGTTTTTTCCGCTTTAACCTGTCAAGATTGGCACAGATTAATGATCATGAAAATCGCTAAATTTTTACGAGGTTTCCAGAATAATATTTTTAAGCTTTGCAAGTTAAAACTGCAAGGAAACTTGTAAATTTCAGTTTTCAAAGTGTCAGCGCGCGTCAAGTTGGCGCCAAAAATCAATCAGCCAATCAGCATCGCGATGGGCACGGGCGTACGGACGTACGGTAGTGACGTATACTCAAGCCATGAAAAATCAGCTCGATGGGTTACCATTTTTTCTTAGGTATGGTGCTCCGCTCGCGCGGGCCTTGGGCCCGCGCGGGAGCTCCGCTATTAATACCAATACTGTTCTAGATCTAGATTTTTAGTCGCGTTATTCACGCGTTTTTTGAAATTTTAGCTGCTATTTTCTAAAAAAAAGAACGCTCTCGTAGGTTTTTTTGTCTGTCTTTATCGTTCCCTGGATTTAAATAAAAGTCTAAACTGGGCCTTAGGTCTGAGATCAGAGCTCTCAGAAGGGAGGAGAAAACGATAAATGAACGTACGAAAATTAGAAGTTTGAATGATTGCGAGGTAATAACAAAGCACTAAATTTTGTTTGTGTTGTCATTCTCTCTAATTTGGCGCAATTTTTTTTCGTCTGTGATTATTGGAACAAGAGTTATAACGAAATTACTGTTTTGATGACGTAATTTTTGATGACGTCATAAGAAAATAAAAAAATATATTCTAGTCGATAGATGGGGCCAAGTTAGCTCCAAAATCTTTAGTAATGTTTTATTAGTATATCTACTGTTTAAGACGAAGAATTGTTCTCGATATTAATTTTATTAGAGATATTTTAAGATATCTGTGACGTCATTATGACGTTTACGGTTTTTACAATAATTATTTTCAACTATTTATCATTAAAAAATTAAAATTCTAAAAACATACGATTTTAGACCACCTATAGTTCTTTCATCATGCAATGTATGACAACGAAACATTTTAAAGCAAAAAAGTAGTTTAAAAAAGTTTGTTTTTCCGAATGATTTTGTATGAAATTTTTCTCGCCAATTTTTCGCGGAAAAAATATGAAACTAAAAAATTGTCCACTTCCACTTATCCAATTTGAAAACTGACGGTTTTCAGTTTTGAGATCGTTACTTTAAGAGGAACAATAATGTAACTTTGGAAAAAATCTGAAAATTTCGATTAAATTTAAAGTTGCGCGTTTTGGGGGTGATTTATGCTCACCGTGTATACGACCATGAAGTTATTATTTATTTATCTACTGGTAAAATAGAGAGAAACTGAGAGAAAAGAAAGGCATGTTAGATACTGAGCAGATAACGGAGCCTTCTGTCACTTAAACCAGCGCAGCAATGAATCACAGTCGGTGTCTCCATCGGCTAGAAATACAGCGATATGTCTTGAAAAATCCTATACACCCTTCTAATAAATGCCACAACGTATTGTTTTCCGCAATTGACGTCAAATTTATTCTTTTGAAACTTGTACAATGTGAATGCAATTGAAAAGAATAAATATGACGTCAAGTGCGGAAAACAAGCATTGTTGGATTTATTAGAAGGGTGTATAGCGTGCTCAACTTTCACCCTGCAGCGTCTCTGCTCCGCACTGATTCTCTGTGATCTTTGATTGCCTTTTATTTGGTTTCTTCCTTTTGGTTTAACGAGAACAGGATGAGGAGGATAACCCAAATCAGTTAGAATATAACAGTTATTTGGGAGTGCGAGTGTACAAGCTGGGCCAATGCTTGGCATCATGTTGAAACAGTTGGTGTCATTCAGATGACCAGGAAACCTAAACACATCGCATAAAGATCATGTTATACATGCGTAAAAAGTAAGAGTGAGGACACTACTTCAAAAAACTGTTGGCATATTCTGTTCCCCATTAGCCCCCTAAACCGATCTTTCATAGCTCAAAAACTGTTATTGTGAAGAATATTGAGAAGGTTGAAATGGAAACAAAATCCCTCCTGTAGTTCTAATCTGGCCTTTAGTGCCTTTGATCACATATGTCATTGAATTTGCGATATATATTACATTATATATGAAATCTTTCACAAAATAGTGCGAAAAATGGATACTTACGCAGCTGCACAATAGACTATGATGCCATCCGGAATTACTATGATATGGCTGGACATAAAATGTTTCTTTTTGTCTCCTCTGTAGAAATCTGCCTGTCTGCGTGTCGGACGCCAAATTTCATGTGCGGTTGCATCAATGATGCCCACACATGTCGGAAATTTGAGCCAAAGCCCCACCCATCTTTGCCATTCTGGTAGGGAGGGCCATCGTACCTCGTTAGAAAAATGTTCAACGAGAAGGGGAATCATGAGCTTGATATATAGTGATCTGAACGTAATTGACATCGACCTTGAACATTGTAGCAAGGGTTTGGAACCTCGGATATCTTCTAAGACAAATGAATACTAGCAAGAGTCTATTTTTGATGGTCAGTCGTTGAACTCTTATCCTGCAAGGGAGTCCGGTGCGGCGGTTTGTTCGGTCTTGTTCTATAATAGGCAGTCTCATTGTTACCAAAATTTCATGAAGTGTTTCTAGTTTTTCGCCTGTAAGATACCAAAACTTGACTGGAAAGCTGGCAATGTAGTTATAATAATCCCTTCCGTAATATATCTGTAACAGTTATTATATGTTTTTTACTACTGGTATAAAGATTTTTAAAACTGTAGTGAGCTTACCTTAACTGTGCGGCCATTGGCGATTTTGATTTTTGTGCGATTGATTTTGGTATCTAATTTTTGCGACTGGTTAAGACTGGCTTTTGTCAACAGAAATTCATTTTGGTGATTTCCATGATGTTGCGAAATATTAAAATGATAACAAGGTTAAAGTACCACAAGGTTTAAGCGTACGCATCCAGCTTTACCACCCTCAATTTACAGAACAATCGAATTTGCAATTTACTCTTGAGTAAGAACCTCCATTGTTCCGATTTGTGCTACGTTTAACGCAGGAACAAGCCTTGGTAGGCTTTGTTTTATAATACCATGATCACCTCGGGATCTATTGTTTTTGGAGGGACGTTTAATCGATAACATCCCTCCCTCATGAATAGAAAGAGGGAAAATTAGTTCTAATATTCCCTCATTGATTATGGATGAGGGATGATTAGAACTAATCGTCCCTCATCCATAATTAATGAGGGACGATTAGAACTAATCGTCCCTCAT
Source organism: Telmatactis stephensoni (assembly GCA_029948255.1). Lineage (NCBI taxonomy): Eukaryota > Metazoa > Cnidaria > Anthozoa > Actiniaria > Isophelliidae > Telmatactis > Telmatactis stephensoni. The sequence continues at coordinate 197,497 of JALIZF010001598.1, forward strand.
GTTATTCATGAATGGTTGTCCCTCATTTAACGCAATCATCGGGACAATCGGGACAACTTTGCACGCTGTCCCGAAACTCTATAACTTTCTAACGCACCGATACCTCTTACCACTGCACACTCTTACGCGTGTGGGATCTATGCATTCTATTTTGCGCATGAGCATAACGACACAAAGAAAGCATTTAGCTTTCGAATTGATTAACAACCTATAAATTTGTTCATTGTAAGTATATAACAAAGAAATCTATTTTCGAAAGTCCCCAGAGAACAGGGTTACGCACAATTGGTAAAAGAATTGTATAATATTTTCAAGTTTTGGATGAACAAACAGCGAAGTATATTTTCGTTTATTTCCTCGGTGATCATGGTATTACAAAGTAATACCATGACTTCTTCGGGATATTAGTGATTAAATGTCCCCTCAGCCTCGGGAGGTTTAGTAAAAGACTTCCACTAAACCTCCCTCGGCTTCGGGGACATTTAATCACTAATATCCCTCAGGGTCATGGTATTACTTATAATAAACTGCTGTCATTGAGTTTCTTACACCGAAGTTCGGCCCGCATTAGTATTGAGTACAAATAATCACGAATATATGCAAATCAACAGGGTAAAAACAAAAAAACAAAAGGAGGCGCTATTTCTCCAATGATTGTCTAGTAATACAATAGGTGGCATAATTTGTGTCGATCACACAATGGTGCACGTTTATGCATAACAATAGATTTTAAGAAAGTGTGCCAAGACAGGGACATCAGACAAATGTCTTAAAAATGAAAGGTCTAATTGAAGAGGCTCATTTATGTCATGCACATCAGACCGGCCGGCTGGAGGCCGCTTTGGCTACAGAACTCCACAGGCTTTTTTAGGGATAGAAATTGTCACAGTATATGAGATGGATACTAAATCTACTAGAGGGAAGAGCTAGATAACGACAGCAAAAAGTGCCTATTTTACGTACTATCAAGCCTGAAAACACGTTGGAGGTTTCGAGTATCTAAAATTTCTCACAGTAAGTTTGAGCTTGTTACAATTCATCTTATAGTAAAGGAAAAAAGTATGCTTAGTACTTGCCAGCTAATTTCATAGGGAAGATTTTCAGAATTTGCTCCGACAAATTTGATGCATGTACGTATATCGATATTAAAATGTTATTTACAAATATTTAAGTTAGTCATGGAACACAGAAAAATTGCAAAATGATTATCAGCGCTTGCATTGGTATTTTGATGCTCTGTGTTCCGTAAAGTAACTAAAGATGTCAAATAGTGGGGTTTTGAAATGCAGGAAAATCGTTGGATAAAGAAAACAGTACCGTCAGGGAGTTTTCTATAACTAATCAGTATTTCCCTGTGCTTCAAAGCCCTTACGTATTACCTGCACTCGACACCTTTAGTTACTCTATGGAATATAAAGCACCAAAATACTAAGCGCTGATTGGGCGAGTGAGTGTGATCATTTTCAAATATTTGTTGGAAGCACCATATTGATTACATTGCTGTCAAAATAAGTAAAACTGTCGGAATTATCTCTAGAGTCAGACATTTAGTACCAGTAAGTATTTTGCTGAACTTGTATAGATCTCTAATTCTTCCCTACTTATCATACGGTGTAGTCGCATGGGGACGTGCTCCCAAATTGTACAAAAACAAATTACTTATACTCCAAAAACGTGCCCTGAGACTTATTTATTTTAAGCACAGTCAAGAACACGCTATTCCTCTATTTATAAATTCTAATTTCCTTCCAATCGATATGATTTATTTTGAGAAAACGGCAAATCTTATATATGATGTTAATTTTAATCAGGCACCAATTTTAATACAAAATCTCTTTCAAAAATGAAGTGATGTGCATGGCTACAATACACGATCAGTAAGCAGAAGTAATTTTAGAATCAAATCCTGAAGATTAGAAATTCAACAATTATAATTTTCCAGATCTGGCCCAGTTATATGGAACAGTATACCCAGTTGTATTCGTAATGAACCTAAAAACGTATTCAAAGAAAAGTTGCGGTTGTTACTTAGAAACATTCTTGAAACTGAAGGCGATTATATTGATATCCAAACTATTGTCCAAAAATCGTCCACTTTCCATTTTTGAACTTGATCACGAGAATTCTTTCGTCACTCCAGTCCTTCCTTTCTCTCTCTCCCTCCTCTTCTCTTCTTCTATCTCTGTTCCTTTTTCTCTCATCAATAGAACTTTTAAACGTTTTATATATGTAAAATTAATATTAGGTTGTAATAATCTAATATATACGATTGTAAAATAAAATAATTATAGATGGATATGCTACACGCCTCGACTAGCAATGCTATTTGCGGGCTAGCGTCCCGATTTGTTACTGTATATTTGAATAAAGAAGTTTTGTTGTTTTGTTGTTGTTGTTGTTGTTGTTGTTGTTATATGAATATGATAAAAAGAAGTGGTCCTAAGACCGATCCTTGAGGTACTTCAAGGGCACATTTCTATCGATTCTGAAGTGTTACTATTTATAGAGAGTGACTGAGATCTATTTGAAAGATAATTACTGAACCAGCCAATGCTTGACAACGAATTCCAACAGTAGTGAGTTTGTTCAGCAAGATGGAATGGTTTATCATATCAAACGCCTTACTTAGGACCAATGTTTGGATTTTTTGCAATACTTGAGTTATTTCGTAATTAAACGGATAATGGTTATCTAGGATAGAATAGTATCACGCTCAAAGCCAAATAATGCGCTGCATAAATAATAGAGGAGGAGGTGCTAGGAATCGTCGCGAGTCGTCTCAGCTTTTACGTCGACATATAGAATATCTGTTTCTTTCTTTTTAGTCAAAGTTTGACTGATAAACAGTCATTTATCATTTTAATTGCTAGAAAGCTTGAAAGATTGATTGTTAGAAAGCGTCACTGAAGGAATTTGCTCAAAACAGTTTTTTTCCTATAGGATGCTCTGTTATATATTTTGGCAGCCTACTCCTCAAAGTCAACTTTGTTTCCATGTATAGCCATAACTTTTAGCGATTTTAACTTGTAGCGATTTCGCGCTTAATCATTCTCAATCACACCTTTGCTCCAAAACTCTTAAAAGGTGCTCAAACATAAAAATTTCAAGAAAATCAGAAGTAAAAACTAGCCGTTTCTAATAGAAAGTCAAATGCTGTGAGCAGAAAACAGCTGGTGTATCCACGTTAGCAGAACTGTTCCCCTAAAACTCACGAAAGTACACCGCTTTGTCTGATATATCAAATCTCCTGTGCGTTGTGTGACGAACACTGCTAGTTGACCTTCAATATTGAACTACAGAACATATATTCTCTAGGATCGATCAGTGTCGGACACACACAGTTCAAAATATTTAGAACCTTGAGTAAAGCAATATTTCAAACAATCACAAACGGCTAGCGTTGGCAATGATTATAAAGCTAACTGACTACGACAACACAAGTTTTAGAAATGTACAAGTACTTTTTTTCAAATATATTGCTTTTTCAAACAATCACAAACAGTGTTAGCAATGATTATAAAACTAACTGATTAAAGTTTGTTTAGGAAAGGATGTCAATCGCTAATTTGCCTCTAATGTATAGAGAATGCATAAACTATATGTGGATTTAACTGAACTACTGTGAGTAGTCTGCGTAAAGAAAGCAAAATTTCGATTCACCAGAAATTTTAGCGATATCATCAGTGTATCATGTGGCTTTCTAAAAAGATTTTACCTCTTTGAAGAGGAGAACATTGGAATACAACTTTATATCGTCTTGTTTCGATCCAGCACACAACGGCGATGAAAAACTCATAAAATGACATTGTCTTTCCTGAGAAATATCACTTAACAGTTCGTGGCCTTGTTGAATACTTCCACGAACACAAAGCAGTGGATACAGTTGATTCCCGGGGTATGATAAATCTGAATAACAATGACTACTTAGCTAGAAAACAAAGACTCCAACTTGATCGTGAAATCGCGTGGTGAGCGCAGTTGTCGTCTTGGCATAGTTTTAAGTGATTCACTGCTGACCATAAATTCCGATCATTCTAAGCATATTTTGATGACGTCACAAATCATCGTTCACTCTACATGCCAAAATTTCCAGATTGCAAGCCGACATATGGCCTAGGCCACCTCCGTCATACGTAACACAGGAAACCATCGTCAGAAATCTTGATACGAGCGTGTTCAGCGGTTAGAAGATTTGAGGTTTATAACCTCACCTTTCCATCTGCATAGTAGTCAGTGACTGAGTGATTCAAACGAAATTTCCCATGTAAACATGCATGTCTTCTTCTGCCGCTTATGAGATCAATATTTCTCCATAATCATGACTTTTATGTACAATTGCAGTAACAAAATAAATTTGCCAGTAGCTGGACAATAATTTGTTCCTCATTGGCATACGAGGTTTAAGCAAAGTAAGTTGCAAAGTGTGGTGGTATCCTTTCATGCATACAGCTCCATTCTCATTCGCTGGTTATTTTTTCATGTCCGCACTTAAATGGCTTGAACGAAAAATCACATTATTTATTCATGTTTTTTCAATGTTCTCTATACGATTCAGGGAAAATTCATTGGCTCGACTCGTAAATCCCTCGTTAACCAATGAACTTACTTATTAATTGTCTTGTTACGTTCGCATTTATTGTCTTGTTTTTGAAAACTATAGCAAGTTTGATTTCCATAGAGCTGTTGATAACATCGACCATTATTTCTTGCAGCTCTTGGAGTATGGTCGATTGTCGACGAAGTCAAAGAATGTGAAAAATTGCTGAAAGATTCATTTGAAAGCCTCAAAAATATAAAAGAGGCTATTCAGAAAGCCGAGGAAATATTGAAACAAGTAACAGAAGCAGCTGAAGCAATACAGGCGGTAAGGCCTTATACACAATTAACTCCTGACATTCACGCTAAGCCGCGGCTTGTATCTTTAATGCTTTCTTTTGTTTGTGATATGTTGATATTTCTTTGTTTGTTCAAGTTTTGTTATACGTCACCGCATGACAGATCCCTTACCCTGGATTCAGAGAACTTTTCGTTTATCGCAATTAGCAGCTTTGTAAACCTCTTACACTTTAGTACTCCCACAAACTCTGAGTCACTGAGGAACTTATATTCTATAGCTTTGCTATCTGGTTGCTCGGTTGCTTGCCATGGTTTGTTCGTTTGCTTGCTTGCCTGCTTGCTTGCTTGCTTGCAAATCTGGCTGGCTGGATTCAGGTTGGGTGACTGGCTTCTGGTTGATTGGCTCAAGTTGGTTACTTTGTTATTTGTAATCTAATTCTTTTCAACTTTAATTAAATCACAGGCATTCGACGAAGTCCATAGTAATTCATGGGGCGAAGCCGTAATATCAGCAGCCGAAGGTGTAAAAGCAATGATGAGCGATGAGTCTATTGCCAAACAAACAGATGAAAGCACCAAAATGATTATAAGCGATATTCAGGTTAGCTAAAAATATGAATTGTTACACGTCATCACATTATAACTATCTGGTGACATTGATGAGAGCGTGAGAGCATGGACAGACAAGTATTATTATAAAATTACGTACAACGTTGAGATATAACGCGCGCGCTGATCTGATTGGCTTGCTACCATATTTACATCAGAGGACAGAGACATGGCTCGCTCAAAAAACGTCGAAAATATTTTATAAAAGCAATATAAAACGATCGCTTATGTCTCTTTACTGTGATATAAACACTCTGGAAGATGTAGAGCACTCGAAAAGCAAGAGAAGCACTAGGCTACGTCTCGTGTTCCTAAGCTTGCTTTTCTCTTGCTCTACATCTTCCATCGTGTTAATATAACAGTACAGAGACATGCGCGCGCGTTTTATATTGCTTAAACGTAACTATAGCAACTTAAAAAAACAATTAACAAAATCATGTGTCAATTCCAGGCGATCTGTGGATATACATATGCTAAAATTTCAAACTAAAATCTACATGTTGAGGCAAATGTTTATTCATTAGAACTCATGTCACGCGATTTGGTTCGTATTTGTTATATAACGGGTTTTTTTTGTTTTGTTTTGTTTTGTTTTGTTTTGTTTTGTTTTGTTTTGTTTTGTTTTGTTTTGTTTTGTTTTGTTTTGTTTTGTTTTGTTTTGTTTTGTTTTGTTTTGTTTTGTTTTGTTTTGTTTTGTTTTGTTTTGTTTTGTTTTGTTTTGTTTTGTTTTGTTTTGTTTTGTTTTGTTTTGTTTTGTTTTGTTTTGTTTTGTTTTGTTTTGTTTTGTTTTGTTTTGTTTTGTTTTGTTTTGTTTTGTTTTGTTTTGTTTTGTTTTGTTTTGTTTTGTTTTGTTTTGTTTTGTTTTGTTTTGTTTTGTTTTGTTTTGTTTTGTTTTGTTTTGTTTTGTTTTGTTTTGTTTTGTTTTGTTTTGTTTTGTTTTGTTTTGTTTTTTTTTTTTTTTTTTTTTTTTTTTTTGTTTTGTTTTGTTTTTTGTTTTGTTTTGTTTTGTTTTTTGTTTTGTTTTGTTTTTTGTTTTGTTTTGTTTCTTTTTGCTATTGATTGTGTGATTTTCTTGTTTGATACTGTAGGCATACATAGATGCAAAAACATTGGATATCACTACTGCAGACAATAAAAAAACGTTGAGTGATCGACAGATATCATTTAATGCAGCGCTTGATATTGTTCCTGCCACTTTAAGCTGCCATGCTGCTAGAGGTGAGAGGTTTACACTTCTAGATTCTGCTTGCTTACACCTGACAATGCTGTCAAGTAATCCAAATAATGAGCCTTTCCATTGAACTAACTTCTATATATGACTTCGAAACAGCTAGGGTCAAGTCAAGTTACGTAGGCACACTAGCGTCGATAAACACGAATCGGGGAGTTTAACTCTTTCCCTTCCGGTGGCTTTTAGCGCTTTTGAACGATTTTCGGTAGAATATGATCCGTACATTTTTATGACTCCATATTTGGGGGTGCTATGGAGAGTGCTGCTGTTTTAGAACACCGAAGGCTCGAGTTCTCTGGAAACGTCAGTCTGACGTGGCTTGTTCGGTTATTTGAAGTCACAACAACGGCTCAAAATGTTTTTTTTTGTTGTTGAATTTTTGGTAAGTTTAGAGCCATTTTTCATTTTTAATGGCTGCCTGATGAGCATCATTTAGCTTTAAGTCAGCAAAGAGTCCACTTTCTAAAAGAATCTAGTAAGGCGATCTACTTCATTGACGAATTTGGTTTTCTGCTTGTACATTTGAAAAAATGGCGGCTCCAAAACAAAGTATCCTTGGGACTCGACCATTGATATCAGGTTTCCTAACCTACCAGGGCATTTCTTTGAAGTTGTGGACACCGAAGAACACAACAAGAGCGAAATTTTGGTGATAGGTCGGAATGGCTTTAGACTTAATAAGGGAAAGTTAACGTGTAGAAAACTCTCGCTATTTCCCGGCATACAATGCGGTTGATTTTTGAAATTCGAGGAAAGGCCGGAATGCACTAAAACGAGTGGCTGTCGTTTAGCCTAGACAGCAAACAAGGGAAAAATTCGCTTCTAACCTAGGGCTAGGACTGAATTTCTCTGTGATTGTCGAGTTTTGGTTTTGCGCAGAAGACTTCAATAAAAAAACTAAAGACAAAAACGTAATTTTTGCTCGTGCTCAATGACGTCAAAAACAGTTCTTTTCGAATTTTTCCAAATTGCGGTTACCCTTCACGATTTTGCAAGAGCTGTAGGGATTGGATAACAGAAACAATAGCTTCTTTGTCGACTTGTTCTATAGTATTCTTTCTATTGTTTCTTGTTCTATTATATTGATCCAATTGGGTGAGATCTTGCAAATCGTGCTGCATGATCCCCAAATGCACAAGATGATATTGTGCAAAAATCGCCGACTTTTAGGAGTTGGTTGGGTACCTGAATTTGGAGAACTCACTAGTCATTCCCTAAGACTTACAGTTTAGTCGATATTCGATCGATTCAGAAAGGTGCGATTTTCAAACTTCGTCGGTTCGTAGGCAATGATTTTCTAAAGACCGGACGGGAAAGAATTAAAGAAATGAATCGTTTTGGATTTAAAATCAGAATTATTTGCTTTTCAGTTTTTTACATTTCTCGGTGTCACGTCCCATCGTCATAAATAGCGGTCATTATGAGCCCGCAATAGAGGTCAGTGGGTTTCGCCATGAGACGCCTACCTACCATGAGATGAACAAATTGACAATATTTTTTACAAAGGAATCGCCTGAAGCAAGTAAAGAATTGCGAATATAGTGTTAATTGGAATGAAAGGTGCAGTGCTAGAAAAGAAATCTCACCGAGGAACTTTCCGATTATTGAATCTGCGTTCCTACTTTCCTACCGCGGTGGGATTCGAAACCACGACCCCTGGATGTGTAAGCCATTGCGCTCAGTACCAACTGGGCCACGAGGCTATTTCTCTTTTCTTGACCCAGTTGTGTTGTTTAGATTGGTTGGAGAGCGCTATGTATGATCTCACTGGCTTTCTCTACATGTCTGAATATGAGTCTGGAATGATGGAAATTCTTTTCTTGGTCTATAATGAGTACTTTTGTTAAAACCTATATTATTTTCTAATAGTGAGGACAACAAATCTTAATTTAAATGTCATTTTTCAAGTTTATGTTGAGTGTGTACCGTCTCGTACTCTGCGTCCTGTGTCTTTACTTTGTCCATAGTATATAAGTGAAATGATGAAATCGTACTCGTTGCAACCATTTCTGTACATTATACCTGACCTTTTGGATTACTCTTGTCTTTGGGTCAAGGAAATATGTTATTGATCTTAGAGATAGGCCTATGAGCGACCTCCATGTTGTTCTGTTTCAGGACTCGACTGATTTTTTCTTCTTCTGATGTTCCTGTGATACAGGGAAGAATCGTAAATAATTCCTTTCAAGAAGTAGTATTGAGCGTTCTGTGTCACAATTGTTAGCGTTGGTTGGCACCGATTTCTCTCAATTGTTAATAAAGTTAGTAGGATAGTTATTGTCCTTCAAAGTGTTCCTTACATGATCCATCTCTTTCTTTTTCATCCCACGCCGGGCACAAAGGACTCCAAAATCGGCAACGTTGAATGTCCCATTTTTGCTCTAAGCTTTGTATCTCCAACAATATTTGACCATTTGCAATGAAATGTTCAGTGATGGCTAACTATAAGTGGCGGTTTATTTTGCCATGTTTAAAAGTTACCATTGACGTGATTTCGACGTCATAGCATATCAAGCTTATGGTTGCCTTAAGGTCCCCAACAATCGCCTTATTTGGAAGTCTTTTGTTTTGAGTTAATCACCAGCCGAATATGCAAATTCGTTATCGGTTTGTCGTCGTGAAGTGACAATTATTTCACGTGGGAGGGATAGTAAAGATGCAAAGCACAGTAGATGAATTGAAGGGGGGATGAGTGAGTAAATTTTTGAATCACTCGTGGGGACTCGTGTCAGTAGCATTTCGCTGACCAATTCACACTTTTGGTTCGCATGTTTATTTACTCGAAAAGTTTTACAAACATAGTTGATCACTGAAAAGGTTATTTCTCACTCAGATTTTAGATCATCCACAGTTTAAATTGTGATTGTAATTTCATCGAGTCTGCTGTAATTGCAACCAAAACACTGGCCGGTAAACTTATCGATTTATCTCTAACTCTGTGCGGGATATGGTTTATTTTCCGCCAAACTAGCGATCAGTCTCAACCTGGAATGCTGAATACAGATATTATAATAAATCTTTGATTTATTCTAGTTTGTAACAAAATTGTCAAACAGCTTGTGATGCGCAGACTAATTCCGCCAGCTTCCGAAATCACATGTTACAATGATGTTGGCACGGCAACCGGAAACAAAACACACCATCAACTTCTCGAATATCTCAAACTTTATAAACTTTGTAAATAAGGCATATTTACTTCTAAAACAAATCTTTACAGTATGATTTCTAAGCATGGCATCTTGTACGGCAAATAAACCCTTAGAAAACAGCACTCCAAAGGCTTTTCAATTTTGTAAACCCAAATTTATATCGTCTCACAATTTGAATACCATGTAAATAAATTCAAGTTTGTTTTGTTTCTGAGTGTAGAAAGCTGAGATTTTACAAATTCCGGCCTTTACATATTTGCTTGACGAAATTCAAAAAGCATGGTTTAGGCTTGCGCAAAGTTTTCGAGGTCGCATAATTAAGAAAGGCGCCGTAAAGATTCAAACATTAACATTCTTTTACAAAGCGTGTTTTATTTGAGTCGAGGTGAAAGATAAAAATCAACCTAAAAAGGTTTTCAACGATTGTGAAGTTGCATTCACGGCTCATTAGCCAAGTCGGCATCTAAAGTAAATCTCAAATGAAATCTTTAATCTCTAAATGAACTGAAATGCATATTATTTGAAATTCAAGTATACACATTCTCTTAACGAACATTTAAGAAGATGGGGTAAAAGATCAAAAATCAGCGTGACGAATTTGTTGTTTAGAGTTTCCGGCATCACAAACGTGTTGTTTAGAGAGTTTCCTGCATCACAAGATATTTTAAACAAGCCCCTTGGGTTCTAGATCTGTGAATGAAATCAGACTTATTGATTGTTAAAGCCACAACTTCATGAATTATTTTCAGAAAGAAGTTCAAAACGTGGTAAAAAGCTTTGACACGGCAAGTAAGCGCTCCAGATTTGTCTTGAAATAAACAAACTAAAATCACGTGAAAACCGAAAACTTTTGTGACTGGACGTAACATCCATTAGACAAGTCTTATTCTTTAGCTGCCAACTTCGACGAGTCAAACATGTACTAAGTCCAGTGGGGATGGGGATTATTGGTCTCCGGCGTCTGAGGCAAAGTTTACTTAGCCACCAGTACTGGGGGTGATTTTGTTTTCATTGCCTGACCACGAGCAACATACGGTGAGTCGACGGATGACTGCCGAACGTGTGCCGAACCTAAAGCTCTTGAAGCGTGAAAAAATCTATTGTTTTCCTTAAGGCAACCAGAACAATAGAATAAGCTTGATATGGCGAATTGTTACATTTTTCGAGAACACCCAGATTACTTCAAGAGATTATCAAAACTATATAATTTGAAAGGGAATGCCATTCTCTAAAATTTGGTGCAATTTTTACCTCGATCCGACATTTTGTTGTCGAGTTATAAGGGATTTTTGTTTCACGATGACGTCATAAAAGTTATCACTAATAACCATTAAAAACCATTAGAAGTCATTGGAAACAACAAGTGATAATGCAACAAACATGTATTACTATTATGACGTGTTCCTACGTTATACATAACTAAGTTAAAATTTTTGGTCATCGAGCTTTATTAGGGATATTTCAAATAATCGGTGACGTCATTCTGACGTTAGAGGATTTTGCTATATATTCTTATTAACGTTTCCAATACTTATCTTCAAAAATCAAAAATGTAAAAAGATAGGATTTGGGGGACTTCAAAGCTCTTTAACTATGCAAAGTATATAAGAACAAACGGACTTCAAACAAAAAAGTTGAATGAAGAAGTAATTGTCTAATAATCATATGGGAAATGGTAAAGGAAATTTATGAAAATTACTTCTTTATTCATTTTACTTGAAAACGACTTGAAAGCTTTTTCTTCCAAATTACAAACACTTTCAGTCAACTAGAGTTCAGACTTTGAGATCTATCGTTTTCGTTCGAAATGCCCGGAGTGTACCTTTTTCGAACTATATATCAAAGCACGAAACTAGCACCGTGACCCTCCGTTATCTTCACTGTTTTTTTGTTTTGTTTCCAACTCAAAATCATATATATGCAAAATCTTGCGCGAACCCATTATCTTAAGGCACAAATCGCAGAGCACAAGATAGCTGTGTGCAAAAACGCTCCATCATCCAAAGTCGCACTCCATGCGAATGACACTGGACATAAAATAGGTTTTGACAAAACGTACTCATTCTTTCCAGGAAAATAATTTCCATCAGAGACTATTTCTTGAGGCTTAGTACAAAATGGAAGATGACAGAGCAAAGAACGACTTTATCAACATTCCAGAAATACGCTAATGAGATCAAATAGCGCGCGCTAGCTAGTTCAAAATTGAGCGCGCGTGTAAACATCGTGACCTTGAAGACGATCCGTGTTAGAGATCGAAACGTTTATTTATATACAACGTCAAAAAAGTTAGAGAAAACAAAATAAAATTTATATACATGACTCCTGACTGCAATCTCAAGATATATAGTATGTGAAATTATATTCACGATGATTTGCTTGCTTCAGACGATTTCTTTGTAAAAAAACACTATCATTTTGTTTAACAGTGCAATATTGTTAAAAAATGTGTTCATGAGGCCAAAATGACGTATTTTTCTACACTTATCAATATGAAATTCAGTCTAATCCTGGAGCATTGTTCTTGGGCATTGACAAGTTACTCCATCGTTGCCCTGAGAAAAAGCTTCCTACCAGGGACTGCGCTGGCACCATTGTTAACACATTTGCTGACATTTTCTCCACAAAGATATCTAGACTCACCATTGATCTTCAGACAATAATGGTTGAGATTGTTAATCCATTTCCTGACATCAGTTGTTGCCAGTCTTCTTTCTACAACTTTGATTATGTCACCGTGGAACAGCTGTCAACTCTCATTGCTTGGTCTGCAGCTAAGTCATGTGTTCTTGGCCCCATTCCTGGGTCCATTATGAAGGAGTGCCTTGATTTGCTGTCCAACTCTGTGTTGTACCTGATTGTTTGAAAGAAGTAGTTGTCTCACCGTTACTTAAAAACCATCCCCAGATCAAGAAATATTATCCAACTACAGGCCAATATCAAATCTTTCCTTCATATCAAAGTGTTGTGAAAAGGTAGTGGCTTCCAAATTGAATGCCTGTCTAAATGAAAACTTAACTTTACCATTTCAGTCTGCATATAAGGAGCGCCATGGTACGGCCTGCAATGTTGAGGGTATAGAATGACTGTCTTCAAGCCATAGATGATGATAAATGTATCTTGCTGCTCTTAGATTTGTCTTCAGCATTTGATACGGTAATTCACACAATTTTGCTGTCAAGATTTTCAATCCGTTTTGGGATTGGTGGAAAAGGTCTCTCCTGGTTTCGCTCATATCTCTCTGCCCATAAACAAGTCGTATGTGTGGAAAACCAGCGATCCAACAGCTTTGATCTGCAATGTGGTATCCCACAGGAATCCGTTTGGGACCAATGTTGCATGTTTACTCTTTACACTTCACCACTAGGAGATAAGGGAAACACCATGGCGTCTCCTTCCATCTTTACGTTGATGACACGCAAATCTACTAAATCCTCAAGTTTTGGAGATGACATGGCAGCCTGAAAACAGGTCGATTCGTGTATAAAGGATATTGATCGTTGGATGCTCTGCAACATGTTAGGGTATATGGTGCTATGACGCATTTTTCGTCAGGAAAAAGGTCATTATGACGTCATAATGACGTTTTTCGTGACGAAAACGCGTCATAGCACCACATACTCTAACATGTTGCAAAACATCCAGCGATCAATAGATCGTTGTAGTAATTTGGAACTCTTTTCCTTAAGATATTAGTGGCTGGGCTAGTATAGACATTCTAAAGACAAAACGTAAGACATTTCTTTTAAAGAGGCATATATAATTAGTCGATCAGTATTTTTTATATTCTCCACGATATTAAAATTTTTATCTTTAAAATGTAAATATTAATATATAATTTTTTAAATTTATTTCAATAATATCTTTGATATAATATATACAGCAATTAATTTTAGATTGATTTTTAATGATTAATATTATTACGTAGTTATAACCGATTTTTAATTTTATGCTTCAGCGCTTGGGCAGTCTGTGTAAAAGCGCTTTATAAATAGAGCTATTCGTTTGAAAATCGAGTAATCGGGCATAGTTAGAAATCGCTATATTATTATTTATCTCAAGGTGAAACCCGCTGACCTCTATTGCGGGCTCAGAATAACTGCTATTCTTAGCGATGGATCAAATAGTGCGCGCTAGCTATTTCAAAATCCAGCGTGCATGTAAAGATCATTGTACTCGAGAAGATCCTTGTTACGGATGGAAAATCCTATATGTAAAAACATCAAAAAAGTCACAAAGTTCCCCACACGTCTTGTTACCAAGAGCGAATTGGAATATTGAGAGGATTAGTGAAAGTCCCTTGGCACTATGATAAATAAATGAGAAATAAGGACCCCCCAATACCAACGATTACTCTAGCTGACTCAATATTTCAGTTGGTACAACCCTAGAGATGTAACCCAGGGGACTTGGGTTGGAGTCACTCTTGAGTAAGATTTTTTCCCCTGTCTCTGGTAGGGCGTGCAAACAGGCATTTCAACTTTCCTTATTTCTCACTCAATGAAACTCTTGTTTATACCTTAAACGTAATCATACCTTTTCACTCATAGAAACAGAAAACAGTATGGACGTTTACAGTCTTTACAGGAGTGATCTAATACATATTTTGGTGATTTTAGGAAAGATATTCAGTATGATTAAAGAGACATGTGGAAAGGGTCAGTCATCTTTCAAAGCTGTGTATAAAAGCGCTCAAGGAATATTCGATGACGAATCCGAAAGATGTAAAAACAAAGTGACAGGAGATCTGTTCGTAACGGTGGGTGACGTAATAAGATCAACTATATGCCAAATCAATTGAAACTTGAAACTTTTTCAGCTTAAATTTTGATTTAAGTACGAGACGAAACAATGTTGGTTTATAAACGGAAGCTGTTTTCAAAACTAGGGAAGTAAGAGCTTTAATGTGATGCTTCAAAACCGCTGAAATATATACGACGACCGATTTGATTGTCGTTCGTCGTATTTCGAATATAATCTGATATGTTTTGATGATAAGTTGCCATGTTATGTCCTAGGAAATTAAAACAATAATGTGAGACATTTCAGATATACGAGGATTGTTTTTAATCTAGACATGTTTCGACATTTTCACAATGGATTCGACTTTGCATTTAGTGGATGGCAGAATAGAAACGGATATCTATTCTAAACCTACGGATAGTCATTTATACCTCCCCCCTTCTAGTTCTCACCCATATAGTTGCATAAAGTCAATCCCATACAGTGTGGGACTTAGAATTAAGCGTAATTGTTCTAATGATTTATTTTTACAAAATAGATAGGAATAACCTCTTAAAGGTTAAAACTAAATCTAGGAATAGTAATGTTATACCTTTTGTTACAGATTTTAATGCTAATTTGCCTAATATTACTAAAATTTTGAAGAGAAATTTATATTTATTAGAATCAACGGAACAACAATATTGCAACAGCTCATTCAAATACAAGCACTAAAACGACCTGAAACTTAAACCTGATGTTGACCCAAACGCCAGCTCAAAACTTGCATTGAGACAACCATTCGACTCGCTAATTAGCATATTGCACTCGCAAATTGTTCACAGCATGTGCACGTGCTTGTATTTGAATGAGCTGTTGCAATATTCCTGTGTATAGAACGTAATGCCCTACTTAAACGCCAAGCAAAAATAAGCCTGCGTTTTTGAGATTTTCAAAAACAACTTCTGATGTACAAAGTTGCGGAGAAAATGTCTCACAAGAGACTTGGAAAGAAAAAAATATATCTAGACATCGATGAAGAATTGAAAGTCGGCTTTTTCACGTAAGGTAAGTGTATATTTTGGTAATATTTGCAAAGTGTTCTCGTGGTGTTTTGCGTACTTCGAGTATTGTTTACGCTGTCGTTATATCCAAGAATAGAAATACAGCATCTGGGGAAACTTTGGTGATTTAAAGAAAATCAAACAGATTATATCTCTTAAAATCACTTTGAAATGTTGTGCATTTGTCTGAATTTTTCTATACAGTTTACCGCTTGTCTGAAGCTCATCAATTTTGCGAGATATTAGAGGAAAACCATTTTTGACGATGTTCGATTTTCGCTATTTTAAAAACGTTGATCGATTTAATTATAACATCATTTAAAACTTCAATCTGATCCTCATATTTGGTGTAGAAACCAAGTCGATTGGTGCGCATTAAGTTGTCTATTGCGCCAGATGAAAATGTGCGGTGCGGTCTGAAAACAACTATATCGAGTCACCTTAAAGTCACTGAGCTTACAAGCCCATACAAATACAAACTAAAGCAAATGCTTTTAAAATAATCTTCATTTCAACTTTTTCAAGCCCTTTACAATTTGGCAATGACCACAGGAAGCCCAATTCATTTGAATCAAGAATATAAAAAAATATTAAAATTGAAATGGGAGCTCTGTTATTAGGTAGTAGTTGTTTTGAGTTGTTTTACAATTTCATCTAAAGTCATGATTAGTGTAACCTGGAAAAGAGAATTCTTGTTTCATGTAAAGACAACTATTTATCTGTGGTCATTCTATTCTACATAGTATAAAAACAAGATGCCACAATACTGTCAAGACATACATTTAATATGTTCTGCAATGTCCAGTTTAATTGAAGGATGTTGAAATGGTTCAGTATTTATGTGAATCAAATCAGTTCGAGGGATTTTTACATTCTATTTCTGAGAATTATGAACCACTACTACAAGGTCAATTATAAAATCTGACTGAATCTGAATAAATATCACTGTGGTGACTGAGCTTGAAAGCCTTAGAATTCTCAGGAGACTGAAGGACAAGAGTTTTTTCAAACCCTAAAGCAAATGCTATAAAGCTTGATCTATAATCTTAATTCCAACTTTTACAAGAAAATGCAATATTTGATTGCCTATTACCACAGGAAGCCCAATTCATTTGAATTACATGCAAGCGTCAAAAACAAAGTATTTAAAATTATTATTGCTTATTTAAATGGGAGCTCCGCTATTAGGTAGTACCTAATTTTCATATTAATTGTAAGTTCCAACTGAAGAAATAATAGGTCCAAAAGGAGGTGGTTCGTTGATACCACGCGGCTTATGTAATTTAGGTAAGCCATAAAATCTAGCTGGTTGAGAACCTTCCAGTTGGAGAAATAAAACTATAGGTATCTTGATCTAAACTGCCTTTAGATTTAAGTTTACGTAAAAAACGTTGAAGTTTGGCCTCTGGGTTTAAAGTGGGGTCAGACTTACTATGCTTATTGTATACCTCACGGTCAAGTATGACAACACCATTGCCCTTATAATAGACTTGTTGTTTTTGAGTCCGATGATAGGCGGATACATAGTTATTTGCAAGATGCCCAAGTTCAGTCTTAAGTTGATTAGATAGGTCCGGGTTAGTTATCTTGTTTTTCATGGCAAACTTGATTGTTTCAAATGTAGAAAAAATATCGGATTTGGAGAGTTTGGGAGGTCGTATTGCAAAGTCCAGTCCATTCTTGAGAAGGTTCAGTTGATCGTCATGAGTAAAGTCTTGCTTTGGGAGATTAGTGACGGTTTCATTATGTGTAAGGGGAACGGATGAGTTTCTTGTGAGTTGCTTTATTTTCTTCTGGTGATTAGTTAGGGTACTTTTGAGTTTGTGGTCAACATTTTCCTTCGGACGTTTTTTAAGAATCAACCAATCCAGCGAAGATAGAGATTATGTTCTTTAACGTATTAGATTTCTTATAAATCAGTGGTCTTTTCATGATCATATATTTGCTTGTGGGAAATATTCTCATTTTAGTTCCTGGCTCAATAAAACAGCCTTTTAATTCAGCACTTGATTGAATGCTCTTGGCTGGTGTAACTGTGATATATCTTATTCTGACAGATAGATCAAATGCAAGATGCGTGGAATAAATGGGTTGCAATGAACAAAACAAAACAAATTGAGCCTATTTGCTTAATGAACAGCCGGTTCAAAATTTTGGGTATCAAAGACTTGGTAGAAAAAGGGATAACAGATCCACAAAAGATTGTAGACGAGACATGGGAGTTATCGGCAGATGATCTAGATGAGGTTAAGGCTATTGTAGACAAGCTTACCAAAGACAAAAGCTCTGACACCAACAACGTGGTAAAAGATGCTGAGAGTCTACCTTCTGCTGGAGAGAAGAAAGATAGCAATGGTTAGTTGTGTACAAAATACTTATATAAGATATTTTACGCTATTTTCCATCTGAGCTGAGCTCAGTAGAGTCCAAATATAAGCACATTATGTGCCCATAAAATCAACAATTTTACTCTAAAATTGGAGTAAATTGTTATCGAAGGAAACGTTTGTTATATCTTCGGTAATTATTGACGAAACGAGAAGTTTTGACAAACTGAAGAACACCATTTTATCAAACAACGAGTTCTGAAATTCCAGCCGGCTTATACAATGAAATTAAAAACTGAACATAATTTGATTTTCTACAACCGGCTTGCCGAGAAAGTCCAAGGATGAAACATAAACTTTTCCGATAATATCTCAAGTCATATTTTCGGAAGAACGAAGATGTTCTTGTTGATCTGGTAAAAAACAAAGCGACCTGAACTTGTGAAGTAATTAGTTGGAATAGGTCGCAAACCTTCCTCGTTTGAAGACCTTGAAGACTTCATTCAGCTGTCAAGAGTTTTTGTTATCGTTTCAATTTTCGAAAACACGTAGTTTGTCTTACTCAACAAATTAAAAAAGGGCAAATTAGTTGAAAGGCATTTTTTTTTAAAGAACGTGACTATACCTATAACAACTCTTGAAACCAGTTTGTGCATAATTTGCAATTTTTTTTTAAATTCCTTGCTAGTCACGTTTTAATTAGTAAACCAACGTTGCGCAATGAAAAAACGTTTGTTTGTATTCCGGAAAATGCTAAAACTGAGCTCAGACGGATATTAATAAACTTATTACTTAGCATATAAGTGTAGTATGGCTGAATATTTTACTAGTCATCTGTTGTTGGCTCGCTGTATGACTCAAAAGATATAGAGCCATACTACACAAAAAACTGTATAATTGATGGGGTAGTGGGGTGATGGCACTTGACACGTCAAAACAATCGTACAGTCAATTTCAAGCAGTCTTATCAAAACAGTAGAAATCAATAGAAATAGTGTCTACTTATGACTGTTAGACTTATTAACAATTAGACCTCGAGGCCGAATGGACTACGAGTCAATAGCCCATGAGGCCGTAGGCCAAATGGGCTATTCAAACTCGTAGTCCACGAGACCGAGAGGTCTAATTGTTTTAGTATTCACCAACATATTGGGCCAAAGGTGAATGAGACTAAACAAAACAAAGAGAGAAAAATGTTTTATTGATATTATTACTCGCGCTTCCTCTCAACTCGGGCTATCACCAATAGCCCGAGGTTAGGGAGCCAATCAGAATGCAGGATTTGTAATAGCCCTTATGTTGGTGAATACTAATGTCTGTTAGACTAATATCTATTTCACGGATTAAGTGCCACCACTCTGTTAGCTTTGCTTGTTGATAATGATAAATAGGAAAATGTGAAAAAAATTCGTAAAGTTTGTCCCTCTGATGATGTTTGGACTGATTCGATGATTTGTTTAACTCTTCTAAAATGTGATACCTTGTGGAGACCAGCTTGTCTAGAATCAGACGTTTCGAGAAGTATTACTTTCCTTCGTTCAGTGATCTTCAAGATGGTATGTTCAAAAGTCTATTGTATGACTTTGGTAGATCAATGCATTCGTCTTTATTTTTTTATATTGCACTGTGAGGCGTATCGGCGAATTTCAATGGCCTCTTTAATTCTGCGTCTTTCCCAATTTAATAGATTCATTGGCTATAATCTTGACATTCTGCTTCTTATTATATGATGTGGGTTGCTCAAGGTGAATGCATCGATCTACCAAAGCCATACAACAGACTTTTGAACATACCATCTTCACTTAACGAAGGGAAGCAGTGCTTCTCGAAAAGTCTGATTCTAGACAATCTTGACTCCACAAGGTATATCATTATTTTAAATTAAAATATGTTAGAGTCCCATAATTGGTACTTCAGATTCGTTTGACCTTCTGTGTTTATCATTTTTAGCGCGTAATTAAGGTGTTTACCAGTAGTACTGGTAGTATTTTGGTGATCGATTTTGACAAAACTTCCAATTTTATTTTTGAAAATTGATCAACTTACATTTGTCTGATCAAAATGAT
>JALIZF010001598.1:225000-430000 GCA_029948255.1 Telmatactis stephensoni
TTTTTTCTTCTTCTTTCTTTCTTTCTTTTTGGTCCTATCAATGGCTTTGTTGGCAATCAATTGGGACTCGACTACTGATGAATTTCTTGACCTACCAAGGGATATTTTGGAAGTTGTGACCGCTGAAGAACACCAGAAGCGCGAAATTTGGTTGGTAGGTCGGAATGGCTTTAGACTTATCAAATAGATGTAGGGTAGGGAGGACCCCTGTCAAAAATTGAGAAAGACCAAAATGCATTAAAACTAGTGGCTGTAGCTTTTTATTTATTTATTTTATTTTTTATTTTTATTTATTTAATCAAATTTCAAATTCATTACATTTCACAAAAATCTAATGAATCTGAGGGGGCCTATAACAGAATTCAAGATTCCATACCATAGGCCCCCTTAGATAAAAATATTTACAATCTATTTAAAAATATCTCGTAAATGCAATAAATAATATAAGTATCTACAAATAAAATAACTAATGAATTAAAATATAAAAAAAGTTAATCGCTTTTTATCACAACAGACTCAATTAATTGACATTAAATTTGTTATGATACAAAGCGATTAACTTCCTACGGAAGACTGGCAGTGAATCAGACTCTCTTAAATTTAACGGTAAATTATTCCATAAACGACAGATTCGTACAAAGTACGTGTTTTTAAATGCTTCAGTCCTACTATGAGGAATACTGAGTGTCAAATAATCTACATTACGTAAAGGCTTATCACAAGAGCGAAACGATACATAATCAAGAACATTCAAATTACATAAGTTCTTCAGACACTTAAAGAAAAACACTAAATCATTAATTTCCCTTCGATAGCATAAAGGTAAAAGGTTTAGCGTTTGTAAACGTTCATTTTCTGAAAAATCCTTACCAAGGATAAGTCTAGTAGCTCTGCGCTGAATTTGTTCTAATTTCACAATGTTTTTCTTTGTATATGGAGACCATACTACGCTTGTATAATCTAGACGTGATCTAACCCATGTTATATAAAGTAATTTCTTAGTATTGATGTCAGTTATATCCTTGCATGTTCGATAGAGTAGATTAAGCATTCTTTGTGCCTTAGAAGTGATGAAATCTATGTGATTATTCTAGCTCAAATCATGACTAATTAAGACACCAAGGTCTTTCTCAACATCCACACGCACTAGCTTAATTCCTCCAAGGAAATAATCCCTATCAAACACCGATTTAATACGAGCCACCTTCAGGACCTTGCACTTTGAGACCTTAAATTCCATTCCCCAGGTACAAGACCATTCAAATAACTTATTCAAATCATCTTGCAACCTGTCACCATCCGCTTGGCCAAGAACCAGGCGAAAACATTTTGAGTCGTCAGCAAAGAGGGGCAATGATGTTTCCTTGGAGATTACACTAGGCATGTCATTAATAAATATTAGAAAAAGAAGCGGCCCCAAAATTGATCCCTGAGGGACCCCAGATGTTACAGGTAAATAATCAGAGCCTTCATTACTTATTACGACTCTATGTCTCCTGCCAGTTAAATATGATCTAAACCAAGACAACAACGGACCCCAATGCCAAGGCATTTAAGCTTATATAACAGCCTTTCGTGAGGGACCCGGTCAAAAGCCTTGGAAAAGTCAAGATAAATAACATCAACCTGCTGCCTCATCTCAAGGGCTTTCGCAAATTGATGAACTACCTGAGATAACTGTGTAACAGTTGATTTGCCTGGCAAAAAAACATGTTGTCAATGTGTGAGATGTACAGAGACATGGTCAAAAATTTCATTATAAACAAGCCTTTCTAGAATTTTAGAAAGAATATCTAAAATTGAAATACCTCTATAGTTGTTAACATCTGCCTTGGAATCAGACTTGTGGATGGGCACTAGGTTTGCATCTTTCCATTTCTCAGGAAAGAGCCCTAACTCCAAAGACATGTTGAATAATCGACACAACGATGGTGCAATTTCCTCAGCACATTCACGTAATAGCTTGGCAGAAAAACCCAGTGATGACTTATTGATATCAAGTGATTTAAGTTGCTTAAGAACGTTGTCAACACTTAAACTTAACACGCTTATTTCATTATCAGTCTTATAGTCAAGCCTGGGTAAGTCACTAATTACATTACCTAGATCAGGCGGACCATAAACAGTGTGGAAAAAAGCGTTAAACAAATTGGCCTGATCAATAGGTTTACAAGCCTGGACTGACCCATACTTGACTACGTCTGGAATTCTACTCGTTTTGGTGATGGCCTTATAAAAAGACCAAAATTTGCGCGGATTATCTTTAAGATAATCACTAAGACTAGATAAGTGCTTACGTTTCTTAAATTTAACCATTTTCTTAACTTGGTGTCTTAATTTACGGAATCGTTCCCACAAGTGCTCTGAATCTTTTAGCTTCGCTCTACGTCGGATTCTGTTTTTCTTTCTGATTAATTGAAGTATTTCTTTATCAATCCATGGTGGTCTGTTGGCATCCTTAATTGCAATTTTGGGGACAAATTCATCGATGCATGTTGAAACAAGTCATACCGGCCAGCAAGAGGTACTGGAATGAATGTCATTGTTCACAAATGCTGTGTCCCAAGAGATGCCTCAGTGTTGACTTCAAACCCTCTAAATCAGCCTTCTTTAAATTGTAAACAGTTCGTCGCTGATTCTTTAGACGTTTCACTCTTGTTAATAGAGAAAAACTGACCATGAGATGATCTGAACTGAATTCATCATCAACACTGACATCAGATATTTCTTCAGGATGATTACAAAAAACTAGATCCAAGATAGACTGGCCGGTTTGCGAGATTCTTGTAGGTTGCTTGACGACTTGAGTGAGGAAATGAGAATTAATTACATTGCAAAAATCATTTCCTATAGCAGTATTGTTAGTGTCATTGACGTGTTCCCAGTTGATCGGGGGTGGAAGCGGAATCAGGAATCAGGAATCACGGCTTTGAAATTTGTAGGAATCATGAATCATTGCGTTTTAAGTTAAGGAATCATGAATCAGTGTATTTTGTAAAATGAATCATGAATCACGACAAAAATTTGATAAGGAATCATGAATCATGGGCTGAAATTTGAAGGGAATCATGAATCATTGAACTTAAATGATTCCGCTTCCACCCCCGACAGTTGATATTAGGCATGTTAAAGTCACCAACAATACAAACTCTTCCAGCTTTAGCCTCTTGTAAATTTGTAAGCAGGCACTCAAGATAGTCCACAAATAAAGCACAATTTGGTGGTCTATAGATCACACAAAATGTTATTTTGAAGCTACTCGAGGGGAAAAGTTCGCAAACCAATACTTCTGCATTCTGAGGTTCAAGGTCAGGTCTTCTATAAGCCAAAATATCGGCCTTGATAGCAAGCAAGACGCCGCCGCCTCTTTTGTTGTCGCTTCTATCCTTGCGGAAAATTGTGTAAGAATCAGATAGTAAAATTTCATTGTCCAAATACTCTTCGCGGAGCCATGTCTCTGTAACTGCAACGACATCAAAGTTGTTTCCAAAGACAAGACCTTGAAATTCCGTCAACGTATTACACAAGGAGCGGCTATTTAAGAGGGCACAGCTCAACTTAGAGTTTTTAGGAATCGTTCCTGCATATGTAGAGTTAGATGTAGCAGGGCCAGGATTAACTTGAATATCGCCACTAAGGATAAGCCGAGCTTGCTGAAAAGTTTGAGTTGAGTTTTGGTAGTAACTCACTCTCGAGGAGAAGTATTTCTGCTTGCGAGGAATGTCGAAACCAAAATGGCGTCGTATGTTCTCCCACGAGGTCGTGCCATGAGATAGAACGACGAAGCTTTCGAACGCTCTTGAGAAAACCAATTCGCCACAAAAAGTAGCAGGACCAATAAAACTTGAATGAAAAGATTGTTTCTTGACCCTAGGCGAGTCATAGGTCAAGAAAAGAAGCAAAAGCAGAGAGCCCCAAAAAGCGTGACCGTCTGCCACGAGTCCTTTGTCCTTTAAAGCTTGGCCCAGATCGCAAATAATTGAGAAAAAGAACACTGTTAACCTAGGCTAGGACTGAATTTCTCTGTGAATGTCGAGTTTTGGTTTTGCGCAGAAGACTTCAATAAAAAAAAACTGAAGACAAAGACGTGATTTTTGCTCGTGCTCAATGACGTCGAAAACGGTTCTTTTCGTATATTTGTCCAAATTCACAAGATAATATTGTGCAAAAATCGCCGACTTTTAGGAGTTTGTTGTGTACCTGAATTCGGAGAACTTACTAGTCATTGCCTAAGACTTATAGTTTAGTCGATATTCGATCGTTTCAGAAAGGTGCGATTTTACAACTTCGTCAGTACGTAGGCACTGATTTTCTAAAGACCGGACGGGAAAGAGTTAATGATGTTCGTGCTCAAGAAGGGCAAATTTTCAGCGGTAGCTGTTGTCATTTTGAACTTTAGTGCAGGGTGTTTTGCCGTTTTGTTTTGTTGTTGTATTTTCCACTTTTCTGTTGTTGTTGCTGTTGTTGTTGGTGGTGGTGGTTGTTTTTTTCCCCTCTTTTCCTATCTTCCGGTGAGCTTAACCACTCTTCCCTTAAATCCGTACTGTAGTGTCTATCCTTTGTCTTTGCTCTTCCGTAAAGGAATATTTTTTTAAGAAAAAGGACTTTGTCATTCAAGTTAAGAGTTCTAAAGTCCCGGGGGGTAGGGGGGGGGGGGGGGTAATCCTCTATATTCACTATACGGGTACGTGCCGCTAAACAGGGTAGGGTTTTAAGCGATTTTACTCTGGAACAGGGTATATAAAAATCGTAATTACTCACTGGAACAGGGTATCTATTTAACAAAGTTCGTCTAAAAAGCCGGGATAAAAGGGGTTAACGACACGTCAATTTCAGAGTTGCTGAACCATGGTGGTTCTGACATGTAAATTCAGATCTTTTCATGGTTGAAAGGTACACTCTCCAGACAAACTTGACTCAAACTGATTGACAAAACCAAAGATTTCTAGATCTGTACCGGTTCGGAACGGTAAGAAATATTTTTAGACATAGATTTTGACCGACTTCAGCACGATTGAATTCATTGAACAAACTTTGCAGGATTTGTTTAATGTCATAAAATATCATGTAATAATTTCGGTCTCCCTGTGGTAGGCCGACATAAATTGGTCTCTATTCTTATCAAACATTATAGGATAGGATAGGATAGGATAGGATAGGATAGGATAGGACATAGGATAGGATAGGATAGGATAGGATAGGATTGGATAGGATAGGATAGGATAGGATAGGATAGGATAGGATAGGATAGGATAGGATAGGATAGGATAGGATAGGATAGGATAGGACATAGGATAGGATAGGATATGATAAGATATAGGATAGGATGGGATAGGATATTAACTGCTTTATTTCCCGATTTAAATCACCTTTACATTTTATTTTTTAAATTAAAATGTAAAAGTCTTTATACTACCAATTTCATTAACAAAGATTGCTTACGATATGCATGCATCCACTAAGCAAAAACAGTACTTATAAACGAGCCGTTAAAAACCTAAACATTAATTTCAAAATGAAGGGGGAGGGGGGATGGGGATACAGATATCACTAGCCGCCATCTTGGAGGGGATACACATATCACTAGTGATATGTGTGCGGGGATACATATATCACGGGGGTACAGATATCACTGCGCCACCACCATATTGGATTTTAAACACACTTGAAGGACTGAACTACAGGTCAATTTGGTAAATCAATATTTGTAATCATTTGTTCTAGCCAATATTTGGATCCTTTTATTTATTTTAACTTATAGAGAATCACTTGGCAAGGTTTTTATGGTGTTTACAGTATTGTTGCAACTGATTTTGAGTACAACTTATCAAATAGTCTTCATGCCACTAAATAGTGCTTACCGTTGCACACTTTATATGTTTGTACTCTTTGTTATTTAGTTTAGTTATATAAGTGACTCTTCTATGTCATGAAATTTGTATTACAAAGTTGTTCAATAAAATGGATACCAAAGTCCTTTGTTCATCAATACAGTAGAGTGCTTACAATATATCCGTGAAAAAGTTATAGCGAACTAAATTGTACTAAATAGCGCGAAATCCTTTGTTTTCTATTGTTTAATTAGTACAAATTAGTGCAATTTCTTACAAAGCTTTTCACGAATATATTGTAAGCACTCTACTATCATATTTAGATAAATTGTCAATATTGTTTATTACAATTGTCATGCTGAAGTGAGCATAAAGTATAAAATTGTGCTAATTTGATTGTGGACTGCACGCCACATAAGCATGACACAATTCTTAATTGGTCTAATAAGATTTAGTTATCAACTAACTAAGAATTCACCAAGCTAGGTACCGAAACACATGCAATGTTACAAAGAAATTAAACAAAGATGCTTTCCATTAATGTATTGTGTTTATACCTCGTTGAAGTAGTAACTGAATCTTAGAGTGGTTTTCATAAACCTGTGAAATACATTTTAGTGTACTTAGTATTAGAGTGCAAATAATATATATATTCGTGAAATAGATAGGATTAATTAGAGTGATTTTCATCGTAGAGTGCAAACAATATAACTGTGAAACACTAACTAAAACTAATTTTACTAAATTTTACTAAATTTAACTAAATTTGCAGTTTAGTGTTAATTTAGTGTGATCACTGGGCCGCGAAAGCGTGCGCTTTGGTACGTTTCATGTAATAACAATTCAAACGTAAAGTTACACTTTTGTTTTATAAAAACATGAGACTGTAAGACCACATGGTAAACATTTTATTATCCTTTTCGTTTGTTTAAATTTTATTGTTAATGTACGAGCTATTACACGGTGGTATGAAAGCGTTATTCATATGGCTTTTCTAATTTATTCATAGACTATATGCACGTGCACGCTTAATTTTACGCTTCAACTATTTTTCACTAATTAATACAAATTATTTGTACTAAATTCTGACTATTTAAAGTTAGTGTTTCACAGTTATATTGTTTGCACTCTACTGTGAAACAATTACTAATAGTCAATGTTTAATAGTGTCTAATAGTTGTATTGCAACAAAAGAAAACAATGGGTGCAGAGTCTATTTAGTGTCTATTAGCTTAGTAACTATTTCACAGTCCGGTGAAAATCACTCTAGGTGATAGTTAGTGCTTAATTAGACAAGACATAGGAATTCAGTCAGGCATAACAGTTGCACGGGCTTTTGCTAGATCAACGACTCAGTACGCAAATTAACGTGTTTTCTAACATGTTTATTATTTTTGAGCTGAACTTGTCAAAAAAGCGAACATGTCGAATTATGACTTGAAAAATCATGCACAATAGAGTGCTTACAATATATCCATGAAAAACTTTGTAAGAAATTGCACAAATTTGCACAATTTTGTCACTAGACCGTATTTAGTGTTAAGAAGTAAGCGAGCCGTGAAGGTGCCTCTTGCACGTGCAAATGTACAAGAGCAACAAGTTTGGCAGCTCTGGAGCCCATTACTAGGAGCGTACAACTCACGTACATCGCTTTAGAGTAATCGTTTTCACAGACCAGCTATATTTAGAACGGATATGCAGACAAAGAATGCTACCGTAGCCAATACCGTAGTCTGTCTTTTACATGAGTATCTCCTCCAAAAGAACAATTACAACTCCTGATTTTTTATTCCATATCTTTACTGATCGCCGACTTCAGCTTCAGCACTAGACTACAAGTACCTTTATTATATTTTGAAAATAATTCAAGAGTTTTGATTGGCTAAGAGCCACCGGATAAATTACCATAGTCGCCGGCTAGCTGCCCAAATTTGGAGTTATGAAAATGTTGAAAACCATTATTCGAAGTTATGACGTAATTTTCTCGAACATCGAATATGGAAAATTAGCTTGCGGTATGACGTCACGCTAATTTATGCGATTCATGCCAAAAGCGGGAAAACAACAACAACATGTATTCTTGTCAACAAAGCACAACTGAGTAAGAATTATTTTCAAAAAATAATAAAACAATTATTGGATGAGGTCGAGTAGGATATGGGGAATTATTAAGGCCGAGGTTTGTGTTATCTGCCGAAGCCGAATTAATATATTGTATGCATCCTGCAGCACGACTGCAGTGTTTCATGGGTAAATACCACTAAGTTATGATAGATAGGGAATAAAAAGGAATCGGAAAACGAGGAACGACAGATATAAGTGAGTAAAAAACGACCGCGTCTCCGTCTGAAGCCGCCATATTGAATTATACCTTTGCGGACCTATTCAAAAACGCTTAATTCTACGCGGGAATATGAATCTAAAAATAACCAGGTCTGAGAAAAGGATCACTCAAGATCAGGGTCCTAGTTGTACGCTCCTAGTAATGGGCTCCTGGGCAGGTTTAGTACTAGGCTAGACAAGGCTAGACAGGCTAGACTAACTCAGTCGTGAAGCAAGTCATGGATGCATATAGTTACTTCCAAGAGCGTATCACTTTTGGTTAGTTTTGTTAATGTCCTTGCGTTTGACTCGTCTCTTGTCTCTGTTGTGTTGTTGTATTTTAGCTGTGCTTGTCTCATTTTGTTTGGAAGCGGGATTTGTGAATAAAGCTAAGTGTGCGTTTGACTCGTTTCTTGTGTCTGTTGTCGTTATTTCAATTTTGCTGTGTTTGACTCGTCTCTTGTGGGAGAAACGGCGGGATTTTTGAATAAAGCTAAGGGTGAGTTTGACTCGTTTCTTGTGTCTGTTGTCGTTACTTTAATTTAGCTGAGTTTGACTCGTCTTTTGTGGGAGAAAGCGGGAATTTTTTTTGAATAAAGCTAAGGGTGCGTTTGACTCGTTTCTAAACTTTCTCAAAGTCGTCAGCCCCGCTTTTTTATTTTTTACTTTTGCGGAACTAGCGTCGTTCTCTCTCGCGCAAAAAAAAAATCGAAGAATAATGATTGAAATGATGATTAAATAAGAGAGGACGACTTATGGCAAGTCTAACTCGTTTCTTGTGTCTGTTGTCGTTATTTTAATTCAGCTGTGTTTGACTCGTTTCTTGTGGAAGAAAGTGGGAATTATTAAATAAAGCTAAGGATGCGTTGAGCCATTTCTGGTGTCTGTTGTCGTGACTTACATTTAGCTGTGTTTGACTCGTTTCTTTTGGAAGAAACGACGGCGGGATTTTATCAATAAAGCTAAGGGTGCATTGAGCCGTTTTTGATGTTTATTGTCGTTTTTACAATTTATAGTCCGTGTGCACGTGCTTTCCATGCTTCACTTATTTCTAAGTTTTGTAATTTGTACTAAATTGCACAATTTTGTTTGCAAAGTTTTTCATGGATATATCGTAAGCACTCTAAACTGCATCCGGTTACTAAAAATAGCACAGATGGGAATCATCACGGCGCGCGCCCCATTAACAAGTTTCCCTCTCTTATTTATGCTCTCTTGAAGCATGTATACAATTTGTCTGCGCATGTCTGTGTTTTGGGCTTGAAATTCATTTGCATATCGAATGCAAGAAATTTTATGTTGACACGGAATATTTGGCTGGCTATCTCGTTCTTCAAAATTATGTTCAACTACCGAAATACTAAGACAACTGAAACATGAGCAGTCTACCTACCGCTAGTGCGCTGTGGATAACTATCCAGATCGAAGGCACCCCAGATGGGAAAATATCACGCGTCAAAGTCAGTAGAAAGTTATGAGAAGGACCAGAACTCCGCACTTTCGAGTTATAATGTTGGCGTTGAATTCATGTATAAGGTAAATTTAGTAATGGATGTCATTACCAACATGGTACTGTTTGAATTGGATCCAATAAGAGTACTCTGGACTTCATTGATTGTTGAATAATTAGCCATGTTTTATACTGGAATGTCGTACTTTTTCGCGCAAAATTCTTGCAATTCATTCTGAAAATTTTACATCTTTGACAGCGCCCCCCAGCAAAATTATTTAATAATACGCTTTTTCCATGCTTCGTTCTTGTAAAACAGAGCTTTCTTGCTGGAAAACTTCTGGTCCCTCCATGTAATTTCAAGCAATGTTTACAGTCGGGTTCAAGCCTTGTTAAAATTGACTAAATTCGGTAGCCTATATTTTATAATCTGCAACATTTATCTAGAAGTTAATGACCTATTTTTATACATGGTGAGGCATACAGTTTGGGCCGTATGAAGCAGCGTTTTATACTTTATAAAAGAGCAATAAATTCATCGCTGAAATTTGCATGCAAACAACGTGCTTGGAAACACGTTCACAAAAATGCTTTGGATCACATGTAGGGACCACGAGTTTGGACTAAAAAAGCTCAGTTTTGCAAGAAAGAAACGTGGAAAAAGCAAATTACTAAATAATTTTGCTGGGGGGCGCAGTCTCAGATGTCAAATTTTGAAAGTGAATTGCAAGAATTTTGAGCGACATTCCAGTAAACATGGCTAATTATTAAACGATCGATGGAGTCTAAAATACCCTTATCGGGTCTAATCTACACAGTAACTTGTTGTTAATGGCTTTCACTGCTTAACGTACCTTACATATAAATTTAGCGCCCACAATATTACTCGAAAGTGAGGAGTTCTGGTTCTTCTCACAACTTTCTACTAACTTTGACGCGCGATATTTTCCCATCTGGAGTGCCTTCAGTTTGGATAATTATCCACAACGCACTAGCGGTAGGTAGACTGCTCATGTTTCAGTTGTCTTAGTATTTCGGTAGTTGAACATAATTTTGAAGAACGAGATAGCCACCCAAATGTTCCATGTCAACATAAAATTTCTTGCATTCGATATGCAAATGATTTCAAGCCCAAAATACAGACATGCGCAGACAAATTGTATACATGCTCTCTCTTGATATTAAACAATCTTCGACCGGCGCCATCGTGCCGGAGCAATGAGCACCTATTGTTTTCTATATTTCTAAACGTCCTAAACCTAGCTAGAGTGCTTACAACTCTATAGATCCGTGAAAAGCTTTGCAAACAAAATTGTGCAATTTAGTACAAATTGCAAAACTTAGAAATAAGTGAAGCATGGAAAGCACGTGCACACGGACTATAAATTGTAAGAACGACAACAAAATCATCAGAAACGGCTCAACGCACCCTTAGCTTTATTCAAAAAATCCCGCTTTCTCCACAAGAGACGAGTCAAATACAGCTAAATTAAAGAAACGACAATAGACACCAGAAACAGCTCAGTGCAACCTTAGCTTTCAGTATTCAATAAATTCCCGCTTCCTCCCACAAGAAAGGAGTCAAACGCAATTAGAATAAAATAACGACGACAGACAAAGAGACGAGTCAGACGCACCCTTAGCAGTTTATTCAATAAATTCCCGCTTTTTCCTACAAGAGACGAGTGAAACACAACTAAATTAAAGTAACGACAAGAGACACAAGAAACGAGTCAAACCCACCCTTAGCTTTATTCAAAAAATCCCGCTTTCTCCCAAAAGAGACGAGTCAAACGCAATTAGAATATAATAACGACAACAGACACAAGAAACGATTCATACATACACTTAGCAGTTTATTCCGCAATAAATTCCCGTTAAGTTTCTCCCACAAGAGACAAGTCAAACTCAGCTAAATTAGTCTAAAGTAACGACAACAAACACAAGAAACGATTCAAACGCACCCTCATCCCCTTAGCTTTATTTAATAAATTCCCGCTTTCTTCCGCACAAAACGAGTCTATACTAGTACATCTAGAACAGAGAAAAGAGGCAAGTCAAACACAAGGACGACAGCATTTACCAAAATATAAAACCAACCAAATTGATGCGCTCTTGGAAGTAACTATGCAGACTTGCTTCACGACTTGCTACACAACTTCTGCATGCACGTGCTTTACAACTGCAAACTTGTTGCCTTTGTACGTTTGCACGTGCAGGAGGCACCTTCACGGCTCGCCACTAAATAGTCTAGTGACTAAATTGTGCAAATTAGTGCAATTTCTTACAGAGTTTTTCACGGATATATTGTAAGCACTCTAATTTTCGTCTTACCCTACTCCCGTGCGTCGAAAAATTGAACAAGTGGAATTTTGCGATTTGAGCTTCATAAAATCACACAATCGATACCAAATTTATTCTGGATTTCACGAAAAAGCCATCTGATGTCCAATTAATAATTTACATCAACAAATTATAAAAACAAACGAGTTTTTCTCATCTAAATGAGCGAAAAGTTTTGAATAAACCTAAGCGCGCGCTCGATGACGTGTAGCGCGCGCATTTTCGCTAAAATTTCTTTCAAAAACACAACAAAATCCTCGACATTTTTGCCTTGTTTCCCACCAAAATCGTTCCTTTGTAATCAGAAAGTACACACTTTTGATGGTAGATAATATGAACAACAGCAGTTTTAAGATAACTTTGATTTTAACGCTGTTTTTGAAAACTCAAATCTGCACTAAACGGTTCTCTGGTTCCGGAAGTGTCAAATTATGACGCACGCGGGAGTAGGGTAAGACGAAAATTAAACTGCATCCGGTTACTAAAAATAGCACAGATGGGAATCATCATGGCTCGACCCAATTTTCAAGTAGAGCTACCAGTCGTCTTTGAGTGAAAACTATTTGTTCATGAGCAGTCTGATAGTAAATTAAGTATTGCACCCTTACCAGACAAAGATCAAAGTTTATGATGACGTATGTTATATGGAGATCGGCGCTATTATGGCGACGCCTTAAAAGAATTCCCCTTTTTACACATTCTCGAGTTTAATGAGTTCTAGGCTTATTCTTGAAAAATGCTCTTGTGATCTTGTAGTTAACATCATTGCCTTTAGCTCTAGCGAATTAAATCAAATTCTGAGAGAGCGTTTTCGAAATATCATCGATGAGAGATTTTAACTGCAAAAATCGAGCGTAAACAAAACAACTTTTTAAATCTCCTACAATTAAAAAGAAAGTAGCACATCGAAGTTAATTTTTCATCTCAAATTGTTGTAAAGATATCAAATTTGGCTACTGGAAGAGACGAGAGAAATCACATTAATTGATATCGAGAAAAGTGAGCCGAACTCATGTATATGGACATGCCGAATTTGCTTCTGTTGCCCAAATTTCGCTCTATTGTTACATAAACTGCAATACTTAAAGATCCCTTCGATAAATATTGTTTAAAAATTAGTATGGTTTAGTTTAGGTAATACTTGATATGATATAGCGTTTTCAAATTCATTGAATCATTTTACGGCTGTAAAATATTAGCCTCAAATCAGTATATTTTTCAGCCGGATACAGTGGTCGACAATTCATTGATGCATGATGTAGCTCTTTTGTTTTAGTTTGTCATGTTTTCGTGCATTCTAGCACCTGATGCAAATTGCGGAACGTTTCAATACCTTCCGACCACTCTTCCGAGATATGGTAATCGCTAGAAAGAAACTTTTTAACTGTACATTTCTTTGCAGCATGTCAGCACTTCGTTCTATTTTTACTTTGTCTGCCCATGATTCTGCTTTTGACGAGTTTCCATCTGCAGTTGTGTGACAAAAAGTTTCTTTCCTTTTTGGCATTCTTATGTATATTTAGTTTTAGCAATTACCATATTTCGGAAGAGTGCTCGGAAGGTAATGAAGCGTTCCGTAATTTGCACCAAGTGTTGGAATGCATGAAAACACGACAAACTAAAACAAAAGAGCTACATCATGCATTAATGAGTTGTCGACCACTGTATCCGGCTGAAAAATATACTGATTTGAGGCTAATATTTCACAGCCGTAAAATGATTCAATGAATTTGAAAACGCTATATCATATCAACTATTACCTAAACTAAACCATACTAATTTTTAAACAATATTTATCGAAGGGATCTTTAAGTATTGCAGTTTATGTAACAATAGAGCGAAATTTGGGCAACAGAAGCAAATTCAGCATGTCCATATACATGAGTTCGGCTCACTTTTCTCGATATCAATTAATGTGATTTCTCTCGTCTCTTTCAGTAGCCAAATTTGATATCTTTACAACAATTTGAGATGAAAAATTAACTTCGATGTGCTACTTTCTTTTTAATTGTAGGAGATTTAAAAAGTTGTTTTGTTTACGCTCGATTTTTGCAGTTAAAATCTCTCACCGATGATATTTCGAAAACGCTCTCTCAGAATTTGATTTAATTCGCTAGAGCTAAAGGCAATGATGTTAACTACAAGATCACAAGAGCATTTTTCAAGAATAAGCCTAGAACTCATTAAACTCGAGAATGTGTAAAAAGGGGAATTCTTTTAAGGCGTCGCCATAATAGCGCCGATCTCCATATAACATACGTCATCATAAACTTTGATCTTTGTCTGGTAAGGGTGCAATACTTAATTTACTATCAGACTGCTCATGAACAAATAGTTTTCACTCAAAGACGACTGGTAGCTCTACTTGAAAATTGGGTCGAGCCACCTTAACAAGTTTCCCTCTCTTATTTATGCTCTCTTGTTAATATTCGATGCTAAAAGCCATGTTGTGGTTTTCGTTAACGATTAGTTATAGTTGCTTGGAGTCCAAAATATGACCCGCTCGTATTTTTGACGACTTCTGCTTTAAAGTCTGCCTTTTGTAAAACTCAACGCCTTTCCGTTCCGACTCTGCCCCCGTTTAGTATATCCTTTGCTGTCTATTATTCATATACGTGGGGGTTTTACTGGTAAACGTCTTGCTTCGAAGTTGGATACCTCGCCAATCGTCCATATCAATGGAAATCCAGTTTCCACAGTAGATAATGCAAGGCTATTAGGACTTGAAATTGACACTAAATTATCTTTCTCACCACATATTGAGTATGTCTGTAAGAAATTATCGCAAAGAATAGGAGTATTAAAGAAAATAAGGTGTTATTTGCCCTTAAGGCAACGAATCTTATATTACAATAGTATGATAAGGCCCATCATAAATTATGTAGCCGTTATCTGGACTAACTGTGATAAGGAATTATTAGGTAGGGTTTTAAAGATGCAGAAACGAGCAGCACGAATAATTCTTGATGCTGACTATCATTCGTCCTCAGTAACTTTATTTAATAGGCTAGGCTGGCTCCCTTTTTATGAGGAAGCAAAAATGAATAAATTAATCATGGTTTTCAAGAGATTTAAGGGTAGTGCACCCTCCTATATAGATAGCCTATTGAAACGTAATTGTGAGGTGCACACTCGTTCAACTAGGTATTCTCAATTTAACTTAGTATGTCCATTTTATAAGCGTAAGTTAGAGGGAGGGAGGTCCTTTAGTGTTACAGCATCCTTGCTTTGGAATAGTTTGCCGTTAGTTCTCCGTCAACATAACTCTTTAAATAGCTTTAAGTGTTCTATAAGAAATCATTTTTTAAATATTCAAAAGACATTACATCATTTTATAGTATAGTTTATAGTATACTTTTATCTTAGCTTTTGACTAATTTAAAGTATGACTTTTCGCCGTTTAATCTCATTTATATACATTTTTTATAATAATTTTTAATCTTAATGTATAGCATTTGTTTTTATATCTTTATCTTTAGTTTTAGTTTCATTTATAGAGGGCCACAAGTTTATTAGCCTTTGGCTATTTAGTGCTACCCTCATGAAATAAAGGATTTATTTATTTATTTATATATGTACATGAATATTGGACGGTTTCTCTCTCAGTAAAAGTGTTCGTGAGTGTGATAAATATTTTCCGAATAAACACGAATGCCATGATATCTGGTATGTCCTATATGCCTGTCAATAAAGTATTTACATTTGCATGGACATCTGGCACTTCAAACAATCTTTAATTGGGTCGAATTTGTGTCGCTGTGAATGGGTCGAATTTGTGTCGCTGTGTGTAAAATTGTAAAGATTACTGTCATTGTAAGCAATTGCCTTTGGGGGGATCGAGGGTCTATCCATTACATGCTACACAGGTAGCCCAATCTTTGATCGATATATTCAAATATGGAAATTGATCGAAAATAAAACAAATCACATCTTTTATCTGTATTCTAGTGTTCTATTGCATTCTTTGTGGCTTTTGGATGGTTTGGTTGCATTTAGAGGAGGAAAGGGGAATGCATTGCATTTCCCAAAGCAGTCAGTTTGCTCCAGGATCGTTGTTGACATTTTTGCATTTTCGTTTCTTTATCTATATTTGGATTTGAGGCCAGTAACCACATGGCCTCATAGAGGTCTATTTTTAATTTTTCACGATTGATATTACGTTTTCCTTTCACCATGACATAATCGTCCACGCATCACTTTCCCCATCATACGGATCATCAAAACTTTCCAGTCATGATTGTAATTTAGAAATGCCTGAGGAAGCTACAAGCCGAGTGAGTCGTTTATAGCCCCATTTACGGATATCAGCTTCAGTTTACGAGTCAGGGTTTTGTAACGCTTATATGTGTCAGACTAGGTATTTTCAGGTCAAAGGAATTTTGAGAAAAAGGATTCTGACAGTTTGGAGCTGATGTAATGTAATGTAATGTAATGTAATGTAATGCAATGCAATGCAATGCAATGCAATGCAATGCCATGTAATGTAATGTAATGTAATGTAATGTAATGTAATGTAATGTAATGTAATGTAATGTAATGTAATGTAATGTAATGTAATGTAATGTAATGTAATGTAATGCCATGCCATGCCATGCCATATGCCATGCCATGTAATGTAATGTAATGTAATGTAATGTAATGTAATGTAATGTAATGTAATGTAATGTAATGTAATGTAATGTAATGTAATGTAATGTAATGTAATGTAATGCAATGCAATGCCATGTAATGTAATGTAATGTAATGTAATGTACTGTAATGTAATGTAATGTAATGTAATGTAATGTAATGTAATGTAATGTAATGTAATTATGTAATGTAATGTAATGTAATGTAATGTAATGCAATGCAATGCAATGCCATGTAATGTAATGTAATGTAATGTAATGTAATGTAATGTAATGTAATTATGTAATGTAATGTAATGTAATGTAATGTAATGTAATTATGTAATGTAATGTAATGTAATTATGTAATGTAATGTAATGTAATGTAATGTAATGTAATGTAATGTAATGTAAATATTTGTATAGCGCCCCTTTCAATTCCCAAGTGACTCAATAGGCAATTCCCAAGTGTCAATAATGCAATGCAATGCAATGCCATGTAATGTAATGTAATGTAATGTAATGTAATGTAATGTAATGTAATGTAATGTAATGTAATGTAATGTAATGTAATGTAATGTAATGTAATGTAATATAATGTAATTATGTAATGTAATGTAATGTAATGTAATGTAATGTAATTATGTAATGTAATGTAATGTAATGTAATGTAATGTAATGTAATGTAATGTAATGTAATGTTATGTAATGTAATGTAATGTAAATATTTGTATGGCGCCCCTTTCAATTCCCAAGTGTCAATAGGCGCTCCAATGTGGTCAGCATAACAATGATTTACAAATGATTTACATATGTATTGAATTTAATGCTTTCCAATGCTGAATTTAATGTTTTGAGGGCCACAGAGTCATCAGTGTTTGTTAAACTACTGTTATGTGTTTCACCCTCTGGAAATAAAGCCTATAAAATAAAATAAATCAAATGCAGAGAACCAATGAAAAAGTAATTCCGCAAAGTCCATGAAGTCAGGTGGTGTGAAACCTTTTTCTCAGAGTCAGTTAAGTCACATTTATATTCTTCAACCTAAAAAAACACAAGTACCACTTTGCATGGGTTAACCACAACTTTCTATTTGTTTTACTAAAAAAAACACTACTCATATGCAAACTCGTGCGACACTGAAAACTAACCGGAAACAGTTAAGCACAGTTAAGGGAGATATTTATATATACATTGAGTCAGCACTGATATTTTTACAGACATTGCCCAACTGGTCAGGTGATTTATGGAAGGCAACCGATTTCCTCATGGCCGACACAAGGCCGACATAGATTGAAGAATGTCTCTAAATAGTCGACTAAAAAGGATCCTGCTCGCCCGGAAATTGTATTAAACTGATTGTTGAATATATGATCCCATATACCACAATTGATAATTTTTTCAATAATTTTTACGCAGAATAATTGCATTTAAATTGCATTTACCTACATCTGACACCTGGCTAAAAACAAGTGAATGAATAAAGATATTCTAAAAAACCAAACAAATAATAACCAGTTCTAAAATTTTCACCGTGTTTGAATACAAGACATGCAAAACCAACCGAAAATTATGAAAACAATTTTAAAGAATCTATTTTAGAAATACTAAGAAGATGTTGTGTAAAGAAAGTAAAACGAAATAACATTATAAAATGGAAAATTTTGAACAGCATTAAAAAATTACAAAAAATAGAAGAGAAAAAAGAGAAAATGATAAAGCTTTTCCTTGTGGGCTTCCTGTTTTTAAAGTCACGTGATGATGTTATTCTAGACCATGATGCCATTAGGTCGTAGATTTCCCAACCACTCCCTCCCTTGGTGGAAGCTATAGTCGACAGAAATTGCCATCGAAAAACCTGACTGTACAATGATTTTACGGCCGATTTAAAGCTACCATCGACAAGATATCTTCCTATTGCCGTAATACACGGCCTGTGTATCAATATGAGTGAATTATTAGTGTGTTTTCCTTGCTGTTTAACCTCACGTCCACAGCCTGTGAGTATTTACCTTCAAAACTTTTTGTTCACTAACTTCATGGCCTTGTAATGCATAATATTCCTGTAGTTTTTGTAGGATTTTAATTTTATGTCTTCGTCTGACTTTCAGAGACCTGCTAGACCAAGAATAGACAGAAGCATGATAGGTCTACCAACGAATTTCAGGGTAAGTTTGAAGACGTGCTGCTGAATCTCGTCGTGATACATGTTTTATCAAGGTTACGATACAAATAAATCAACTATTGACTTTTTTCCTTGTGTTTCTGTACAGCATACAGGGCATATAGGATCTGGAGATATGGCTTCAGGGACTGATGTAAGCACTGTTTAAATTTTATTAAGCAATAAAGGCCAAATGTAAATTTATATTGGGCAAAATACACACAAGTGAAAGCTTTTGTGCAAGAGCACGTGATAAAGGCAAGATCGTATATTAAATACAAACTGAAAGAGACATTTTGTGCAACTGTTAGAGAAATAGTAATTAAAATTGATTTTGATTACGTTCCTTTGAAAAAAGCTAATTATTCCCTGGGTTCAAAGACAAAATTCATTACTTGAATACCTTCCAAATGCAAGACATGCACAAACCAAACATGCACTTCGATGGCTTCTATTGTTACTCGCTGAAGTGTTTTTTTCTGTCTTTTCTTTTAGCTCCATCAAGTACAGAACCAAATGCAATCAAAAGGAGGGTATGGTTATCAACAATCGAACGTTTCAGGGACTCCCGATGGAATTTTAGTTGGAAGTCACTGAATTACTGAGGTTTGTGTTTTTGATGTGTATAAATTATTCCAAATTGATATAAACACAGTTCTCTTCTTCATGTAAAACGTTTCCTATCTACTTAACCTCTTCTACCCTTTCCTATATTCTTACGAGTCTTTAGATGTTTAATTGGTGTTATATAACATAAAACAGTGGATTATTCGAGTAGTGTTTTTAGAGGTCTTTACGAAGTGTAAATTCTTTTGTTGTTCACTATATTATCGATAATAAGCTATCGCTGCCTGTGTGAATAGCGAAAAATTACATCGCCTACAGCGGAAGCTTTGGTTGTTATGTATGTACATGTATACATTCAGTATTTGTTGAGAATTTTTATCGTGCTATGGTTTAGCTATGGCCAGAAGCATTTAAATATAAATATTACTTTGACAATATGACTTGCATAGTACGTCGATACTGGATTTATACTTATTTGACATTCTGCTATCGCATACTTGTGAAAGAATGCTTTTTATATGTACATGTATTATGTCCATGTTATGGCTAGTCTTCGAACTTTTGTTTGTTACTACAAACTCGGAGATTAAAAAGTCTGTAAAATGAGTTACACATCAATTGATAATCAATCAGTACAGCTATTTTGGTATGAATTTTGACAAGATAAGATATGTTTGTTTTGATAAAACAACTAGATGTGGTTCAGAAATTGGTTGAATAAGCTTGAAATTACACCTTTGGATTTCTTTGTCTAAGATAAATGGAAACTGTTCTTTGCATATAGATAATAACTTGTTATTGTTATATAATTCGGCTACTGAAATTATCATAGTCTGTAATTTTTTTCTCCTAATAAATTATAGAATACCCAGACTGTAGACTTATAACACATTAGAATATTAACATCCATCCTACATACTTTTTTTTCTACTAGTGAGAGGTCAGCAATAGTCCGGATTCAACCCAAGATCATATTAATTACTTGTTTGAATATATAACTATATTACAGGTTGATGGCCTAATTTGACAAATATGTAGGCATGCTGGAGAAAATTTCTTTATAGTCATACAAAAACATGAATTCTAATTATCAATTGAAAATACCTTCTGAATACATGTTTTCTGATGTTTGCATCAAGGCATATTATGGACGTATGGACAGACAATGAAAGTACTTTGGGAAGGTTTTGTAT
The DNA here is from genome assembly GCA_029948255.1 of Telmatactis stephensoni. Classification (NCBI taxonomy): domain Eukaryota; kingdom Metazoa; phylum Cnidaria; class Anthozoa; order Actiniaria; family Isophelliidae; genus Telmatactis; species Telmatactis stephensoni. The sequence goes on from JALIZF010001598.1 coordinate 245,478, forward strand.
TCACTTTAAGATGATTGATAGTTCCTATCAGTCATTTTATAAATGACCTCCAGTTTGCTGATATCCAATCATCCATAAAATCAGAAAAAAATTGGTAAACTGCACATAAACAATAATAATAAAACAACTTCCTCAAGTCTGATTAATAAACATAGATACAGTAGTACAGGATTTTTCACTAATGGACTTGATTATTGGACAGCTGTAATCAGACAGTTACATGAAACCGATTGTTTTGTGGTTTTGAGTTCAATCACATTATTGATGAAAATGACTGTACATAGCAATTAAAATTGATAATCAAAAGTTGAGGCATCTCTCTCTCAAGCCAATCTCAAGTGTTTCTGCTAAGAGTTTATTATTATTTATTATAATTATTATTATTATTTTATTTGTAATTTTATTTTTACCTTCTTAATATTGAATTTAAATAATTTGAGGCACTACAAGCATTACTTTGAGCTTTAAACCAAGATGGAGGGCAATACCACCTGCCCCATATGTGTGGCACAATCTACTGCAGTCACATGGTCCAAAAGTCCATGAGTGTAGTAGAGAGTAACAACTTCCTTAAATATTGTGATCAATCAATACTCTGGTAGAGCTGCATGCTCAAGGTAATTCCTTGACAATCTTACACAGTGCCTAAAAAGTTAAATTCAATGCTTATTGTTTAACCTTAATTATAATAGATGTATCTCAATCAAGTTTTATTTGGCTGTGAAAGGTCCAACCTATCTCCTGCCATGGTATACTACATGTACTACGTGTAGCATTTGAGTTTTTGTCTAGCTTCAGAAAACAGCAGTCTCTCATCAGGTTCAAATGAGTTCACCCAAGAGAGAGACATCTGTCATGAAAAGTGAGCTGAGAAATTCCATATGTACTGATGATCATGTCATTTAAATCATTTGAGTGCCACACATAGTCAACAACTTTGGTTAACAATTTCACCTTAATAAAGTGGAAATTGATTCTTAATTGCTCAACAGTAAAATATAAACACATTTATAACCTGTATTTCCAAAAATTATTTGTGCACTTTAAAGCATGGAAAAGTATATAGTTTGTGTTTATTATTATAAGCTGCAAACAAGTTGCAGACTATTGGGTGAGATTCTAAGCAGTGTTCTTAGCCAAAAGCCAAAAATAAGTACAGAAAGTCACTTTTATTAAAAGTTATGTAAATGTATCACCATGTCCATTGAGATATTTTATTCATTTATTCTGTAATAACATGCCCATTTGACCTATCAAATCCACTATCAGGATCTGGGGCCCCTTTCTCAAAAGACACAACAACTTTATGGACCTGTTAACTTATTCGATTTATTTAGGTTAACAGGTGGGTAAAGTTATGGGGTCTTTTGACAAATGGGCCCCTGGGTAGTGAAATGTCATCAGTATGGAATTTTTGACTCAATTCTCAGGTTGTTCTCCCAGAGTTTGTTTCAATACCAAAAACCATAAACCCCTTTGAAACCCACATATATACAAAGTGTTGACCAATCACAAATGAGACGTATTGTACAGCAAGGGCATTTTCAAAGACATATGAAGTATGCTCTAGTCACATCACTGTGTGAGTTAACAACAGTTGAAACTGTTAACAATTAAGTGTTTCCTTGAAACTGTTCAGGCTGACAGCTTATCAAGGTATAAAAATGAGAACAATGTAAAATAATGTGAACTATCTTTGTAATCTTATTACCTCTAAAGTTGTGTTCTCTAGAAGCACCTAGCTTGGTGATAATTAACTGACACCCCATACAAACAGCTGCTTTTGTTACAAAAGTCTTCTGCAGTATGCCTCAGATACTCAATTGTCTACTTTGCAGTTGCCTGCTTTCAGACTTTCTAGAGAACACTGTTCAGCAGTGTAATTGCTGAGTCGATTCTCAATAGAGGATCCACTTGATTTCTTTAACCTAACATATTTCATTCCCATGATTTCAGAAGCCCTGGAGGACTTGTACAGATATGAAGACTATGCATATAATTATAAAACTTTGTTTTTCATTATAGACAACCAATTGTAAAATGTACTTTATGCAAAATCAAAGTTGCCATATCACATACTTAAGGATTACAAATCATCAGTTTTTGCAAAGATGCCATGGATTGGAGTAATTTAATTGACAAATTCACATGAGTTTAGTTAGTCAGCTCACTGCAGATAATAATTGCTGATTGAAAGCAAAACTCTAGTCTGCATTGCTTCATCTTTTTTTAAAAAAACTCAATTCTGCTTTTTATTGAACACAAGTACCTTACAAAGAAGATATTTTTGAGACAAGTTTCGGTGTGTGTTTTAAACACTAAAGAACTGCAGCTTTGGTAGAGTGCAGACAACGTTTATCAACTATATGCTCATATGGTTCTTGATAGTTCATGTATTTATAAGTTTTAATGTTTTTGTCTAAGATCAAGTCCTATTCAGCAATAATAATATTAATGAGTTCTGGGCTCGGTTGTTCAAAAGATGATAAGTACTAAAACAAGATTAAATCTAAAGAAAACCATTGATTTTAAACCAGAATTAATACTAATTAATGGCCTTCAAACAACTGGACGCTGTCTGCACTCTTACAAAGAAGGTTGCCTTTGCACAATGGAGTTATTTACACTTTTGAGAAATTCACCTGCAATTAAATCTGACTGTTTGAATGGACAAGAGGATGTAATCAGTCATCAAGCAAAACATCAAATGTGGAGTGGCATAGTTTCCCTTGTGTTGTTAACCATGGCAGTTCTTTAGTTTGATTTAGAGTATGCTACTAGCTTTATGGCGTTTTCAATGCTATGTATTTACAGTAGCCAAATAAACATGATTCTACTATGAATATCAAAAAAGGTTTTAGTTGGTGATGCCATAATGCTAGTAGCTTTACAGCTTCTTGGGACAGTTTACAGTGAGACTCTGTTTAAACCGTGATATTTTAAGTATACTCACTGAACAGATAGACTCATCTATAGTACCAAAGTTACTATACCATCACAGGGTCTTATTGTACTGCTAGAGTGATTGTACTTGACCTGTGAAACCAAAGGTAATGCTCAAATAGAGACAAAACATGATCTACCAATGTGCATTAGCCTAACATATCAAACAATTGCCTTAAAAAACCTGTCGTTCGTATTCACATCCATATATGGTAATCTTACCTTATTTGGAAGTACGTTTGAACTCTTTTTTGGTGTTTTTCTTGGTTTTTAAAGCCCAAAATCTCCCAAAACTTACAGAAGTGATAGCGAAAAGACTACTTAACACCGCCATCTTGTAAATACCCCGTATGTAGATAAAGGGAGCCCGATTCTCAAAAACACAGGGATCCCACACGAACGACATACAATTGTTTGATATGATCTCTTTCATAGATTAAGTAAAACCACTCTAATGAGAGCTGTATATTGTTGAAAGACAAAGAAAAGTTTTGTACAGTAGCATGCTTTATGCATGTTTTTGAATGTTGCTACTCTTGACATAGGGTAGTCAGAGGATAGTTTTGTATTGTACATTCACCATAGAAAACAATCATTTTAATGTGTTTCCTTACAAGTTATAAATAGGTGATAATTACTATATTGATTAATTTATAAAATTCGAGATGTAGTGATTAAGAGTCTAATTTATTGGGCAGACATATTTGTGAAGATGGCGTGAGGTTGCATTTGTAATGATTGAGATAGAGCTGACGCAATTCCTATCAACAAACATTTTCAATAGCTGTAATATCAACATTACACTCCAACGACTTTTGAAGAAAAGTTCTAGATCGAGGCTATTGGGCAAGTCTCTGTACTTTTAGTCCAATAGCCTCGAAATAAAACTTTTCAGATTAATTGGAGTGTGTCGGCGATATCACCAACTCCCAGAACTGCTGAGTCAGCAATGGACTTAGCTAATCCATTGTGTGACGTACACTGATGTTTTCCCAATTCAGCGTGACAAAGCTCTCGAGGAATGATCTGCCTATGTTTGGAAACTCGTCAGATTATCGTTATTCATTCTGGATACTCGCGCGCGATTATTGATGATGATTTATAATTTGAAGAGTTAATTTGATTAGCGACTAAAGCTGCTTTATTGGCAATCGTCATTGTCAGCACACGATAGCATGCACGGAAGCCGAGGCTTTGGTTAGTACACCCGCGCTAGTACAACCGGACTCACTCACTGAACTGTACATTGGAAAACGGTTAGTTATTCAAAGGACTCAAAGTAGTACTTTTAAGGCGATCAGAAAAAAACTGGAAAAAAAAGTTAAGAGCTCCGCTTATAGTCTAGGCTCGATTTCCAACCGTCGAGGGTTTTGGATAAATCCTTACCCCCCACGGATCACTGGTCTGTCCGACCTTGTCCGTGATGTCATTTCAGATTCTCAAGCTAAAAAAAACTAAAAATCAATCATTTTATTCGCTTTCCATATTTCGTAGAAAGATAAAACATTCCAACTACATAGAGTGATTACACTTAACCCGTGAAATAGTAGACTACTAGTTACTAGTAAACCTTATTTCCATTGTTCTCTTTTGTCTCTATTGAACTATTACACACTAAAATTCATTTAGTGTTTCACGGGTTAAGTGTAACGACTCTATTCGCTAGCCACTATCTCTTTTGTTTAAACATTCTTTTGTTTTTAATCAAACAAAAGGTTAGACATTCGGGATAAAATCGCATGCGCATTAGAAACGAATTCTTAAACTCAGCTGAACACATGCGACCTCGTTGACCAATCACAAGAGAGCCTGCGATAATCCTACAGGCTTCATTCTTTTTGGCTGAAAATAATAATGGCCAGACCAGTGTCCGAAACCCTGCATGGTTGAAAATCAGCATTCTTGCTGCAAGTCCAAAAAGTTTCGGTAAATTAAATCACTGCCAAAGGAACTTTATTACAGCCAAACAACTCCAAGACGTATTCTGCAATCTTATACGTGTAAAGACGTATTTTGTGAATTGCTACAGTGATTTCATACTGAGCTTTTATCATGTAATTCCAAAAGTTCCCAAACTTAAAAACAATGACCACAGCTGGAAAGATCGAGCACACCAAAATCAGTAAAACTGTGAAATTTGAAGGATGTAAGTTGAAACTGAAACCAAGGAGATGTTAATTTTCAAAAATCGAAATTTGTTGGTATCTCTTGCATTTATAACAAGTGTTTTCATTCAAAATTTTGATGTGTCTGATTTTTCGAAAAATGCATGCACCTAGTCTATTACACTTACCCCCGCCCATTTTCGATGGGAGTCCCCCCCCCCCCCCCCCCCCCCGGGGGATGATCGTTCGAAATTTTCAAAAATACCCCTAAAAGATACCGGAGTCTTACGAAGGTGGGCGTGGCAGCATAAGATTTTTAATTTAAAAGCTGTCGTTGCTGTTATTATTATGTAATATGTTATTCTCTTAAAAAGATACCCTAAAAGATACCAGCTTAGACTTTGGAGGCCCCAAAACCTTTAATACACCCTAAAAGATACCAGATCCCTGATTTTGACCCCTAATAGACGGCATTTTAGGGTAGAGGCTGGTAACATAACTATTCTAAACCGATTTTTCATGCTGAATGCGAATATGACTGTTACCAAGACGTATTCTGCAATCTTATACGTGTAAGACGTGTTTTGTGAATTGCTACAGTCATCTCATACTAACGGCTTTTTCATCCCGGGCACTTACCTCGGCAAGAACGATTACGCTACTGGTAGGGTTACCCTCTTTGCGAAACAGGGTAACCAGGTGAACGGAGATTTTAATTTCAACCAATCATAGCGCGTTCAACATTTTTGCGACCGGCCCTCGTCCCCAGGCTACTTACTTCACGGTCGACGAGTATGTGAATCCGCCATTTTGCAACTGGAGTTTATATAGTAAATTGTTTTTCATCAAGGTATGTGGTGAACAACTGTAAATTTAGTGTCCTTCTTGAGTCTAACGTGTAAGTAATTGTTGTACAAATGTTTGTAAGTTTTTATAATAAACTTTTGATGTGAATATGTACTGTACTTCATCATTCCCGGAATTATTCCGTTCATTTGACAAATATAAAAATTATTAGCAAAAACCTCATTTTTAAAATCATAGCCCTTATATTTATAGTGCTGTAAAGCACTATATTCTGTTTGTAAGCCGATTTTCTTTGGGAGACTCGCACTACAACACGCTCGCCTCGGTCAACTCTCAAAATCACGTGTTGTTTGATTGCATTTATACGCTCATCAAAAATTTCAAATGCTTTTCTAGAAATAAAATTTTATTTTCTAAAATAAAATTCAACTAGACCCTGTTGGCAGGGTAACTGGGCTACCTGTGGCTATTGGCATTGGGTGATACAGATATCAATGTGCATCTAATTATAGGCTGTTCAGCAGAAGTATTAAGTGAACTGTGGAATTTTGTTCCATGTTCTACAAATGAGCTTAAAGTCTCTGAATTCCAATACCAGGTAGATTTTATCAGAGAAAAACAAAGAGAATACAAAGATATAGCACAGCAGCATTCTAATAAAGGGCACAAGTTCCTTGAGGGTGAGGCATAGCAATCAGATTGCATTTCTAGCATGTGAAGCAAATAGTTTTTACTATCTGAGGTACAGTACATGGCCACAGTACTACAACCAATTGTTATTATAAATGAGATATAATTTTGTGTGATTAAAGACTGCATTGTATTCACCAATTTGTACAGTAATCAAAAGTTTCTAGTGTACAATTTATTGTCATGAATATACCACTGTAGCTTGGACTGTAGTCAAGTTTATAGGTAGTATTGCATATGGAAAATATTTCAGGTACTTTTTGACAGGACAGTATAGATGAACTACCATACACTGTTCATTACCAATGTTCATTATTTGAACTAAGTTCATTGATGATGAAATACCATTATTTCTGTGGGCAAATATTAGTGATGTTAGGGACATAGCTTCACACTGCAGGGTACCTGCATTCAACCCAAACAATAGCACATTGTCTTGACTATAAGGTGCTTGGATAGTCTTAATGGGATCAATAGGACCAGGATTTGTTTCTATATCACTTGACAGAGTAAAATTGGAATGATTCACTCTGTGATTCAAATTCAGTTTTTTAACAGATGTAGTTTTCCTTATATGTATGGGAATCATGTACCATACTCTCTATTATTAAACATACTGGATTGAGATTATTCCTTGCTAATTTCACTTTACATTTGATCCAAATTACTCTTATGTTCAGCATTATCCTGGAATGTTCATTATTATTATTACTGATATAACTGTGTATCCATGAGGACTGTGGGACTTGTGTACTTATATAAGATCTCAATAAACACCTTTTTTCATTTATTTATTTATTTATGATGCGTGTAATTTTCTTGACTGGTATTCTTTCTCAATCACGCACATGAAAATATCACTGTTCAAAACAAGACTGAAAAAAAACAAAAGCTTTATTTCCATGTATATTTCTTAAATTTATTATTGACAATAAAAGTACTACATCTAATGAAACTGTGTATGGTTCCCGATAGATTCTAGGATGCTTTGGTTAGGTTTTGAGAAGACCGAATTGAACTGTGATTTCCGTCGGTCTCGGGTCTTATTTCAACGGGTATTTCAAGTACGATCGATGAAGCTTTAAAATCTTCTATGAATCAGCAAAATATTCAACAACAAATCTCCTCTAGATTTGTAAACGCTAATTCTATCTAACATATGGAAAGAACAACAATAATACCGAAGAAAAAGGCTAAAAACTTACTTCGAAATGTCATCTGTAATGGCGGCCATTTTGTATCTGGTCACCAGGGCGCTTGCTTACCTCCAAGCGCCCTGCTGGTCACTCCTTGAACCTCGCGCGCGCAAAGCATGACGGGGAGGTGTATTGCGCAATTTTGGCATTTTGTCTGGACGCGAATCAGAAAAAACAAAGGTAATTTAAGACTGGGCGACCACAGGTAGCCCAGTAACTAGTATTGTCATCAAATAAAAAAGGCAAGATTTCGAGTCAAAATAACTTTCGTAACAAAGATAATAGCGATGAAATGTGCGGCTTACATTTTAATAAGAAAGATAGCAGCCAAAACATTGAGCGTTAAAATGACGATACCAACATGCAGCTTATTTGCTAAATCTTTCTTAAATACATTAAACAATTATTGGATGAGGTCGAGTAGGATATGGGGAATTATTAAGGCCTCGGTTTGTGTTCTGTTAGAACACAAACCGAGGCCTTAATAATTCCCCATATCCTACCAGAAACGAATTCAATAATTGTTTTATTATTTTTTGAAAATAATTATTTCTTAGTTGTGCTTTGTTGACAAGAATACATGTTGTTGTTGTTTTCCCGCTTTTGGCATGAACCGCATAAATTTGCGTGACGTCATACCGCAAGCTAATTTTCCATATTCGATGAAAATTACGTCATAACTTCGAATAATGGTTTTCAACATTTTCATAACTCCAAATTTGGGCAGCTAACCGGCGACTATGGTAATTTATCCGGTGGCTCTTAGCCAATCAAAACTCTTGAATTATTTTCAAAATATAATAAAAACATATATTCGCTGATTAACTTTAGGAGTGGAATATTTTCGCGGCAATTTGTCAGCAAGGTTCCTTAAGATATTGCCATTTCGCTGAGTTACATTTCTTTTAGCTCGGTAGGCAATCCATGTTTCATTTTTTCCAGATCTTTTTGCTTTCCTATACAAGTTCTTTTTCTTTCTACTGAGTTTGATAAGATCTTTGGTTATCCAAGGCATAGTGATTTTTTTCTTTTCCTTATACTTTGGGATGCAATCGTCGACTGCGGCGAAGAAAATATCTTTCCACTTTGTCCAGTTGTCATTTATATCTTCTTCTGACATGGCCAAATCCCACGGGGAATTTTTAAAAAGTAGTCTAAGATGACTCCAATCTGCTTGCTTAAATTAAAGGCGTACTTGTACTTTCTAGAATAAAGCTCGATGACAAAAGTTTTAACTTAGTTACGTAGAAACACTTCATAATAGCTAGTAATACATGTTCGTTGCATCATCATTTGCCGTTTCCAATGGCTTCTAATGGCTTTAAATGGTTATTGGTGACGTCACTTTTATGACGTCATCGTGAAACAAAAATCCCTTATAACTCGACAACGAAATGTCGGATCGAGATAAAAATTGCATCAAATTTGAGAATCTCTTGAAGTAATCTGGATGTTCTCGAAAAATAAAACAATTCGCTATGACGTCAAAATCACGTCAATGGTAACTTTTAAACATGGCAAAATAAATCGCCACTTATAGTTAGCCATCACTGAAAATTTCATTGCAAATGATCAAATATTGTTGAAGATACAAAGGTTAGGGCAAAAGTGGCACATTTAAGGTGGATCAATACAGTTATTATCTCACCAATATATCTCCAATATATATAATTGCCGGTCTCGCGCGTGTTGTCAACATGCAAATGATCAGCGCGTGGACTTGATTATGACGGTTTTTTGAAGGAAAAGTTTATCGCTCGTTTAAAAAATATTCGCGTTGTTCAATGACCAAAAATAAAATTAAATATTATTGTCATTACGTTGAAAAGTATGCATGCACAATATCCAGCGAATATACATTTGAATTTGGGAGATATTTGGGGAACTGTGTTAATGTAAATATTAGCTAAAAATACTCAACACATACGCATAAACACGAAAATAAATATCTCTGTTAATAATGCGTGAATCAATTCAGCATTTTTCCCAAGGATAGAGCACTGGCAAATACGTTTTAGAGTGCAATTGTTGGCGTTTAATTTCGTTTAAAACATTTTAAATTTGGCTTTAAAGTTTCGGAATGTCAAATGAAGCTAATTGACCACGGATGCAAAATCCTATTGAATAACTAAAAATCAAACAGATTGATTGCCCCGAAACATGGTGAAATTGGTGTGCATTTTCATGAAGTTTAACAGAATGTTTGTCGTTTCTCGAGCTTAGATCAGATTATTGATATGTTTAGTAAAAACTAATTTTGTTGACATTAGTTTATCGTTGCCTAGGCAACGTTGATCACGCTGAAATTGGTGTTATTCTAAACTTCAATCTTAACTCAATACTTGGTCCACAAATCATGCAAGTTGCTAAGTATATATTATGAGTACAAAAACGACCAAAGAAAATGAGAGATATGGTCAGATAATAACTGTATTGATCCACCTTAACATGCCGATTTTTGGGTCCTTTGTGCCCGGCGTATAGCAGGGATAACTCTTTTGTTTACTTTTCTGGGGAACACAAAACAAAAGAGTTATCCCTGCTACCAAAGACAACTCGCCTTCATGTGCACGCGGGCCCTTAATCAAGCAATTACCCCAAGCAAGGGCGGCTGCAAAAAAATACTTAATAAATATTAGATATTTATTACTATATTATTATATTTATATAGTCAGAAAAGAACAACGATGCACACTTTACTTCCCTCTCTCTCCGTGTAATTTTGGCCTTATACATGGACCACTCCCATGCTCCTGCCAAATCCTCTGCCTTTTGTTTGCAGTTGGTAAAGGGTAATTTTTTAATCTTTAGTAAAAGTCCCGCGCTTAGCTTTGCCGATTTTCCTTGGTAAGAGGGCGCCCTTATGAAAACTTGCATGCAGTGCTAGCTCTTTGAATATCATTGAATAAATACCGTACCTTGCCTACTGAACTCGTAAGCGCAAGCAGTATAGTGGATCTTAGTATAGTGGATCTTAGTATAGTGGATCTTAGTATAGTGGATCTTAGTATAGTGGATCTTAGTATAGTGGATCTTAGTATAGTGGATCTTAGTATAGTGGATCTTAGTATAGTGGATCTTAGTATAGTGGATCTTAGCTTGCACGTAACAGGTAGCGCACTTACCAAATCTTGCGGCAGAAAAATTAAGCATTATGGCTGCCCTTTGTTGCGAGCCAAGATAAAAGACACTTAGTTCCCGTTTCCCTCTTCTCCCCACGTGCACCCTTGTCCCTCCTACCGCCGCGTACAATGTTAGGCTATCTTAAGTTTCTCCACGTTTATCAAATCTAGAAACCGATGTTAAGAGCGATCGAACAGTATGTGGGAGTTAAGCACCATATCTGATGGAGTCGTACATTAAGGATGTGTTCGACTGAACAACCTGTACGAATCTCAAGGAACATTGTTCTTTCTTAAGTTATTGCATTATTCAAAACAATAATAATGTGTGGTATTATAACCAAATGTCACGATTAATTGGTGTAAAATGTATATCCAGGCTCTTTTGCACTGACAGACAATGATACTGAAAATGTTTGACCCACGATTGACCCTTGAAGGCCGACTAGCCATACTCGACTCCTGGACCAATGTAAAGACGTGCGCAGTAAAATCTGACTAGAAAAGCAGAAAGAGCCTATAATTGATAGAGTTTTAAACCCAGTATTACAACTAATGGGAAAGGAGACCGACAAAATCGGGCCTTGTGTAGCCCTAACTATCATGTTCTTCATGATATCTGTCACATTCACGGTTATGGTCTACCTCATCCAAGGCAATGGTTTGTTGACAGAAGTCATTGTAGTTAGTCTATGGCCTGTGACTGGTTTTCTGGTCGTACTGACGTTTATTACATATATCTGGCGATCGTCGGATTACATTTGTGTATTGGAAGGGTATCGACTTAGAATTCGTCGCAAGTCTGAGTTGAGGCGGTTGGCTGAAACTGAGGAAGAAAAATTACGAATCACAAAACAGAATCCGTGGATTCTTGTCAAGCCTTCTAAATCGAAACAAGCAAGCCAAGAATCGTTACAACAAATTGATCGTGTTTGAACACTGTAAAACCTTGGTTAAAAGAACAGAAGTTGTACATTGAAGAAACCTCCGTATCACCTTATGGATTTGTTTCTGTCTAAATCAATTACATCTATTGTTTAATTTCAATAGAATCGTGTTCTAGCAACGAAGAGAAACACTTGTCTTACATTTTATTGAACTAAAGTTTTCACAATGCAAGTCATACTAGTTTTAGCACAAAAATACGTAGTTGATGACGCAAAGCACTGACGCTGTTTGCGATCGTCTGTAAATGTTTTACAGCTTAATTAATGTTAGAGCGAAATTGTCTCGTTCTTATAAATAGATACAGTGAAAAATTGAAAAAATGGATTGTTTGGTCACCCTAATTAAATATTTGGAGATGCTCGATGATTTTAAAATTTGCAGCAGTCTAGCGTGGCTTAAAAAGCTTCGTACAAGTAGGAAATAAATTTCATTAAGTTTTGTAACATGTTGTAAGTATCGTGTTTTGCACCATATGTTCGATTGTTTAAATATATGTTTTCTCTTTATGACTTCTTAACACTTAAAGTATTTAAACAATATATACGAAGGATTTCATAGAGAGATTATAAATAGTTGCTATTGGAAAACGTAAAACTTCATGCAAAATCTAAAAAAAAAGATGTCACGTGATCCGGATGTTGATGAATAATGGTCGTGGCTAGATAGAATCCTCGCAAACAAGGTTTGGTTAGTTTTAGGACTAAAATTAGGGCTTTGTTTTTACAAAATCTTCCCTAATAGTAAATACTAACCATAAACCTAACCCCAACTGAGGTACGTGAGTGTTTATTTCTACAAAGTCTTCCCAAATACTAACCCTAAAGCTAACCAAACTAACCAAACCTTGTTTGCGAGGATCCCATCTAGCTAGCCACGACCATGAATAATCGTTGTCGGATTAATTTCAAGCCGAGACCAAAGGGAACTCTGGGAATTTGTAGGTATCTAGCTAAACGTGGTGAAATGAGCACTGCGTGACGAACCTAACAACGTCTGTGAAGGAGGTTGGTAGGAATCATGCTAAAGAATATTTGTCGACTGCTACAAAAAAGCATCTCATACTTACATGTAACAAATGGCTATTGACTTCTTTTACAGGTCAGTCTCGTTTTTAGTTAATACGACAACCATTATCCATTGAGATGCATACTTCAAAAATGTTAACGGGGCAAAAAGAAAATGGCATATGGCCGCGAACGGAAATTACAGGACCCGAAAACTGAATATAAAGGTACGGGAATACAATTGTTGCATTAGTGCAAAATGCAAACATTGATCAGTCGTAGTACGTACCACTCCGATCCGCGTGGAACAATTTCATTTGTTACACGAAGTAGAAGCACTTTCTACTTTTTTGCAGCAAAAACGTAAGGAAACTCTGTTGTAGCCTCCTCCGCAGGCAACTGTTCGCTTTTTCGCTGGGCCTCCTGTGTTAAAGACACGTGGTGGCCTGGACGCCAGGCGAGAAAAGACGAGCGTTGGCAACCTCTTCTTCTTTTTTCCCTCCCCCTTTTCGTCCCCTAGTCTTTTATCTTCTCAAAATTTCGCACAGGAAGCCCAAAAGGTTGCCTGTGGAGGAGGCTAACTTTGTTGTGCGTGGAGTAGTAATAGAGTGGTAGAGTGTGACGTCAAGAACAAATACATTCTTGAGTTGATAAACCGAAAATCTCAGTATTTTCTTTGACGTCACCACTTTACCATTCTATACGAACACCATTTGCATCTGCAACTCTTCCGGTCTGTGAAATCTTGCATAGCTGTTGTCCGTACAAGGGCGGATTATCTTCAGGAGGGGGTGCATCATCATATAAATTGGAAACTACCGAGAGGATATCTTGGAAAAATATTGAGAAAAAAGGACTTAAAGTGGTCTCAGGAGAGTGCGCACCCCCAACACTCCTCCCCTTAATCCGCCCCTGCCGTATTACTATACAGCCCGTCATCAATTAATTAAATAGATGTCTACCTTGGGCAATCCAAAAGGACTTATAATTATACACTCGCAGTTCCTTTCGGTCTTGCAAACGCCACTAATCGCCGTTAGCCAAGACAACCTATTTTGAAAAAGATGTAGACTCAATTCTTGATTACTCAACTTGAAAAATATCCTAAAACAACTTCTTGTTAATCGCCCTTTTTTCTTCGTTTGTCTTTTGGTTGTTTGTTGTTCCCCTCGTTTTTGTCGTCTTTTCCAGTGACGTCACTGGAAAATGTAGAAATCAAGAACTCCAGGACACACTTGAGGACTTGTGTCAGCATAAGACCAAACAGTACTCCAGAAAAGAATATCAGGAAAGCAGCATTCTTCCTTATGTGAATGATGTGCTAAAAGATCAAAACCACAAATTTAGTTTACCTGCTGCTCCACACTATAATGGAGAAGACAATTGTAACATTTTACAAGTATGCAACATGCACAAAGAACTTTCAGAGCACAGGTCCTAACCACCTGTTTTTCATATGTAACCCTCTTTCTAAACAGCAGGCCCTCCCTTAGGTGGACCGAATAAGAGCTATATAAGGTCACCTAAAAGCAAATAACCTCTGGCATTATGCTGCAAACTTAACAGTTCTTCTCATCAGAACATTTAAGGGGGTGTTTACATGACATTAGGACCATCCTAGGACTAGGATCATCCTAGCAAGCGAATCATCCTACCTGCTATACAGTGGCGGATCCAGGATTTTTCCAAGGGGGGGGGGGGGGGGGGGTGTCTGTTTTTTAAACCCAGCTGTGTATAATACTCTATTGTTTGATCGATGTTTGACAAAAAAAACCTCGACCCCCCTCGATCCGCCACTACTATACATTAACTGCACTCTGTTTAGTAGGATGATCCTAGTACCCGAAGTGAAAACACAAATTTCCATGTAAACAGAATGCAGTAAATGTATAGGAGGTAGGATGATTCGCCTGCTAGCCGATGATCCTAGTGCTACGATGATCCTAGTGTCATGTAAACACCCCCCAACTGCAGTTATTTCACTCTTATCAACATGATGACCATTGGTAAAGGTAATTACTACCTATAGTTTAATAGCTAATATATACATAGAGGATATTACATGCACGGTGACGCGAGGATATGCATTTTATTTTCGAGTGGTGAAAACAAAATGTTTTTAACGCGAGAAAATAAAAATCATATCTTCACGCCAACCTGTAATGTTCTTTTTATTATATGAACAAACTGAGGAATACTAAAATAAAAACGTGTTTAACTGGTGGGAAAATTTATTTAGGACGCGCGCGTATATATCCGGGATTGGTACATAACTTCTTCAAATCTTCACTAGTGAAAACATGGGAAATACGAGTGTTTTAGTTTCCGGTAAAACACTATTATCCACATAATATATGTAAGTACGTTATACGTTAGGGCCACTCATACATCCCCTAAGACAGCAACACATCTCTATAATATGGAACCTTTCCCTGGGTACCATTTAAGCTAGATCCTGACCATATTTATTGCAGTGGTCTACAATCTTACATCTAATAAAGGCATACCTTGACATCACTCATAAGGTCCTCGATTATGACATCACTAAAACAAAAATTGAAAACCCAGTTATATATTTATATTATATGCTTTTTGATGATAAATAAGCACAAAAATGCTGGTAAAATCCTTTGACTATAGACTAATGGTTTCCAGTGATACATCATTATAAGGCAGTCATTTGAGGACTGGATGCACACACTATAACAGTCCAACCATACGGCTGAAAATTGAGCTCATCATTGTTCATTGAAGGCTACGGGTGATATGATTAATTTTCTTGTCCTTGCCTGACCTGTAGCCAGTTTTGTCTTCAGTGGGCTATTAGGGCCATTTATAAGAGACCAAATAAGTCGCGACTTACATAAGACGTGAACCACTCGTATAAATGATACAAAACCTGCGTTCGCGTCTTATTTAGGTCGCGACTTCTGTAAGCCGAAGACTGGCCTTTTTAGCTGGGCTTTTCTAAGACGCGTCTTATCTAGGTCGCAAACATCATCGTATAAATAGAGTCGTTTTCGTATGTGGGAACACTGTACGGTTACGATACGATACGGTTACGGCATGAATTTCGAATGTTTTTATAGACATTACGGCACTGACACGGTCACGGTACAGCGCGGTAAGTTTCTCACTCATACGAAAACGACTCTAATGGTACAAAAACTTGTTGTACAAAAACTTGTCCGTAAGACGTAAGACCTACAGCGCATGCGTAGCAGCCCAATCCTACTCGGCGCGAAGGAAAAATGGCGGAAGAATGCGGAAGTCGATAGAAGATAACCATGGCAACAAAACTTCAGAGCGAGGCAAATGCTTATTTGACACGAAAAAACTAGGACGCGAACCATTTATACGAACAGTTCGCGTCCTATGCAAGGCTCACTCGTATAAATGGGCTAGTTCACGTCTTATGTAAGTCGCGACTTATCTGGTCTCGTATAAATGAACCTATTGTCCTATGATTATATGTCAAATTTCAACTAAAATGAATTCTCTATCAAAATTACACAATACATTACACAATAAATGCTATACAGCTACAGTTTCAAAAAACTTTGAATACTGAATACTGCATTCCGCAGTACTGAATAGTGCATTCCAAGACTTACAAATTGCATTTTTGATCGTTTCCGTTGTCGTTCTGCCACCTATTTGCCTAGTTATAGCTATTATAGAGGATTTTCACCATGCCATCTCAGACATGTCCAAAACATACTGAACTACAAGACATTTTGGTCCGTTTCAATGCACTATTCAGTATGCAGAATGCAGTATTCAGTATTCAACGTTTTTCTAAATAGCTGCCGGTATATGCTTAAGACATAATTATTGTAGGGTAATACGTACAACATTGAGATAGGCTCTGGAACTTTTCTGTTTACAAACTTGCTATATTGCTCAATAAATCCAGTCAGGGATTCTTCATTGTACGTCTCTTTTGTGTAATAATATTGAAAGCCATGATGAAACCTTTTATAGAATAAGAGATCAAATATATATTCACACAAAATTACTATAAAATATAGTTTAATGTGAGGTTCAAAAACTCATCAATAATTCATTATTGATATATTCATTAATGATTAATTATTATTATTATTATTATTATTATTATATTATTATTATTGTTGTTATTTATTAGATATATTTATATATTTTATAGTTTTTATTGTATTTTTTAAACAAACGGGACAGCCTTATCAGTGAAAGTTGTATTTCTTCTATTTTTTTAATATTAATTATAGGTTTTAATATTACAATTTAGTATTTTTTGGAAATGAAGTTTATCATTGCTCTTTTATATTATATTTTTGTAATTCATCAGCCTTTCATCCATTCTCTTGGACCATTATTGGTCACATGCATGAGACTTTAAACTTGATAAAGTCCTCCTCATTAGTATTCGATATATATAGAATACTTATAAAGATGAATCTTAATCTATATAAATTGGATTCATCTTCATTAGTTTTTCTATATATAAAGAATAATTAATTATATACTAATTAATGAAGATGATAAAGTCTCACTCAATATTATATGAAGACTTACAGCCTCATTAAGGACAGTCATTTTCACAGTAGATTATTGACCGCGACCACCAAAGGTGGTTGATTGAGGCTGCAGTTTCCATTAATTAACAAATACAAGAACTCTTTCAAATGTGGGATGTATGTTAGTATGTATGCGCATGATCAGAATAGCATAAGAAGAATATCATAAGAAGTTTAATAATAAAAATTTGTGTTTTTTCAACATTTCATTTGAAATTTTTACTTGATATATTACTTTAAGTTAAAGGAGATTTTGAAGCTGTTTAATAAACTTGCAAATTGTATTTTATCAAGTTTAAAACAACTCAGCCTACAATCTTGCGGTTTTACAGCGAAAATCGTTGCATCGCGACCTCCAACATTGGTAAAATTTTGGTCTTTTCTGATCCATCCATCATTCTTGGGGGCCGCGTTTTCACGAACTCATTCAGTGATTGGTTGATTTGAAAAGCTCTGCCCCCAAACTGATTGACGGCTCAGAAAAACCCAAAATCAAAACAAAATTTGTAATTTGTTGGTCGCCATGACAACTGTTTTGGCTGTAAACTTTACATTATATAGGAATATGTGCTGTCATGCAACTGACACTATGGGATAGGGCCGGGAAGGTGAAGTGGATAGAAGAAGATCGAGTTCTCCCTTTTCCCTACCACTTTTACATCCCCCCACCCCTACCCCTATGCCCTTCTTATCATAGCTTGGCTATAATCAAAAATTATGTCATGGGCCATATATCAGGATATATGACTGATGAATCATTAAGTTGGCCCTTAAGCTAGTGTATAGCTGGGAGAACCTTATCTACAAATCATCATCATCATCATCATCATCATCATCAACAACAATAACTTTATTTGAATATCAGATTTAATTAAAAGGGTAGCATTTGCACACTAATATGTCCAGAATGAAAGAGAAAGAAAGAAAGAAAGAAAGAGAAAGAAAGAAAGACAGAAATAAAAAGGGAACAAAAATAAGCAAGAAGAAAGGAAGGAAGGAATATAGATTGGAATAGTTGAAAATACTAAAATCTGAAAGATTCAAACCGGATCAGAACAAAATTCACAACAGTCATTATAATAATATTATACTAGTAATAGTTCTCACTAAATCTGCCCCCGCTTGAATATCTGTGATGAACTTCTAAAAAGAATGTTCTGTTGTGAGTTTCAATAAGGTGGGGGAAAAATGTTGAATAAACGAAATTATAAGAATTTGTTACAGTCTTTAACATAGTCTTGTGGTAGTGTAGAAAAAAAGATGAATAAATGACTTATATCGTATATCAACTTTTATTTTTTCAAATAATTTATTAGAGTGATTTTCATTGGACTGTGAAATAGTTCCTAAGCTAATAGACAATAATAGACTCTGCACAAATTGTTTTCTTTTGTTGTGATACAAATATTAGAAACTATTAAACACCGACTATTAATAACTGTTTCGCAGTCTGATGAAAACCACTCTAGCAACATAGGGGCCCATCCACATGAGGTAGGGTGCCCCTAGGTAGTAGGGCTATCTCTTTTGTTTTGTATCCCCCAGGGAAAAGGAAAGAAAAGAGATAGCCCTACTACCTAGGGGCACCCTTTCTCATGTGAATGGGCCCTAAGTATTGATAGTACTCTATGAAAGGAATTAGAAGATAATAACTACAGTAATGTAACACAATAACTAAACTGATAACGTATCACTAATGTATACAATAGAGTGAGTGCACTTAACCCGTGAAATAGTTAGACTACTAGTTACTAGTAGATCTTATTTCCATTGTTTTCTTTTGTGCCTATTGAACTATTACACACTAACATTCAGTTAGTGTTTCACGGATTAAGTGCGCACACTCTATGAATACAGTGTTTAGTTTGAGTCAATTCAATGTGATATATATCATAGAGTGATTTTCCGTCATCTGTGAATTCTTTTTTTATTGTCTACAAATAAAAGAAATGTTATAAAAGTTAGACATGTGAATCAACTTTGGTCTTATAACTTTTTACTGGTATCGAGCTGTTCAGCTTGCCAATGTTATGACATGTAATGTCAGAAGTTGCAGTAAGCACAAAGAGACTATTAAATGTGGGACTAAGATCAACATAAATGAAACCAGGTTTTTGATCTGTTTTAGACACTCTGTGGTTTGCTGAAGCTTTGGTGGATCGAGTCTGTCGATCCCCTTAGGTTGATGATTTGTGTCTAACAAATCAAGCTATGTAATAAGAAATCACTAAATAATAAGAAAATAACGTTCACAAAATGTTCGTTATAGTCTGCTAGTGGTTTCTGGTAACTAAAACTTTACAAAAAACTAAGATTGATCCTATTTAACTGAAAATGCTTACCTTGACTCTTTTCCCTGGATACTGAAACCTCGTGCGAAGCGAAAAGGACAATTATTCCCGAAAGCCTTTGCCATCTTCGAGTTTCTTAGCTTAATCCTTCATGTATGGTATTCATCAATGTCTTGTTATATATTTTACTTCAATGAGACATAAAAATTATGAGACATGGTTTTGCTATCCCAATATCCAGTTGCGCGCCTAGCTGATAAATCGAGATTTTTTCTACCAATACAAACAAAATATCAAACCACTCTCCTTTATACGTGCGGGGACTGGTAATATGCCTCCTCGGGTTTTGGCCTCTGGGCCAAAACCCTGCGGGGGCAATAAATTTGCATAGTGCCAAATTGGGCCCTTCTTAAAATCTTTAATTTTAACAGTCATTCTCTTTCCTGATTTGCTCTGCAGGTGTATGTAGCTACAATCCTTGCCAAAATTAGTTGGCACGATTTGAATTTGATGGATATTCTTAAAAATGTAAACTTTGTGGCTGTACTTGTGGACCCAATGTTGCTGCTAGCTAAAAGGTATTTTGGACTGATTGCCAAGTGGTAGGTGTCTGGATTTTCACAGCAACATTTTACAGGGGGAGAGGGGGGAGCCAATTTCATTACTGTCCACTGTGCGTGCGGCACTCTGACAAAATCGTGCCAACAATTCTGGCAATGATTGTAGATCATTCCACATTTTAGCAATGGTACATCAAAGGATCGGAAGTGTATACCATATGTCATACTATTTACTCTAAGAATTAATTGCCATTAACATATTTATGACACATATAGGCCTAATTTCAATTTGCAGATCTTAGTTTCAACATTTCATGAATCAGTACTTTGGCATATAGCTGCAATGAATGGCCTAGCTTGCATGGAGGCAACAAGAAGCTTGCATGTCTTGAGTGCAAATGTCTTTCAATGATTTATTTACTGATTTCTTTAGGGCTTCACCAAACTTTAATAAATAATAATTGAAACTGTGCATTGATGGTTTTAAGCAAAGTTTCAGACATAAACACAATTAATCAAATGAGTTGTAAAATAAATCAAGAGTATGGATGAAGAATGGCTACAATATAATGCCCATGCATGTACAGTTTGTGTGTGATTTGGCAGTACTCACAGTGAGATAGATGGCCATTTAGTCACTTCAAATCTTTTCAGTGTCACTGAAAAATAGCAGCAATATTTTTATTGCTTTTAAAAAGAATTTGCAATAATTTGCAACTTACATTATTTTGCAACAATTTAAATAATCATTATATTACTGGTATCCATCTTACATTGACTGGAAGGATTCTTCAATACTTTTGCTACATTCAGCTTATGTTGAAATCTGCGTATTTGAAATAAAAAATTATACTTTAATCACTACCGTATTTACTCGAATAAGCGCCCCAGTTTTTCACGTCTAAAACGGGGCACTTATTTGGGGGAGGCGCTTATTTGAGGGAGGCGCTTATTCAGCTTATTATTCAGTGGGAGGAAACGTGAACACAACTGTCAAAGTATGCTTTCCTCTTAATATCAATAATATTAATGTTATACTGCTACAGCAGTACTGGTATTAGTATACTATAACGAGGTGCGAGGCACTTATTCGGGGGAGGCGCTTATTAATTTTTTTGTCCAAAGGGGGCGCTTATTCGGGGGAGGCGCTTATTCGAGTAAATACGGTATATCAACTTCAAAAATTAAAAAAAAAAAAGTCTGGCTGCAAGCAACCCTCCTCTCCCCTCCCCACTCTTTGCCTGAACAATCCCCTTCCTCCTCTCACCTTCTGTCTGTCTGTCTGTCTGTCTGTCTGTCAGATAGACAGTCAGTCAGTCAGTCATGCCATCAGTCAGTGTTTCTTACATCTGTCTGTCTGTCTGTCTGTCTGTTTGTCTATCATTTTTAGTGTCTCAGTTTTCATAAAAAATTATTGATGGAAATATTTTTTTCTGAGTTTAAATAAAGTATCATAATAAAGTATCATATGAGTTTAAATATAGTATCATATTTCATTAATTCTGTCTGTCTGTCTGTCTGTCTGTCTTTTAAAAAGATAACACAAGTGCTGTTGCTGGTGAATTTTTGCTCAAACACTTTAAATGCTACATAGCATTAACCATGAAACCTTTTGATGTACGTATCTACTTGGAGTACGCATCAATTAAATTGACACAAACATTTTAGAAACTCTAATTTAAGTATAAAACATATCTTTGTACATACATTCCTTGGCGTAGTTTCCTATCTTTTTGAGATTTGTAAAAGCTTTAAGACTACTGATATGATGTTCTGTTGGAACTATTTGGCTGCGCTCGGCTCGATCTATACCAAGACGTGATGATACTTAGAAATTTTTTCGAAACCTTGTCCGGCTTCCGGACACGGCCGATCGAGACACTTCGTTTAAATAATGAGTCAAATAATTTGTATCAAAAGGCAATTTTTCTCAAGAAAAGCTTGAATAAGGTCTGTATTTATTAGTTGGTTAACTAAGCAGTGGGGGAAAGCTAGAGCCAATAGTGAACAAACACGTGCATCGGTAACAATGTTTCAATTATTGGTCTGTGACCCATCGCGTGATCCAACTAACAATTCAAGGCTATTGATCACAGTTAACATCTATGCTCTGACTTACTTTGCATGCATCCTCACCATCAATTCTTCTACTGATTTGCACGTAGCACACTCGCTGTGCTCTCTAGAGCTGTTGAGCAAAAATAACATCCAGAATAAATACTTTCTCGTTTGAATATAAACGGCTTAATAGTTTGGCTTCTTACAACACAATCAGCCAGTCTCCAGTTGTAGCGCCAGTAGCAGCCTGCGTTAGATGCTCAAAACTGGCGTCATCTAGGATTTTTAGTTCATCTTTAGAATATATCAGACTAAAAAGTACGAAACCATTCAAAACAATGAAAACATACAGCTTGACCGCCATCTTGGACTGCAGAAATCGTGGAAGTCTGAGAAAATCAGGACTTGAACCTGGAGGACTCGGAGTCTGGAATATACATTGTACAGATGACAAGTGGAATAAGCACCAAGCGTGATGCCGTTTTGAACCTCTGTCTATATCCAGAATCCGTTTCAAGTATACTTTTTCCGCAATCGCGCACCTCACTCTGCAAGTTAAAACTGCAAGGAAACTTGTAAATTTTCAGTTTTCAAAGTGTCAGCGCGCGTCAAGTTGGCGCCAAAAAGCAATCAGCCAATCAGCATCGCGATGTACACGGACGTACGGACGGACGTACGGACGTACGTACGTACGTACGTACGGACGGACGGACGGACGGACGGACGGACGTACGGACGGACGGACGGACGGACGGACGGACGTACGGACGGACGGACGGACGGACAGCCGTTGGGCTCCCTGTGTATCCATGATAAATTACCATTTTTTCTTAGGTATATATATGGTGCTCTGCTCGCGCGGGCCTTTTGCCTTTCGTTGTCTTGCGCTGTCTTGCGTCGTCTTTCGTTGTCTTGCGTTGTCTTGCGTCGTCTTTCGTTGTCTTGCGTCGTCTTGCGTCGTCTTGCATGCGTTGTGTTGAGTCATCGTGCGTGGTCTTGCGTGATTTTCCGTTGTCTTGCGTCGTCTTGCGTCGTCTTGAGTCGTTAGCGTGCACGTGAACCAGGCATTATGTCGTGTTTTATCCCACACCATAGGAAATGCAGCCAATCAGAAAGCAGGAAAGCCGTTGTATATTCGGCGGTATTCAACTGTCTCTTCCCATGAGGCATTAATTGCCATTATTTGCTGTATTTTCTATGTTGTGGGCTTAGTGTAGGATAAAATAATTGTATATATTTGCTACCTGACGCATAAAATCAAATCAAAGCGATTTGAATTCATGCTACGGGGACAAATTCTAATGTAAGTCAGGAATTTTGTAAGAAATGGTTTCCAATTGTATTATTCAAATAGGTATTTAAAAGTAAATACAAATATTATCACTTGCGAGAAAAAAAGTCCTGATATTCGAAAAAAGAAAAAAATAGGAAAAAATTAAACGTCCAGACATTCGAAAAAAGAAAAGGAAAAAAGGAAAAAGAGAAAGAAATTTCTAATGTCTAGGAAATGCACCCCACAGAAACAATGCAGTGAGATATATGAATAATTATAATTCAAAATAAAAAATGAAAATGAAATTTATCAGAAAAAAAAATATTAAAAACACCAAACATTTAAAAACAAGTTCAAAAAGATGTAATTTTAACATAAAGCTTGGGAAAGAAACGGAAAAAATGAAGAAAAAAGAAGTCAGAAAAGAACCCAGGGTCGACGAGGATCGAACCTGTAACCCCTTAAAGAGCACCCCCCGGAAATAAAATAACAGACTGAATGAATAACTGTAAAAAGAAAAAAAAAAGAATGGAATTTTGGGACGATTCTCCCGAGACATTCTGAGAAGCTGAGACATCGAATCGACTTACGTTACGGATGAAGACTTCGGCCCCATCCACGCTATCCCGGTGCTACATATTACAGTTATCTTAGCCCGAAGGCCAGGGAGGGAGACGATATCCGGACCCTAATCCATACCTTTAGATATCACCTTAGACCGCTGCGCTACCTAGACACTTAATAGATTTAATGACTAATCGGGGTAGTCTATTCGGCGAAGTTTCATTGTAATGCTAATACTCCCCAGGGAAAAAAAATGAACCAATCAGAGTCCAGCTATCAAAAAATAGCTGTTTTGTAAATGAATAGAAAAAGAAAATAAAAGAATAAGTTTTCAGGAACATCGAGCTTGTCTGCATTGTTTTACTCCATCGATTCATGTCTCAATTCCCAGGGAGATAGAAGAACCAATCAAGATCTAGTCGATTGAAGAGGGATCAATATATTTCCATGATTATTTTAAGTACAGCAAGCTTCAAGCCATTACGACGTACGCTGTTACTTATAGATTTTTATTTCCGTTCCAAAGTGAAATGATCGGCCTCACTGAAGATGTTCAGTTGGAATCCACGTTTCTTATTTCAGGAATATCCCTAGAGCTAATCAGATTAAGACATCAGCAAAGGTTAGTTATTTTATAAGTTAAGGTGATTTAAAATTTTGATTGATACTTTTTGCTCATCGTTTTAAAACAAAGCTCGTAGTTGTTTACATGTACGCGTTTGTTCTTCAATATTAACACCAAATTTGTTAGTTACATGGTCGATTTAAGTTTAATTGTGTAAGTAGACGAGAATTTAAATTATAACTGATCTCGTCAAAATTAAATGTATCCCCGAAAAATGTAACTGCACAGAGAATCTCGTAATGCAGAATGCCAAACTCGCGCAAGTTTCTATATTGTCGTATTCGAAATATTGGGAAATGTCATTTCTGCCTAGAAACTTAATAACACAAAAAAGTAAACGGCTTTTAAATCGTTCACAGTGCTTTCATTACATGATGAAATCTTTCAAGTGATTCACCGCTTTGCCTGCATAACGAATTATCCTATACATAGTCTCATGCGACCTGCGCTGGGGCTATTGTTAATGGGGCTTGTTGCTTAATTTGTAGAAACCCAAAACACAAGATGTTATTTTCCCTGTAGCTTGTAACATTGTACACAACATGCATCGTGCGTGTGTCCGACCCCGCAACAGGTGCGCGCAACAGTTAGAGAAGTAGAAACGAGTTCTTTTTCTGAAGCCATACCAACCTTGCAACAGATCGCGCAACGTTTTGCGCAACAGATACAGAAGTACAACCGAGCTTTTTCTGGGGCATTGCGCGCGCCTGTTGCAGGGGTTAACACACGTTCTGTTGCGCGCAACATTGCAATAACCTTGGACTACTTAAATTGTTATGAGTTGGATTTTGGTATTTCAAACCTTAGTGGCTACCATTTCCAGAGCTAATGCACACATTCCAGATGGCGTGGAGCTTCAGTAACAAACATTCGGATAAATATTGTCGACGAATTTTTCGTTCTTTTGCTCAAGTAAGCGTACGTCTATTGTGGGCAGGGCCAGAGTTCAAACGTTGCCCGGACAAAAAATTTTTACACATGTTCTAAAATGAAACACTTATAATCATAGATAAAAACAGTTTTCTGATAAACGTCTAATGTCCGTATGCTTTTTCCTTGTGCTTGTCTACTGACACCTATCGTTTTCTCGACAGCCTAGATATGAGCATAGTCTGGATTTTAACCTTCTTCTCTGGATGTACTGGATGGAGAAGGTCGAAATATGTCACTATGTATTCTCAATGATGCATTTTTAGCAAGCGGCGCTATTAAACGTTTGATAGGTAAAAAGGTTTTCTGATTTACATCGTTAAAGATCCGACATAAAACGTGGTTTTCGTTTTCGTGACAGCCTAGATATGAACATAGTTCGAATTTTAACCCTTTTCGATCTCTGAATGGAGAAGGTTGAAATCGGAGTACCATGCATTATAACTGCTGCATTATTTCTTTAGCAAGCGGCGTTATTAAACCTTTGATTAACTTACCATTTATATACAATATAGAACAGTAATGAGACTAATACAATTAGCAGTGTTGTTCGTCCACTTTGAAGCTCCATGTCCACGGACCTGAAAAATGTTCAACCAAAACGACATTAATGTATAAAAATCTGAAAGAAATTTCTCATCATCATTAACGAATTAGTTGCTTGTGAAAGACTTGTGTACTGTAAAACATTGTTGGGTCTTGTTGAGTTCTGTAAAAAATTGTTGTGTTCCACGAAACTTTGTTGTGTTCAGTGAAAGATTGTTGTGTTCCACGAAACTTTGTTGTGTTTTCAAAGCAATTTTGCATTGTGTTTTGCCCCTGTGGGCCACCGTAGCATTCCGATCCGGTGTGTGCATTTCCTAATCCGCGTCACCCTGGGTCTAATCAGTATGGTATTCTTTCCCGCTTTTGTTGGAACGCGCTGAGAAGTGCGTACTGGAGTACGACCCACCCTCCTCCCCGAAGCGATGGCATATTTCCTCTAGTGAGCTCCCCGCTCACCTCGCCTTAGGCTGACTCCTCCCATATCTTAATCCTTAATTACCGAGGCATTGTGTGCGGAAGCTAGCTACTAGTGGGAATAATATACTATACCCTTTATTAAGCATACTGGATCGAGATTATTACATGCTGATTTTACATTTGATTGACTTTTCATTTCCAAAGATCCATTTCATGTTTTTCTTGAGTTTACTCTTATGATGTGCAGTCATAATCCCCATAGTGGAATGTTCATCATTATTACTGATATAACTGTGCATCCGTGAGGACTGTAGGACATGTGAGACTTGTCTTCTTATATAAGATCTCAATAAACACCTTATTTTCCTGGATTTTTTTAGGATACGTGTAATTCCCTTATTCTCTTGACTAGTATTCTGCTGGGTTCTCGATCACGCACATAAACACAACAATGACCAACTACAAACTTGTCATATCGAGATCTAAGGTTCTTTATTGGTACATCGCATGTATCAATAAATATCACTGTTCAAAACAACAGGCCCCGGTTGTACGAAGGTTGGATAAAGTTATCCACCGGATAAGAGTTATCCACTGTATAGATTTTGTATAGATTTTATCCGCTGGATAAGGATTTATCCGCTGGATAGCGCAATTCACCCTTCGTACAACCGGCCCCTGACAATTTCTCAATCGGGTAAGATATTCATAATAGCTTTTGTTATATAACAACTGTCAAAGTCATTTTTTTCCGTACTCTGATTGGGCGAGAGCGCATCACGTGAACATCAACAAATTTTGCTGTTTCCCCAGCAACAACTCTCAGCGGGCAACAGTGAGTTTTATTGACCGGTAATAACAAAACGTAACAGGAAGTTGATTGAGCTTTGAAGGCGCGTTTTTGGTAGCGCGCGTTTACAAATTCACTCATTCGGACATGCATGAGGCAAAACTCGTGTTTATGGCCAAACTTTTAAGACCAATATACAACATTTATTCCAAGAAAAAAATAATAACCCAGTTATTCAAACAGCTGATGAATCATATAAATTTATCAATTATGCTTCAAACAGTTTTTTTAGAGAAAATAGAGAATTCAAAAGTAAAATGTTTAAAATGTTACATCTTGATACTGATTGCTAGACAATGCTACTAATAATAATTAGACCTTGAGAACACTAAACAATTAAGAAAGCTATCAGAATGCAGGATAGACAGTAAAAACTTTAACCAATTTTAATGCTTTTTTATTATTGATTAGTCTAACCACCTTTGTATATTTTATTAAAGTTTAGAAATTCACTTGAAATCATAATCAAAGTACCACTTACTCTTTGGATAAAAACAGAATTATATTGTTTTGTCTTTGACTCATTTACAAATCTTGGGCTTCCTGTGTCTAAACCTCTTTCCCGCCTAAACTGTCACGTGAATACTATGTCAAACGAGCATTTAAGATTTCTCTAAAAGAAGAAACATGAAAATCCCAACATTTGTTTAAAAATGCACTTTCTATAAAACAATCTGACAAAAAACGAAACAGCAGCGAAAATCAAGCAAAAACCGAGGTTACTAGTAATGGCGTCTTGCGTGAAAGGTGCGAAGAAAGCCGTTGATGCCTTAGAAGCAATCAGAAAAAGGAAAACATTTATTATCTTAGCATTTAAGCAAGTAAATAACTTCACAATTACCTTACACAGCTGAGGGACAACCAATTTTTGGTTGCAACGTCGTCTCTTCGCCGGTCTCTCCTCCGCCGTTTCTTGCGCGTCCAAGAGTCTCTTCAATAGTTCCTTTTGTTCTTGATCTCTTTGGATGATAGCTTTCCTTAGCTCTTCATTTTCTTTTAGCGATCTTTCCATTAATCTTACGTACTTGTCTGGAAGACTTATTTCTTGTGACTGATCCATAGTTTGATGCAAAATTCTAGTCATCAGGATCACAACCGTCGCTTGTCACAGCGAAACAAGAGAGAACGAGCGTGACGGCATGTCACGCATTTACACAAAAGATGCCTCGTCTTGAAGTAGAGGCTACAAATATTGTGTTGTATTGTGGGAAAACGTGCCATATGACCACCATCCATGTCCCATGTTGTGTGAGAATGTCAACGCCAAAATATAAATTAACTATTTTCTGGATTTGATACTTAGGCCATTTAAATATCAAACTAGCCAAATTGATTTTGCCTAAATTTCCTTGTATCTCATTGCAAGAGCTTGCATTGATACGGCACATTGTATGGTTTTTTACCGCCTACAACACCTAGAACTTGAATTCTTTTTAAACATACAATAAACTAAAAGAAATTTGTCGTTTGTAGTCACAGTAAAACAGAGTTGGTTAATTTCATTTACGTTCACACGAGTCTTTCCTATAGCCAGGAAGACATAAAGATCTTTATAAACCTACCCGGCGTTAACTGATAGATATTGATAGATGTTAATTGTTTACAGTGTCCACAAGGATACGCATTTTGCTTTCTCGAACTAGTATTTTCATTTTCTGCCATCAGAAAATACATTTGCGAATTTCATAGAGATAGATTTACTACTGAGCATGCGCAAACACACCTCATACACAATCTAGACTCCCACATGGAAAAGGTGCTGTCATTTATCGGTTAGTCTTAGTAATTCAAAATGACTACGGCCGCACTTGATCAAAGTCAGGTTCTATCAATACGTGGCGACGTAAATATAGGCTTTGGGTCCTGGTAGTTTCCTCCCATGCAGTCAAGTGAAGGCACCGTGAGTTCCTCGGGATTCTAAAAGACCTTTAAAGGCGCCCCGACATCCGAGGGAGGCCAGAGGTTCGAGCTCTTGTTTTGCAGAGTAGTTCGCTACTACACCTGTAGGCAGTGAGATTTTGAACCTTTGCGCTGTGGTCTAGGGGAATTTTTCTTGAAAAACATTACTATAAACATATTACATGATGCAGGCTGTAAGTAAGAAGAGTTTAATTTAAGACTTTATCAATAGCCTTCTTTCATATTTATTATAAGAATCCGTTTTCTCGTGCATGCGTGTGGTAAACAAAGTAGTGGAAACACATCGCAAACCAGAAATAAAATCTCTAATACACCAGCTTTAATACAAATTTAGGACACCTTTACGACACTGCGTTTAAATTTTAGATTTACTTGGCCTATACACATTCTGAAAGGAGACGTAAGTTTAACAATTAAGTAACCTTTACGTATTATCGTAAAGCGCTGGTAAAGGAGAACAATCAATCAATTTTCCGTTGCCCGCAAATGGCGTAAACGTAAGCATGACGTGTTTAGGAGAAAATTACACACCTTAAATTTGAATTAGCTAAGAAATATTCAAGTTAAACGTATATTACGTATATTTCTTACGGAAGTTCGATTCGGTTTTGTTACATTCCAAAAATCGGCGTTGAATGCCTGCATGTGATAAGGTAGTGGAAAGATGTACATCGCAAACCAGAAACAGTTAAATTTAATTACACCAACTTTATTACAAATTTAGGACACCTTTATGACACTGTGTTTAAATTTTAGATTTACTTGGCCTATACACATTCTGAAAGGAGACGTAAGTTTAACAATTAAGTAACCTTTACGTATTATCGTAAAGCGCTGGTAAAGAAGAACAATCAGTCAATTTTCCGTTGCCTTTACGCCAAACTGCGTTTGGGAGAAAATTACACAGCTTTAAGTAGCTTTCACATTGCGTAAAGCTCCTTAGTACTCCTTTCAGCAACTTTACGCGACGAAAAAAATCGCGTAAAGTTCCTTTTTCATGCTGTGGTCACCAAAAGAGCTGCAACAATTCTCCGAAAAACTATGCGTGAAAAAAGGTCAGTTTTGTGAGAATTTTGATTAAAAACTTTAACTGTAAACTTTAACTACGTTTTGCTTTTTATTTTGTTCTTTGACAGTTGGTATATAACAAAACACTTATTGACTGGGACCTCGGGAAACATTGGCGGTCTCGGGACCACAAAACATACTGTTTCCCTCGGTCCCAGTCAATAAGTGTTAAGTGTTAATGAAAAGGCAAAATAAACAATAAAACACCAAACAGTTGCTAATACTGACTCACATGCATATCACAAGCCAATAATAAAATGAAAGACTTAGTATCATCCAAACGAAGCTGTAGCCACAAAAATGTTCGCATCTCAGAGGATTTGCTTATCGGCAGTAATAAAAATCTCAGTGTTTTTTCTCTCTGTTCGTGTCCAGAATAGGCCTTTCTTGCGCAATCGGTCACGTGTTACTCCTCCGATTGGTTAAGAGCGTAAGAAACAATGCCCTTCATTCATCACCTTTGAGCGCGTGCAAACTCTTCGTAGTGAAGGCAAGCCAGGAACTTTAGGAATGCAAGATGGCTGACTTCAAAGAAAATAGCTTTCAGAGACAGGCTGTTCCAGGAGTAGAACAATGGAAAGTGGAACTTTTAACTCGAGATATACCTATATACTTATAAGAGCTTCAGGATGGGCTGTTATTTTGAGCTTCATCTCCAATACTTTGACCAAATATCGAACTCTAAATGGAGTACTTGAAAGGAGGCCCTCGCAATAAAAACTATTTCCTATGAGCTGGAAATCTACGAATTTCTCATCCTACATTTTAATTGCTAAACGAACATACATAGAAGCAAGTCAATTATATTCCTCATTCAAGCATTCAAGAGATCTTGAGAGGTTTTTGTACTGAGTTTTAGTAATGGAATTCTGAAGCAGATCATTGCATGGAACTTGACCTTGTATTGCGCAACGTCTTTTATTACTCGTGCCCAGGCCGTAGGCCGGGAACGAGTTATAAACTGCAAATATATTGTTTTTTTTTTTGTCTATGTTCGTCCTGAGGCACTTCTGATTGGTTAAGAACGTAAAAACAATGCCCTTCATTCATCACCTTTGAGCGACTGCGAACGCAAGCCAGGAACTTTAGGAATGCAAGATGGCCGACTACAAAGAGAATAGTAGCTTTCAGGGACAGGCTCTTATTCCAGCAGTAGAACAATGTAATTTGGAGCTTTTAACTCGAGATATACCTATATACTTATAAGAGCTTCAGAATGGGCTGTTATTTTGAGCCTGATCTCCAATACTTTGACCAAATATCCAACTCTAAATGGAGTACTTGAAAATGAAGCTCTCGCGACTCAGAGCAATTCCTTTGAGCTGGAAATCTACGAATTTCTCACCCTACAGTGTTGCTAAACAAACACATATAGAGGCAAGTCAATTATATTTCTCATTCAAGCATTCAAGAGATCTTGAGAGCTTTTTGTACTGAATTTTAATATCGAAATTTTGCATGTTGACCTGACGCGTTTGGTCACGTAATGCTTTAATTCATATATAAAACATCCGAAACATGAACGAAAACATACACGATTTGTCATTGTGTCAAAAACGCCGTTGTAGAAGTCTTTACAGCAAACAATTGAAATACATAGTGAAATAAAAAGTTGAACTGGTATATTCACAGGTAATATTTTTGCTTGTCCGCGGTGATATATAATACCATGCATGATAATAGAAAGATAAAGGCAAACACTAATAGCTGCTGACAGACAAATTGACTAATCAGATATTCTTTAGTTTAAGTTAGCCGATTCAAAAAAGGTCATTATGTTACGGTTAACTATTTCCCGGAATGGTGAAGAATGCGTGAAACGCCTCGGGGAAGAGTACGAACGGGGCCGGTCATTGGAGCCTCTCCTAAAAGGGGCTCCCAGGGCACGAGTGAACGCACGTGTGCGTCTAGTTCATGTATAAAAAAACCGAAACATGAACGAAAAAAAACACGATTTGTTATTGTGTCAAAAACGCCGTTGTAGAAGTCTTTACAGCAAACAATTGAGATACATAGTGAAATATAAAGTTGAATAAACTGGTATATTCGCAAGTAATATTTTTGCATGTCGGAGATATATAATACTCATGGATGATAATAGAAGGACAAAGGCAAACACTAATAGCTGCTGACAGACAAATTGATTAATCAGATATTCTTTAGTTTAAGTTAGCCGATTCAAAAAAGGTCTTTATGTTGCGGTTAACTATTTCCCGGAATGGTGAAGAATGCGTGAAACGGCTCGGGGAAGAGTACGAACGGGGCCGGTCATTGGAGCCTCTCCTAAAGGGGGCTCCCGGGGCACGAGTGAACGCACGTGTGCGTCTAGTTCTTGAAATGAAATGTCGTTTTTTAAGGTTTAGAAAGTACTAGAATTAGTACTTAGTGCTTTCCCCCTTTGTTTAATCTGTTATTTTTTCGAGCTCTATTTTCTCACTGTGAGAATTGCCATCCAGTTTCTCTTGTTGTATATTGATTGATTTCTCAACTTCGACTTCTTCTAGCTTAATTTTCGACATTTTTGTTTTGGCGTATAAAATGGTTTGCTATGTTAATCTTTGGCCTACAAGAAAAATATGTAATCGACAGTGCACGTTTATTTCGGGTTATTGGTCGCCAAGTGTATCGGTGTACGTCAGGGTTTAGGATCCGCCAAGAGTCAACCAAGTCAAAATCTGCCATGTTGTCGTTTATCAGACTAACTTATTTATTATGCACTAGTCAATTGAAACCCCCACCCCTCGACCCCCGGGAAATGCCGGGCAATTAACGGAGTCATGCATATGCCGGGAATTTAACATGCATTTAACAGCGTGAATTCACGGGGGATGGGTTTAATGGTGGAGCATTTTAGCGGGGATTTTTACGTCGAGTCTGAACTGGATAGGGCCTGGAAATGAGTGGTCAACCATTCTAGAAATTACCTACGAAGCATTGGCATAATCATCCTGTTCTTTCCTTCTTCAGTATGGCGTAACGAAAGGTATTATAAAGGCCTGGGCACAACATCGCGCGCAACTCATTTGCACTGTGTGCATGCCAGCCCAACTCTGCGATGTTGCACAATGCAGGGGTGGACACAGGCTGCAACACTGTGTTGCAACAAACGTTGGCCCGTTTGCCCGAGCCTTAAGGTGGCTCGATATAGGTTTTTATTGACAACGCTTCCATTTTTCACTTCACGAATTGAGCAACTTACTCTTGACCATCCAAAACGGTTTTTCACCAGTTATTGGACTTGAATCAAAGTTTTGATTTTTGTCTATTTCACTTTTATTTGTGTTGCCATAGCGACGGTAAACAAAGATGGCTGAAATCAATTTTTCTAAAATATCTCTCGAACTTGAGCAGCACTAGACAAAGGACTACATGGGCAATAAACTACACACTAAGGCAAAGAAATTAAGGTACAATTCAAAAAAATTATCAAGCCGTTTTTGAATAAATTACAATTCAAAAAATGAAATTTATTGATGATTAGCTTATTAAGTGATAAGCCTACCCTAGTTCAGTCACAACAATTTTCCTGTCAGTAGATAAACTGACTTCAAGGGGTTTTTTTCAGTTGCAGTGTAATTGGTGTTACCATGGCAACGACATAAAAATATGGCTGAAATCAGTTTTTCTGAAATATCTGTTGATTTCAAAGAATTCCAGACACCCAAATACTATGTAACAAAGAACATGCCAAGGTAAAGTAGATAACATAGAATTAAAACTCTTTGATTGAAGTGATTTGGAATAAAGGACCGGAAATTGGCGGCAAATTCGCATTATTTATGTTTTCGCGAAATTATTCAAAAACGGCTTGATGAAATTTTTTGAATTGTACGTCAATCTCTTTGCCTTAGTGTGTAGTTTGTTGCACATATAGTCCCTTGTCTAGAGCTGCTCGAGTTCGAAAGATATTTTAGAAAAATTGATTTCAGCCATCTTTGTTTACTGTCGCTATGGCAACACAAATCGAAGTGGAGTAGACAAAAATATAAATTTTGATTTAATTCAAATAACTAGTGTGAAAACCGCTTTGGTTGGTCAAGAGTAAGTTGCTCAGTTCGTGGAATGAAAAGCGGAAGCGTGGTCAATAAAAAACTATATCGAGCTACCTTAAGAAGAACTTGATTCTTTTTACAGCAGTTGTTTATTCTGATCTTAAAGCTCATCAATTACATAACGTTGTGCGACAATTAGTGTTTTCCTTTCTAATTTCGAAAGAAATTATGAACATATAGATAGTACATACATTGCAGGACATCGATAAATTGGCTAAGAATTTAAGTTTTTACAGTTTGATGGGATTTTATCACTGTTGATGGGTTCCGCATTCGATTATGTTTTTTGCATGTTGACAAATTGTGTAGTGTTGAGGTTCAAATTGTGTAGTGTGTCGGAGGATTTTGATTGCTGTTAAAATCAAGCGTTATATATCATTTTGAAATATAAAAACGTGGAAAATTCTGAGAATTGCTAAGAACCTAAGAAAACAAAAATCTGAACTATCGGTTTATCGTGCGTAACGACCCAAACTAGCGGTACCATGGTGGTAGGGTTTTTAACAAAGATTGGGTCCCCGATGACCGGGAAAAATGTCTAAATTTAACACCACTTAAATGGTTAAATGGTGGCATGGGTGGCGTAGTGGTTAAGCCACTCGCCTCTCACCGCTGTGGTCCAACGGGTCGGGTCACTGGTTCGAGCCCTGCGGATGGCCATATGTGAGTAGAGTTTGTTAGATGTGTTGTTCTCTCCCTTGCCACTAGGGTTTTTTCTCCGGGTTCTCCGGTTTTCCTCCCTCCATAAAAATCAACATGTGAGTTGAGTGTTGTGTGCTAAAATAAGAAATGTAGTGGTAGTGAGTGTGAGGGGCAGCAGGTCCACATCAGCGAAAGCTGCCAGAAATCCAACCTGCTTAAACAACTAAAAGATTTGATTTTTTTTTAAATCCCCGGCATGTCCCGGGATTGGGGGTGGGGGTTTCAATTGACTAGTGCATTATGTGTTTAGAGAGGTCGCCCTTTTTATTTTGGTTTAAATCTAATATTAAATTGAAATTGTCTACCTATCACTATATCTTCGTATTGAAAATCTCTTAAGTGCATGAGTGAAAAAGTTCTCGAGAAAAATTCGGTCATCGTCGTTAGGAGCATGTATTGTGACCGTGGTAATGTTATAATGTATGAATCTACCTTCGGCATCTAAAAAGGTCCGTTAAAGTTGAAGTGCAAAATTATTGTTGAAAAGGATTGGAACACCTGCACTTTGGCTTGTATAACAACTAGGCAGATTGTTGTCTCCCAATTCGGATGTCCACGTTGAAATATCATTTTTTATGAGGTGTAATGTGTTTGTTGGAATAAAGATAAATAGTCTTAATTTACCTTACTTGTGTAAGATAATCTGGAATGTTTTGTACTTGTAGTTATATTTGTTTGAGTTTATGCATATATATCGTCCGGCTTATTCCTAGTCTTGACAGAAAACAGATCGTTTAGCTAGTAGATTAAAATGAAACACAATCAAAGAAAGAAAACATGCATTTGGGTACTGTTTACAGCGGTGGATCTAGAATTTTTGAAAGGGGGGGCACCATTTTACAAAACACGTTGGTGGGGTTTAGCTTCCTTAAACCCCCCCCCCCCCCCTTCTAGAGTAAATGATAACATCCATATCGCAGGGCTGTAGCGTGAAATGAAATTTTGAATGGTTAAAAACCTATACTTGCTGTGACTATCCTTTTTCGCAAGCGTAGCGTCTGCGAGCGCGAAATTTGAGCTAAGGCGCGTCAATTTGATTAATAATTACGATAAAACCAACAACAACAAACATAAACATAAAGCTTTGGGAAAGTATATTGTCCTATACGTTTAGACAGAAGATATATAGAGTGTGTGAGAGAGAAAGATAAAAAATAAGGAAGGCCCAACTGAAAAGGGGCCTGCACCCCCCTTGGATCCGCCACTGGTTGATATAAGTTTGGTGTAGGCAAAAAGAAAATAAGAAAAACGTTTTCTGTCTTGTCTTGTCTTAAGAATTTTTTTCTTAGCCAGTTAAAAAGTTCTCTTCGCTTAAATTCATCACCAAAACCTCTCTCGTTAAGAGAACAAATTTTTAGATCAGTAATTAGTAATTTATGCGAAATAAAAAAAATCGTTTTGAAATACAAAAAACGAGTGAGAAATTTTTAGCAAGCTGTGAGAACAAAAGACAAAAATTAACAGAAATCAATAAAAAGTCTGATGTCTAGTCTGGGTCCTAGAGAGATGGAAAGGTGTTAATTGCGAAGTAATCGAGGAAAAATGAAAACTTCGGTCTCTTGATTTCTTTGAATAATGTTTGTTAGGTACATGTATTTGAAGATAGAAAGTGGTGTCTGTCTTCCAAAACTAAAGAAAACCCTAGTCTACGTAGACATTCCTTAAAGTTCTAATAAAGTCAGGAATAAAGATAAATAGTCTTAATTTATTTTACCTTCCTTGTGTAAGATAATAAGCAATTATTGGATGAGGTCGAGTAGGATATGGGGAATTATTAAGGCCGAGGTTTGTGTTATCTGCCGAAGCCGAAGGCTGAGGCAGATAACACAAACCGAGGCCTTAATAATTCCCCATATCCTACGAGAAACGAATTCAATAATTGTTTTATTATTTTTGAAAATAATTCTTTCTCAGTTGTGCTTTGTTGACAAGAATACATGTTGTTGTTGTTTTCCCGCTTTTGGCATGAATCGCATAAATTAGCGTGACGTCATACCGCAAGCTAATTTTCCATATTCGAGAAAATTACGTCATAACTTCGAATAATGGTTTTCAACATTTTCATAACTCCAAATTTGGGCAGCTAGCCGGCGACTATGGTAATTTATCCGGTGGCTCTTAGCCAATCAAAACTCTTGAATTATTTTCAAAATATAATAATCTGGAATGTTTTTGTACTTGTAGTTATCAGTCCGGAAAAGTACCCTTTTTTGACGACCTTGCTACGTCACAACATGGCGGCGAAAGCCTGTCGGAGGACCGAACGCGACTCGTAAACTTTTCGAGGCTGTATCTCTATTGTTTTATTGATTTTACCCGAAAAGCTTTGCGATTTGGTTAGTCATGGGATCAAGGTGTCTGTGGAAAGCGTCAGTTGAAGCTAAGTTGTAGTGCGAAGCTGAAAATACCGAAGAATTCTCGCTGCCATCTTAATTTTACGCTTCAAAATCACTCCGCCGAGGTGAGTTCAAAGTGTGTTTTAGCAATGTTGGGAAATTTTGTCGTATTCGAGGAAATTATTTGAAGAAGGAGAAGGATGAAGCAGTTATGTGGTGAAGTGTGAACTGTGGGCATGGCGTAGTTTTTGTGGGCACGATGAAGTTTGTTTGAGAGTAATAAGGAGGCAGAATGGCTGAGTGGTCAGAGCGTTGGTCTCGCAATCTGGCGGTCCCAGGTTCGATTCCCGCTCTGGCTACTAGCTGAGACTGAATTTGCTCCGATTTCGATTAGTCCAAATTCAGTTTCTCGGCCATGCTTGTAATATAGCCGACTGGTTTGCCTCCTTGCCAGTTGGGATTCTTAAACACTTTATGTTTGATTTACATTATTTAGTTGTGATTATTTCAGTGGAGTGCCTGGAAACTAGCTGGATAGCTAAGCGCTCTTCCACTACAAACAAAGCATTTTATTATTATTATTTTTTTTTTAGTATTTGTATTTATTCGATGCTACACTCTTCTTTACAGGACCTTGTATGGAAGAGCATAGAATAAAAATTCAAGAGTGAAGGGGCTGTTGCTCATCACAAGAAAGGGGGGAAGGGAGAATGAAAGTTCTACATCCAAATCATATGTTTTGATATTAGTTTAGAGATTGACTTCTTATAATTTCTTTTCCTTGGTAAGCCACCTTTCCTACATAGCAAATGTCTTTTGAATACCTATTAGTAAAGTAAACAGATACTAAATTCAACTCTCTTTAATTTATGCTCTCTTTAATTTATGATGGACATCAATAGCAAAAGTTTTTAATTTTAAGATAGTCCAAAAACCAACAGTACAAGATAAATATCACTAGTTATTTTTACATTGGTTCAGTTTTCATTGTTCTCCGCAGTTGAATATATTGAATAACCCCTGCTAGAACAGAGAGCTAATTTCAATACAAGGGGAATATATATCAGTATGCAAGGGGAATATGGCATATTAACCTTGCATACTAATGTATATTCACCTCGCATTAAAATTGCAAGTAAGGAACCAATAGTCTTTATACATGACCCAGTTTGAAACAGAATAAAGTTGATACCCAATGCATATGACCTAAACACTTTTACATGTGTGGGATGCATTTGGTGAACTGGTATGGCTTACTGCGGATGTTTCTGACAAACTGGCATAATTGAACAACAATTTCTCTGTTTTAGACATTAATGAAATTTGTATTTTTGAAAACCTCACCAATGTAAAAATAAGTCATTTATTGGCCTTCAGCTCATGGTTATGTGTATATTCACCTTGGGCTGTGCCCTCTACAGAGTAGACATTGCTGTTGATTATCAGAAAATAGTATAAAATCTGGTCTGTTCTTGCCAAAAGTCCAACAACATTAATTGATCATTGATAAAGTATTGTATATAAATGTATCTTTCCATCAAGAACTGTCAATATGGAAATACTGCTGTAACAGAAACAAATTGAATTGATAGAAATTTGGTTTTTGGTAAAAAAAAATATAAATTAAATAGTTAAACCCCACATATAATAACCTGTTGGAATTTGTTTGGCTCAACAGGTTCTAATATTTTGGGGTATCACACAACCCCCTCTCTTCAGGCTGATAACCCTCACTAAACAATGCTATTTTTGTGCAAATTATATTGGTTCTTTTTTATTTTAATTGTGTAAAATATTCCAGAAAATACCTATACCTCACCATGGAAGGCATTTGTAAATGCCTCCAACCACCTAGAATTCCCAAATTTTTCACATACAAACTCTATAATTTTGTTTGTGGGGTATAAATAATTTCTGGAACTATACATTGGTAATGTTTGCAGTACTAAAAAGTACTGGTACACTTTTAGTTCTTTTAACTTGCAAAACAGATATTAGTCCACTACAAATTTGTAGACCCACTTTCAATATAGTGGATGAGTGTTAGCAGACAATGGTGGTGAAGTTGAGGCTTAGAGAAAGCAATTTTCTTCTCCATTTTTTCCCTTAAGCCACATTTATAAATTTCTTTATATGTGTGATTGTCCAACATTCATTTTGATAAGACCATTGGACATTGAGTATTAAATTTTGTTTCAAGGGTCAAGTGCACTCACTCTACTATAAAGATAATTATAAAAGCTATTCTAGTCCATGTGTACACGTAGTTTTGAAAGATCCCAATGTATGTGAAGTCAAAACTAATATTTAAATACAGACTTTCTTTGCAGTGGAATATATATTGAGTCCTCTTTCGTGTCTTTTTGCTAAATGTGCTTGTTGAACTGTTAATTCGACAAGAATGCAGTCCGATTATTCCAAGGAGAGTGAATTGAACAATGGCAGCGTTGTTGGTACCCTGGACGCATGGAAATCTCACTTATGCGAAATAGTTCTCCTGCACTCTGTCAAAAATACCCACTTCTTGCAGTCAACAATCGATAATCGATCAGCACTGAAGTTGATTTCATTTGAAAAACTTACATTTATCGACATCAGTTAAAGATAGCTTTGTTCTTCTCAAACACCCTTAATCGATTTTAACCTTATGTGAGTCTGGTTTCTTTCGTTGATGATTTAAGTAGTGAGACTTAGGTCCTAGGTCAGGCATATTTATAATTCAAGGAGAAAGAGCCGTACTACAACTCCGAGTACTTTTGTATGACCGCATGTAGAGTTTTTTCTGACGAATTTCAAAGCCAAAACTATCGATTGCTGTCACTCGTGTAGAACCTCCACTTCTATGAAGCTTCTTAGTGCACACTGATGTTCGTTTATGAAAACAGATGACACATTTTAGTGCCTTTTGTAGTTCCAACAGCAAAGCACATCTTCCCCGAGTCGGCCATTTTGATTCTGCTATTGTTCTTGCTAGAGTTGCCATGACTACGAGATCCCTTAATTCTGATTGGACAGAATTTGTGTTTACAATAACATTAGAAAGGTCGTCAAAAAAGGGTACTTTTCCGGACTGGTTATATTCGCCTGAGTTTATGCATAAATATCGTCTTTATTCCAAGTCTTGACAGAAAACAGATCGTTTAGCTAGTAGATTAAAATGAAGCACAATCATAGAAAGAAAACATGCATTTGGGTACTGTTTATATAGGTTTGGTGTAAGCAAAAAGAAAAACTGATTCCGTGAATTGTTTATGGAAGCGCAAATATATTTTGGCACAATTTAATCACTTCCTAAGGAACTTGTTATTTTACTTTAATTTTCTCATTTCTTCAGTTGAACACTGAATATCAAATATTTCAGCAGGTGATTTACTAACAACAGATTATTCTTCCCCTCCCCCTTTTTTTTTTGCTTTTTGCTTTAAGTTCGGCTTATCATAATAGCATTGCCAGACAGAGGTCATTGCTTCAGTAAACTAACTTAAAATGGAAACGACCGAAAGGGTAAACCAAAATGCAGATTTTGAGGAAAACGACGAAGGTCCTGTGCACACGTTTCTCGACAACACAAGTCTCCATGGTGCTCGGTTTCTCAAAGAGAAAAACATTGTTATAAGGTTGACTTGGTTTGTTGCTTTGGGACTAGCCTTTGGATTCTGCGCCCATCAAATTTATGCAGCATTTCACATATTCTATCAAAGGCCGTTTTCTACTACCATTACAAAAGAAAGAGTAAAAGAAATTGAATTCCCGGCAGTCACAATCTGTAATCTCAATGTTATAAGCAAACAGCAATATGAGAAGGCGGTTCGAGCGATACAAGCAACAAACAAGACTGACCAAGAACTGGAGCATGAGATTCAGTTGACTTTTGCAATCATGCAATCTAGCGGTCTAGATGTCGAGAACTCTACTGAGATGAAAAGACTGAAACAACGGTTGATCAAGTCAGAAGCTGTGCGCAAGCGAGGTGACTCAATGAGACAAGCTATTTCAAACTTTTCGCACAAAATTGAGAACATGTTGGGACTGGATTGGTTGGAACCATGTGTGTGGAGTGGAGTCAAATGCTCTGCTGAGAATTTCACTTCATTGTTTGGTTTAAAACAAGGCCAGTGTTACACGTTCAACTCCGGTAAAAAGGGACATCCACGACTGAAAACCTCGATTCCTGGTGCTACCTTTGGACTACGTCTTCGACTGAATGTAGAAGATAAAGACCATGTTAGCGATTCTCATTCTTTGGCTGCTGGTTTTAAACTTTCTATTGATCATCAAGATAATTTTCCAACAGTGTCGGAATTTGGATTCGCTTTGCAGCCAGGGACACACACATTTGCTGCTGTACACAAAAAAAGGTAGAAATGACAGCGTTTTGTTGCCGCCGGGGTAGGGTATTTTTCGAGTTACGGTTTTCGAGTTACGATTTTCGAGTTACGCGATTTTCGAGGTACGCGCCCGGCCACGCCCATTTTGGTGAGCCAACGGCCACTTTGACATCTGTTCGTAACTCGATGACAAACATCGTTGAAATCAAAGTCGAGTTACGTAACTCGAACTCGATAGAATGAAACTATATTTTCGAGTTACACGGTAATTCCGTAACTGCACTATTCTAAAAGTTGAAAAATACTTTTTTGAGTTACACTTGTTTTGGAATTGTTTTTGTTCTTACCATGTCTGCTAGTTTCACAAATTCCTATACATTTTAGATTTGGATTCCTCTAGCGAATTCTGCAGAAAATCGTCAAAACGAGCAAAGTCAGAAAAGCAAACACCGATCGATTCACTCGCTGCTTCAATACATGTGAATGTGTTCTCTGTCGCGCCAATGGTTATGCTAAATCGACCTCAATCAGAAACGTTAAGTCAACAAGATGCTGCTCCCAATGCTGATCATCTTATATGTTTTTCATCGTTTGCCGGCAGACGTTACAGTCTTCAGAATTTAAAAGTGCTACTTGTAGTTCCCTACTCGGGAATAAAATTAACTCGGTAATACGGCCGACCGGAAGAAGCAAAGCTCGATGGCTGCGAAAAAGTAGAGCAATAATTTGAAATTGGCTTAAAAAGTAACCACAACAATTCCAAAAAGCTAAAGTGTAACTCGAAAAAGTATTTTTAAACTTAGCTTTTAGAATCGAGTTACGGAATTACCACGTAACTCGAAAATAAAGTTTCATTCTGTCGAGTTTGAGTTATACGTACGTAACTCGACTTTGATTTCAACGATGTTTGTCATCGAGTTACGCACAGATGTCAAATTAAGTAGACGTTGCCTCACCAAAATGGGCCAGGCCGGGCGCGTAACTCGAAAATCGCGTAACTCGAAAATCGTAACTCGAAATTAAATCGTAACTCGAATTTTTCCTGCCCTCGTTGCCACCCACATTTCTATAAGAATGAGTCACCCTTCAACTACCAGAGATTCCCAAGTATCGTTCTCAATTCTTTTTCAATTTAAACAGACCCTGTTAAAGTTTTTCGATTTTTGCGATCTCTTACAAATGAATTTTCAGCAAAAAACCCTTTAGTTTATTTTAAAAATTATATATTTTAAATGCTTCGAAACGAAACCGCATTAAATACACAACGTTGAAAATTCAATTGACGAGAAGTGTGAGAATACAAATAGGTTCATTAGAAGTACGTAAAAAATGTTTTTAGGTAAAGTCAAATGTAAATCCTATATTGAAAATGGCAAAGGAAAATTACTGGTAATAGGCCATTTGCACTAACAGGTCACATGACCCTATCTCCCCTAAATCAAGCAGCACTCCAGAAATAGAAAAAGCACCTTGGTATCAGTAAAAAGGCAAAGTTTTAGTTTATAAGATGTAACTATACAGGAGAAATGACAGTAAATTTAAGGTTGGATATTTTCATAAGATTCATTCAGAAAAACACGTTGGATGTCACGAGCTTGCCATCGGACGCAAATGGGTTATTGTTGGGTTTTGATTCATATAGCTGTGTGGTAGCAAAATAGCGCGAAAATTAATCCAAGGAACAAACAAAAAGCTGATTGGAAAATAAAAATAAAACACAAAAACATTTGATTCTATAGGAAGAATTAATCGGAACCTCTGGTACACAGATTGGTAACTTCTTAAAACTCAGACTAAACTCGTTACCATGTATGGTGAAACAGATCATGGTAACGACCTATGGTAACGACCTATGTATTTTTTGTCCTTACGTTACTGTATTATTCTTTCAATTTTAGATTAAAAATCTGCCCAAGCCTTACAAAACTAATTGTAGTTCTCCCGATATATACCTCTCCCAAGTCTACAACTTTACATACTCTGTGTATATCTGCATCGCTGAGTGTCTCGGACAATACCTCGTGGAAACTTGTGGTTGTCAACCTCTTTTCGCAGCTTTTCGTAAGTTGAACCTTTCTTGCAGGAACGGGAGGTGCGATTTGTGGGTTGGCATTTTCGTACGGTTTCGGGTCGTTTTTTAACTCGTGGATTGCAAATCCACGAGTTATTGTGAGGGGTCGAATATGCAAATGATCAGCTTACTACTTCGTGTAT
The DNA here is from genome assembly GCA_029948255.1 of Telmatactis stephensoni. Taxonomy (NCBI): domain Eukaryota; kingdom Metazoa; phylum Cnidaria; class Anthozoa; order Actiniaria; family Isophelliidae; genus Telmatactis; species Telmatactis stephensoni. Next base: position 289,586 of record JALIZF010001598.1, read on the forward strand.
GACAACATGAATTGACACTATTCAATCTATCTATTGTCTAACTAGAATGTTGCCATACATGAAGTAGTAGTCTATTGTGTCACTCACTCACTTTCCTGTAAACTTCCGGTCTGTCAAACTTTACTTCCGGCCTATTCCCGATAATAGGATACGGTGATAAATAGAGGATATTACACGGTGGCGCGAAGATATGGAGTTTATCTTCAAGTAAAAAGAAACATTTCACGAGTGAGCGCAGCGAACGAGTGAAATATTTCTTTTCACGAGAAGATAAACTCCATATCTTCAAGCCGCCGTGTAATTTTCTTTTTATCATATAATTACTGAGATTTTAAGAAAAAAGAGCTGAAAACCATACAACAAATAGTGCACCATAGAACAAAGTAAAAATGTCAACTCGGCCGTTTTGGACTGAGGTTTTACTGAAATATCACAATTACATACTATAAATGAGCTAAATTATTTTAAAAACAAAAGGCAAAATCCACAATCAATTTTAAAAATGATAATATTAAAAATTGCTAAGATCGATGAAAATGAATTATCGAAGCGAGCTTGTGGTCGCTTGTCAACAGGACATGTTCTAATCTAATCTAGCGAATCCTTTGAATCCGACAGTACTTTTAGTCGTTTGTATTTTCTTTTTCCTTCTTGATTTTCTTCTTTTCTTCCTGTTGTTTGAATGGTAGGTTTTCGTTTGAATGGTAGGCTTTGTAGGTTTTTGTGCCCAGAAAGCTGAATGATATCTGTCGGCGGAATGTTGTTGTTTGTAAGCGCTTGCATCATAGTTTTTCGTCCACTGTGATTCGTAATATTTGGACCAAGGGAGGCTTTTTTCTGCCATGGTTTTTATAAAGGCCCGGTACAAATTTTCTTTGTTGCACGAAGTAGAAGCACTGTCTACTTTTTGCAACAAAGAAATTTGTTGCGAGCGGGGTGGTAATACGAGCAACATTTGCTCTGCAACTTGCAACGCAACAATGTTGCGCGACAAGTTGCACGATTTTGTTGCTCGTATTACCGGGCCTTAAGTGCGTTCAGTTTGTTTTAACCAACAGGGGCTTTCTTGAACCAAGGTTTTCCACTAGAATAATCTGAACAAGTGTTGGTTGCTAAATAAAAAGGCGCGTCGTCTCCATTCATGTCAACTGGTCTTTCCTTTGCATAAAACGTATAGGCAGTAACAGGACATTTCTCGCAGCCTGGAACAGCAAACGTACATTTTAAGGTATCAGGAGGGGTTGGTGTGACAAAAATTTCCAAAAAATGTTTTTTTCTTTTATTGGGAAGAATGCAATATTATCTTTGATATTAGCTAAAAAAAAGTTGATTTCGACTTTTTAATCACGATAAATTAATGAAAGTAAAAATCGTGACCCAAACTCTTCCGGAAACTTATTGTCATCAGTTAATCAGCAATCTGTCATCGGCATGAGGTTGCCTTGACATGAAGCCCTCGTGGTTTACTTCACAGTCTTCACAGTATCGATACAACAATCTCAGCAGTTACTAGCTAGAAGGCTTTCAAATTAAAGGTGTATATATTTATAAATTTCTATCTTTTCAATTGTGTATAGTTTAATTTCTTTATAAGTTGTTTCAATGTCGTCTCTAAAACGGAAATCGCTTGTTGCATGGTTCGAGTACCCTGGGTGCCAGGGGTTTATCGTCTCGTTCCGACGTTTATCGCTCGCCAACTCTCTCTAAGCTCTAAGGAAAGCGAATAATAAACCCCTGGAGCCCAGGGTATGGTTCGAGTGGTTCCGCGGCAAAGGTCGCTTCTTGCGGCTTCGGAGAAAGGTTCGTATTTTCAGCAGAACAATTAAGCAATGGCCTGATGAATTTCAAGAAGATTCCAGCGTAAGGGAACTTTGTGCCAGCTCAAAAAGCTAAAAAAAACTTTCCGAGAATGGAGCCCAATCGAGTGAACAATTACAAACTATAGTATCTTGCAGCCTAGTACCCAGGCGTTCCTCTGCGAGCGCGAAGCGCGAGCGAGACCTGGGGCGAGCGCGTAAGCGCGAGAGAACGCCTAGCGAATAATGCCAAAAGTGTCCCTGATTTGACCAAAAGTGTCCCTGATTTGACCAACAGTGTCCCTGACCTTTAGCGGACTTAACAACTTGAATTTTTAAAGTTTTTCCAACAATTTCGGTGGAATGAGTATCGACATTCACCAACATAGACCAAAAATTGGATTTTTACGAGTTTATATGTTTTTAAGAAAGCATAGAGGAAGATTATAGACTGTAAAGGGGATTTCTGAGTCAAGACTACGCACAAGTACATTTTATTCAAATCTATTACATTTTCAAACAATCACAGTTTTAGCAGTGATTATAAAACTAACTGAGTGAAGTTTGTTTACAATAAAATTTGAATCGAACCCTGTTGCAGCTAAAGGGAACTTGATAAATATCAGATACATTACATTTATTACAGAGAAATATCTGACGGAGATTTGTTTTATTTTAAGTGCATAAATATATGTGGATTTAACTCAACTAGTGATAGTAGTCTGTGTAAATAAAGCAATTTCAATTCACCAGAAATTTTAGCGGTATAGATAGCCGTTAATTACTAAGAGATTTTACCTTCGAAGTGGTGAATCGAATAGACCGAACGCAACTTATCGTATTGCTTCGATCGATGCGAACACACAACCGTTAGAGTTTTGAACTCAGTTCAATTCAGTTAATTTCACATATAGGGTGTCTTGTGAGATCCGGGAGCATTTAACTGTGAAGTTAACAGCGTCTTCTAAAGCATCACTTTGTCTCGAGTAGCGTCCGCCATCTTGAACTTTGGCATTATTCGCTAGGCGTTCCCGTTGGAGTCACTCTGTGACGTCACGTTTTGAAACGAGAGACGGGATAGCCTGGGGACTAGGCTGAGTATCTTGTAAAGTTCTGTTGACCTCTGCCACGATTGACTGTAAAACTCTCATATTACTATGCAATAATGGCTAGGAACTTTGAGAATGACCAGGTAGGATGACAACGCACTGACAGATCTCAGGTGTTGTGTAAACACCCCTGTGGCTTTCTGGCCCGAATGAATAAACGCGTTTATCTGGCGTTTTTGAAATAGGAAAAAATGTGTTTTTGAAGCGCTCTAATTTCCTTGAAATTAAACCGTTTGATTTCAAATTTTCCACAATTATCAATCAAAGCTTGAACGAAAAAACGATGTCAGCGAATTTTGATTTTCGTCTTCGTTGTTGAGATATTGTTTGGTTTGTACACTTGTACGTGATAATTTCGAACATCGACATTTAAGACTCAAAAGCGGCTGATCTAAGGCAGTATCAATAAATCCCAGACACCGTTTTTGACATTAACGTATAAAGAGTCTGCTAACGTGTTTTTTTATTGCCGAGACGACAATCCTGACAGATTCGGACTTTTCAAATGAAGCACGTTCAAAACGCGCATAAGTTGCAATATCTTTTTAGGATTTTAAATAATAAAAATTTTGAATTAATTTTCAAAAACTACATTTATTCAGTTTCATAAAAATATATACTTTTACCGATATTTTTTACAAAGCTAGCGCGTAATTTCAGTTCGCGCGAGTAGAGGTCCCCAACCCCTCCTGATACCTTAAGGCTGATTTACACGGCACGATGTGTCGGCCCGATTTGAATTCTATTGTTTTTAGCACTCCTTTTCCATTCAAAAAATCGGGCCGACACGAGAAAAATCTGTTGCATTGCAACAGATTTTTGCGAATCGGGCCGATTTCTCTCTTTTCCCGAACGAAGCTTATCAAAAATCGGTCCGACATATCGTGCCGTGTAAATCAGCCTTTAGGAGTGATTTTCCTAATGTCTCTTAAATTATCACCGGTCCGAGTTTTTGTTTGACGTTCGTTAAATTCGAGATACTCGTCCCCACTTTCGTTTTATCGAAGCTTTACGTCTCCCCAGCACATAAGTCGGTGTTCTTTGCAGCCTCGAAGGCCAAAGTGCAAAGTATTATTTGACCAAATAGTATTCAGTAGACGTTCGGGCGAAGAGAGTCCCAAAAGGTGTTTTTCATACAAGCATTTGATTTGGTTTTCAGTCAAAGCCGTCGAAGGTTTGTTGCCTTTCCCTTCTATTTTGAGATCTCGTTGTTTTGACTGCAGTGCTTTTCTTGTACTCTCAAATTCGGCATCATTAAGGATACTCCTGCGATAACCTTTACTTTTCAAATAGCGTTCGAAGCTTGAGATGAAGGATTTAAGGAGCGTAGGGCTCGTATTCGTCTTTATTTTGTTTCTTTCTTACGCTGAGAATGAACTCGCTCAAGTAAGCGTTTCTTAGAGCATATAGAGCATTTCTTGATACGGTTACGAGCCTGGTGTAGCACTCGAGAAGCTTTGAGCGTAATGTAACTGTTTTAGATTTGTGTACAAGCAACAATTTTTAGGCACACGATGTAAGCTCGGCAAAAAATGATCGGTACTACAAGTCAATTTAACATGTCGACCCTCCACTTACCTCGTGGTCTAGCTACATGTACACGGGTCACCACTCCGCGAAGATTGTACTAAAATGCCAATAAATCTGAATAAATAATTTCTTTTTCCTTGCCACATTTTGTACTGAACTACTCTCAGCTCCCTCTGCAGCTTGGAATTCATCACATATCTTCAACTTGAGCTGTTCGATACTCGGATGTGCATGAAAACAATGGACTTTGAAGTCGCTGTCTTCAAACAACAATAAAAGTCCAATATCAAAAATCATCGCAAGTCCCGATATCAACGAGTCATCCAAGCATTTAGTATTTGTACTCTATCAGCACGAGAGTAAATGTTAAATAAAAAGCAAACGAAATCATATTTGAGTACGAACTGCCGCCTGCCAAAAAAGTAAACTGTAAAATGTTAAAGATTCCGCTATGGATATTACACTGAAAAAATACGTTTATCAATTTCACTGTTTTCTCTGTGGGTCTAAAGCATTAACAACAGAAAGAGTAGTTTTAAATATTTCGCAAAAAATGCTCTAACACCGTTTCAGTATCAACTCAAACAACTTAATTGTTCTTTTAAAACCAAAATATACGAAATATAAAATGTTCGTGCAAGTACTTGTAGTCAGGTTGATTCTAGATTTTGGAAACTTCCCTCCGATTGGTCAATTTGCCATTTGCAAAACTTGCAGGGAACTGGATTGATGTCACAACTGTGACAAAGTCTGTGTAGGAGGCTGATCATCAGTTTACGTTTTCAGGCATCAGCGATTTTCTGGTTTATGACGATTTTTTTTTTTTTTTTTTTTTGATTTTCACGGTAAATTACTGATAACGTGCAGAAAAGCGGCGCCAGAACTGTATCGCCACAAGTCAGATTCAACTAAATAGGAAAACAATTCTCCGTCTTGTCCGGAAATATTTCGATTCTTAATTTTATGTCTTGTTTGCCTTAAACTGGTAGCTTTTAAGAGAATAAAGATTCCCTTTTTATGGTATAAAAATATCAGAAATCGGTGCAGCTTTACGTTCAGAAAATTCCACAGAAAAAATTGTTCTTCCACCACTATAAATACCCGCGGGCCACCTTAAGTGAGTGAAAAAGTTCTCGAGAAAAATTCGGTCATCGTCATTAGGAGCATGTATTGTGACCATGGTAATGTTATAATGTATGAATCTACCTTCGGCATCTAAAAAGGTCCGTTAAAGTTGAAGTGCAAAATTATTGTTGAAAAGGATTGCAACACCAGCACTTTGGCTTGTATAACAACTAAGCAGATTTTTATCTCCCAATTCGGATGTCCACGTTGAAATATCATTTTTTTTATGAGGTGCAATGTGTTTGTTGAAATAAAGAATTTTTTCTGAGCCAGTTAAAAAGTTCTCTTCGCTTAAATTTGTCACCAAAACCTCTTTCGTTAAGAGAACAAATTTTTAGATCAGTAATTAGTAATTTGTGAAATTTTAAAAAAATGTTGTGAAATACAACACAAGCGAGAATTTTTTAGCAAGCTGTGAGAACAAAAGACAACAATTAACAGAAATCAATAAAAAGTCTGATGTCTAGTCTGGGTCCTAGAGAGATGGAAAGGTGTTAATTGCGAAGTAATCGAGGAAAAATGAAAACTTCGGTCTTCTGATTTTTTTGAATAATGTTTGTTAGGTTCATTTGAAGATAGAAAGTGGTTTCTGTCTTCCAAAACTAAAGAAAACCCTAGTCTACGTAGACATCCCGAGAGAGCAAATGGCTCTTAAAGTTCTAATGGAAAAGATATATCACGAATAAAGATAAATAGTCTTAATTTACCTTACTTTTGTAAGATAATCTGGAATGTTTTTGTACTTGCAGTTATATTTGTCTGAGTTTATGGATGAATATCGTCCTTTTTCCTAGTCTTGACAGAAAACAGATCGTTTAGCTAGTAGATTAAAATGAAAGACAATCATAGAAAGAAAACATGTGTTTGGGTTCACAAGTTCTGAATTCACAAGTTCAGAAAAATACTGGACAATGGAGACGCTTGACGACCAAAACATCGTCAACGCGAAGTATAAGCGGCCTAAAAATGTACGTTTTTATAATTTATTTTGGATATCTTACAATGCTTCAATAGCCATGAAATATGTAGGATTAAGAAACAACTTGGTGAAAATGCTGATACTGAAGTTAGAAAAAAATTTATCGAGCGAATCTTAAGTTTTCTAGCTTTTTATAAAGATAAGTGAAATGATAAACAAAAGATGAAAAGGCGCACCTCTATCAACTTGACCTAAATTCATATTTCTCAAAATCGTGCGGCGTAATTTTGTTCTACTTTTCTAAACGAACAGTTATTGAATGTGTCGACGATATGAGCTCAAAAAAAGCTATTTCCGAGTCCTAAAAGTAAGGTTTTCGGCCAAGTAAACTGAATGCTTGAAGTTGTTTACTTTTTTGATGCGTAAAAGTTCAAGCGCGTTTTATTCAAAAACGCTTCCATAGAAATCGTTGAAGCTGAGTAAGAGTGCAGAACTTGATCCAGATTTTATGAACCAATAAATGCGGTTTTGTACAAAGCTCTAGTTTTTCCAAAAAATCAGGTTTATGAAAATCGCCATGCCGCCACTATAAATTATTGAAAACTCCGATCAAAATGATTTAAACGTCAAAAGAAACTTTAATCTATCTGTAGACTTGTTGTGGAATTTTTTTTGAAATTAGGTTTTTTGCCGCGACGCATTTTGCGATCAAACAGCGGAGGTGCGCCTCAAACAAAACCCAGTCCAGCCACCTTAATTATGTAAGATAATCTGTTTTTGTAGTTATATTTATCTGAGTTTATGTGTAAATATCGTCCTTTTTCCTAGTCTTAACAGAAAACAGACTATGAAACGGCATAATCATAGAAAGAAAACAAGCATTTTGGTACTGTTTATATAAGTTTGGTGTAAGCAAAAAGAAAAACTGATTCCGTGATTTGTTTATGGAAACGCAAATATATTTTGGCACAATTTAATCACTTCCTAAAAAACTTGTTATATTACTTTAATTTTCTCATTTCTTCAGTTGAGCACCAATATCAAATATTCCAGCAGGTGCATGATTTACTAACGATAGATTATTATTGCTTTTTCATTGCTTCTTTCCGATGTGAAAAGCCCGATATCTTTCTCTCTGATGTACTTTTGATCAAATGATTGAGTTCGTCCTACCCTTGCAGTTCTTGATTTAAGCTCGGCTTATCCGCATAATTGCACTGCCAGACAGAGGTCATTGCTTCAGTAAACTAACTTAAAATGGAAACGACCGAAAGGGTAAACCAAAATGCAGATATTGAGGAAAACGACGAAGGTCCTGTGCACACGTTTCTCGACAGCACAAGTCTCCATGGTGCTCGGTTTCTCAAGGAGAAGAACATTGTTATCAGGTTGACTTGGTTTGTTGCTTTGGGACTAGCTTTTGGATTCTGCGCCCATCAAATTTATGCAGCATTTCACTTATTCTATCAAAGGCCGTTTTCTACTACCATTACAAGAGAAAGAGTAAAAGAAATTGAATTCCCGGCAGTCACAATCTGTAAATTCAATGCTATAAGCAAAAAACAATATGAGAAGGCCGTTCGAGCGATACAAGCAACAAACAAGACTGACCAAGAACTGGAGCACGAGATTCAGTTGACTTTTGCAATCATGCAATCTAGCGGTCTAGATGTCGAGAACTCTACTGAGATGAAAAGACTGAAACAACGGTTGATCAAGTCAGAAGCTGTGCGCAAGCGAGGCGACTCAATGAGACAAGCTATTTCAAACTTTTCGCACAAAATTGAGAACATGTTGGGACTGGATTGGTTGGAACCATGTGTGTGGAGTGGAGTCAAATGCTCTGCTGAGAATTTCACTTCATTGTTTAATTTAAAGCATAGCCAATGTTACACGTTCAACTCCGGTAAAAAGGGACATCCACGACTGAAAACCTCGATTCCTGGTGTTACCAGTGGACTACATCTTCGACTGAATGTAGAAGATGAAGACCATGTCAGCGATTCTCGATCTTTGGCTGCTGGTTTTAAACTTTCTATTGATCATCAAGATAATTTTCCAACAGTGTCGGAATTTGGGTTCGCTTTGCAGCCAGGGACACACACATTTGCTGCTGTACGCAAGAAAAAGGTAGAAATGATTAGCGTTTTGTTGCCGCCTATATTGCCGTATAAAAAAGATTCACCCTTCAACTACCAGAGATTCCCAAGTATCATTCTCAACTGAATTCTTTTTTAATTGAAGTTTTTCGATTTTTGCGGATTCCTAGATTCGTCATCCCCCAAAAATGAATGTTCAGCCAAAAAAAGCCTTTACTTTATTGTACAAATTATATACGCCTATTTCAAAAAAGGTTGTCAGAGCTGAAGGCGATAGGCGATAGGAGATAGGTCATTCAAACTCCGAAGTAATCAAGGTTAAAAAATAGCTTCGTTATTCCGTTCCTTTTGCTGCGAACATTTGCTCTGATAGCCTTTTCTGAAATCAGAATATAATTATTCACCTATCCCATGCACTATTTCGGTCTCAGCTTCTATGTTCTATGTTTTTAGACCTGAGGTTTTTTTCAGTTGACTATCTGTAAATGTTTAGAAACGAAACCAAATTAAGGAGGCTTCCTACTGACGATTTCTCTAGTGCTCGACCGGTCAATTTGAAATGGCTGTAGTTCTTACATGAAAGCACACACAGTTATGACCTTTCGTTCACTTACTACATAAAGACTGAAGTTTTTTTATGGTATGTGTTTTGTTTACACCAGAGTTACCATAGCGACGAAACGATGACGTCACCTTTTTAGATTCCAAGCACGATTATGCGCCTTTTGACCTAAACTTTTAAAATGACACACAAGACGTTAATATTTAGGACTTTGGCTAGTAGCGTACGAAGTTTGGAGAAATTCGTATAAACAGATTTTGAAATATTCGTGCCGCAATTTTTTTTACCCCAAAACTGATAACAACTTATTACCAGGTTTCGACTCAATAATTTTAAAAGCAAAGCAGCATGACAACTATTCGACTGTCAATACGTTGCTCATATATCAGACTGCTTCTCACCAACAGTTGACCGGGAGATTTATATTTTGGAGCACTAAACGTTTTTGCATAAATTTTGATGAAATTCAATCCAATTTCATGTCTTAGTGGCGTACGCTGACGGAGATCCAAAGTACTTTCTGACGTGCAACTTCGTTGAGAAGTAGTCTGATATATGAACTACATTTAGACAGTCCAAGAGTTGTCATGCTGCTTTGCGGTTAAAATCACTGAGTCGAAACCTGATAATAAATTGTTATTTTGTGGGTTAAGAAAATGCACCTCGAATATTTCAAAACCTACTTGTACGAATTTCTCCAAAATTCGTATGCTACTAGCCAAAGTACTAAATATTAACGCCTTGTACGTCGTTTTAAAAGTTTAGGTAAAAAAAAGGCGTAAAAATGCTTGGAATCTAAAAAGGTGACGTCATCGTTTCGTCGCTATGGTAACCCCGATGTAAACAAAACACATACCATTAAAAACGTCAGTCTTTATGTAATAAGTGAAGGAAAGGTCATAACTGTGGGTGCTTTCATGTATGAACTACAGCCATTTCAAGTTGACCGGTCGAGCACTAGAGAAATTGTAGGAAGCCTCCTTAAGGTAGTTCCGGAGCCTTAGAATTCATCAATGAATTTCCTTTAAAATCCTGTCATTTAAAGATAATTGTTTGGCAATCCAAAAACCAAGAAAAAAAGAGGGGGTCACCGCATTGGTTATAGAACTATGTGATGTCATAAAGTAGGTATTTTTGATGATTGGCAGTGAATTTGCTCAAATAGGCTGTATTCAATGTGGTCTATAGATTGTAAACAGTTTTCAACAACCAAAGCAAAACATCGTTCCCAGTAACAGCTGAAAGGTTATTCTATCATTTTATTGAATAAAAATGTTTTAAGTGAGTGTAAATATGGTTGAAAGTAAGTTCTAGAAGCAAAATTCTACGCAGTTAAAAGCCTCTAAATGCGTACAGGGTTGTAAAAATGTGGAAAATTGACAATGATCTCGTCAATAGACATAGTATTTTTAATTTTCTATATCGCAAGAATAGTAAGCGAAGCCTTAAATAAAAGGGAAAAAAACAGGGGTTCACCAAATTATTACAAGAGTTAAAGAACAGCAAAAGAGAAAAACGAACCCCAAATGCACCCCAATTTTTGCGATATTCTCGCTGGCCTTCTAGATCGATAAAATTCTTTAAATTAAAAAAAATTGAGAATAAGCACCTACTTTGCACGGTGCACAATAGTTTTTTACAAAACGTTTTCGACATTTTGATCAATAAAATGTTATTTTTCTGCGCTAAATCTAGTTTCTACGCTTTACAATCGTTTAGACACTAGTGCCCAGACTACCCACGTTAAAACCAACATTCTTTAAAAAAGGTGCGCGCGCTCGAATGCGCGCGAGAAATGCGCAGTAGCAAGGGTCCGGAACTACCTTAAACACAAAACGTCGAAAATTCAATTGATGAGAAGCAAGAGAATACAAAGAGGTTCATTACAAGTACGTAAAATGAATGATTTTAAGGTAAAAGCCAGTGAAAATCTTATATTGGAAATGGCAAGGGAATATTTCTGGTATTTTTTGGGTTTTTTCATATCCCTTTGTGGTAACAAAATAACGCGAAAATCAATCCAAGGAACAACAACAACAAAAAAAACTAATTGAAGAAAAAAAGAAAACACAAAAACATTTGATGCTAAACACCCTTCTAATAAATGCCAATATGTTTGTTTTCCGCACTTGACGTCAAATTTATTCTCTTCAATAGGATTCACATTGTACAAGTTTCACTAAAAGAACAAATTTGACGTCAAGCGCGGAAAACAATACGTTGTGGCACTTATTAGAAGGGTGTATAGGCAGTTGGAGAGCGAGAATTAGTCGAAACCTCTGGTACACAGATTGGTAATAACAATTTCTTAAAACTCGTGACCATGCAGGGTGAAACAGATCAACAAAAATCACCATGGTAACGACCTACGTATTTTCTTACGTTACTGTATTATTCTTCCAATTTTAGATTAAAAATCTGCCCAAGCCTTACAAAACTAATTGTAGTTCTCCCGATTTACACCTCTCCAAAGCCTACAACTCTACATACTCTGTGTATATCTGCATCTCTGAGTGTCTCGGACAGTACATTGTGGAAACTTGTGGTTGTCAACTTCTTTTCGCAGCTTTTCGTAAGTTGAACCTTTCTTGCAGGAACAGATGGGATTGGCACTTGCGGAGGTGCGATTTGTGGGTCATTTTCGTACGGTTTCGGGCCGTTTTTTGTACTACATGGTATTTCCGTAATTTTCAAGTTTTCAGTTTTTTCGGTATCACGCGGTAGCTTCCTTTGCAGACCTCGATATCCTTAGGGTCGACACACAACTATAGTCTCCCCATCGAACACAACATTGACCAGAACGTTCCTTCCTCATTGTTATTGTGAGCCAATCCAAGTTATGGCTTAAAGTTTTCAATGTTAAAGATTCTATGGATATTATAATGAAAAAATACGTTTATCAATTTCACTGTTTTCTCCGTGGGTCTAAAGCATAAAAAAACAGAAAGAGCATTTTTAAATATTTCGCAAAAGTTTGCTTCTGACACCGTTCCAGTATCAGCTCAAACAACTCGTTCTTTTGAAACCAAACTATGAATATACGAAATATGAAACGTTCTTACAAGCACTTGTACGGTCAAAACGTGGTCAGGGTCAAAATCCAAGTTTCTAGATTTGGGGAACTTCACACCGATAGGTCAATTTGCAAAACTTGTGGGGAGCTTGATTGGAGTCACAACCGCTGCACAAAGCATGGGTTGTTTGGCTTGATAGATCCGCCACATTTATCTAAACCAGAATGCCACAACACGTTTCCGTATGGACATTTTCAATGTTATAAAATGCCATCACCTTTTGCCTCTTATTATTTCAACTATCCAGCCAAACATTCCATGCATGATATGCGGTTCCGTTTCCGGAAACGAATGTTCTGATCAAGTAAGCAGACGTTTGGGGAAATTGGCGTTGCCTAACGTCCAAAATCAAACTGCGTAAGAGGCTGATTTTACGGTTACAGACATGAGCGATTTTTTGGTTTTCGACGATTTTCTTTCGATTTTCACGGTAAATTAGATAACGTGCAGAAAACGGGGCGCCGTTTTCCCATTCTCTCCCTCCAGCAAAAGAAGCATGTTTACAATTGAAAGTAAGGAAAATAAATACACTATCCTAGTAATATCCAGTTCTTGTTTTAATATAAGGAGTGTGTTCAATGACACCGACTTTCCATATCCTGAAAAACTCCCGAACACGTTACGTCTAACCAAAGTTAATAGAGTGGAATGGTTAGGCAACGCATTGTTCTGTCTTTTTGTTGACTTTTTCTAACCGTGAAAGTGCACAAAACAAAAGCATTCCTACATATATTAGACAATCAGCCAATGAAAACGTTTGGGTCAGGTCAGTCAAGCATAATAAATGAAGGTAAAACAAAAGATTGTGCACTCTCAAAGCCCTGCTCAACATCCATGTTTGCTCCTTTGAATAGAACAATGGGTTGCCTAACCATTCCACTCTATTAACTTTGGTCTAACTGTTGTAATGGCTCTGAGGTGTGCTGTGAGTATGTTCCAAACTCTTAGGGCTCTACAGTAGAAGCTGTTTTTGAAAGCCGCAATTTTTGAATTGGATACATTCTAATAGTAGCCCATCGGACGTGCTTCTGGTGATCCTTCTTGAGAGCTTGATAGAGATGTAAGGGTCGCTGTTGGTGGCTAAGCGTTTAAAGAGATAAACTAGGTCCACGTTCTCCAACTAGTATATTACCGGTCATAGCCCAGTCGATTTTTGTAGATGATTTCTGTTTCGAATGGCAGGGATAGGATGGATTTGGTCGCCCGTCGTTGTACTCTTTCCATGGTAGCAATTAGAGACACAGTTTGTGGGACCTAAACGAGGTCCTGCTGAAAGCTCTCCCCATGCGCAGGACTTTTGATGGCACGAAAGCACTTGGTTTTGTCGGCAAAGAGAGATGTTGACGTCACCACTTGAGGCAGGTCATTGACATACACGAGAAAGAGAAGTGGACCAATAATCGATCCTTAAGGAACAAACACCAGTTGTGACTCGGAGTGGTAGAGATGTAATTATGTCAACTTAGATAGTCCTCGAACGATTTTAAGAGAGTGCCAGCAATTCCGAAGCGTTGCAACCTTTTAAGCAGTAGCTGTTGGTCAAACCTGGAAAAGGCTTTGACGAAATCTAGGTACATAGCGTTTGTTTGCACACTGTTATCCAGTAGCTCACCAAATTTGTGCCGCAGACCTCGCAGGAGCTGAGATGTCGTAGATTTCCCCTTTGAGAAGCCATATTGGAACTGGTGCAGCTGAGAAGAGATGTAATCAATGATTTTGTTATGTATAGACGCAACGTTCCATAACCATCTGATTGAGACGATCGGTCCATCCTTTAGTACTGAGACGGTCTTCCAGTCATATATACACATAATATTGAATGGATACTGTTAATTTGAAGCAAGGGTTTAAAGGCTGCTTTAAAGACAGACTAAAATTTCTTGTTGTTTTGCCCTGGCAGTATAGGCAAAGTTTGGAGGAATTCTCTACATTTGGAAGTGATAAGTTCCTTGGATCGTCGATGCAATGTGCGAAATATTTCCTATAAGCGGGATGAAGTGAGTTTAGCTTTAGCTTTCCTTCTTCTTCTTCTTGCGGTCTCTTTTTTATAGGTGTTGACCACACTGTTGATCCTTTCTCGGCGGAACGAAGATGGTGAATCTAAGGAATAAATGTCTCAAATTACTGAAGAAATAACAACAAGAAAACGACAAAAAAGCTGAACAAAAATAGAAGATAGATTAAAAAGGAACTAAATGGAAGAATGGATCTAAAAGGATTAGTTACTTTAAAAGAGAAGAAAATCAACACACTAAGGAAATTAAAAAATGCAAAAAAGACTAAATTGGAAACTGTAAAAACCGGAGAAAGGCAAAGGCAAATCGCTACTTCGACCAAGACCAAAGAAAGTTCTCTAGACACCTAAGAGCAATATTGCCGATCAGAACAAAGACATCTAAAAGCCCAAGTATGCAGAGAGAACCCAACCCTCTAGTGACCGCTAAGAGGAGAACATTCTTACTAAAAAAGACGGCAAAGCATTCTGGATTCCAACATGGCAGAACACCCAAGCAGAGAATCTAACATCTAAATGGATCACAGAAGTTCGCAAAGTACTTAAGGTTGGTGCCTACTATTGTCCGCGCGCACTGCTTTCTGCGCATGCAAAAACACTGAATTTTTGTCGGTAAAGCAATATCGTAAAAGCAAGGCCTTTTTACGACTTTCTGAAATAATAAACTTACAGAATTAAAGGAAAACCATTTAGCCTCTCCTGTGTTTGAATGAAATTCTCAGTTGATAAATAGAACCTGAGTTACAACGCCTGTTTTGACTATCATTTCTACCAGAAACGATCTGTTTTCGCCACCATCTTGAAAATTTCCCACAATGCATTGTAATTCGCTCTACTTTCCGGGGAGGGCTAGAGAATTTTTGATCATTTTCGCGAATTCTGATCAGTTTTCGCGCGTTTATCGGCAAATAACTCTCTAAATCGCACGGATACCCCTATTTTTTATTTTTGTAAATTGTAAAGTGGAGATTAACCTACTATTTTAAATTACTTTTATGAATTTAAAATTGAAACTTGATTGCAAAACTTGGACTTAAAAATTGGTCTAAAAGTAGTAAAAAGTCATTGAAAAAAATTGTTATTCTGGTTTTTCATATTTAGTATGGCATTGACAATTAAGAGAATTGTGTTGTAAACGTTTTAGTAAAAAAAGTTTGACATTTTTTTCAAAATATGGGGTATTTATGATTTTTTCTTTGGGCCTCTAGAATAGGCAGATTTTGCAACATTTGATGGCGTGTAACTCATTAGTATGCACGGTGACCCCCAATTTTTCCCTTGGATTCCAGCTTCCTATGATGGGTTCTTTGATACCCATGTGGTTTTTGGCCAAAAAAATTACCTTCCAATTAGTAGGCACCAACCTTAAGAAAGTTAGGCCAGAGCAGGAAGACTACACCATTACCCTAACAAAGGAAATGATCTGAAATCGTACCACAAAAACGCTGTTAAAGCCGCGACAGTCACAACTAATCTAGAGACTATGTTCCAAGATATTGGTCTCCGGTGGAGAATCAACAAATGTGCAGCTATTCACATCAAAAGAGGCAAATTGGAGACGCCAATTTGCCTCCCTCTTGGAAGTAGAAAACAAATAACTGTACTAGGAGAGGGAGACTATTACAAATTTCTTGGAAAGTTTGAAAGTGTTACACAACTGGAGAAGGAAGTCCAAAAAGCAGCAAGTAAAGAATACATCAGAAGGCTCTCAGTTATATGGTCGTCACCAGGAGGGAGGGAGCGTCTCCAAGGAAAACCGTGGTACAGTGATGTCTGCGATGTGACGTGACGGTGGCGTGGCATAGCTTCAACATGGCGGAAAAAGAAGGAGATTTTCAATTCGCAGGTTTGCTCGCAGTTTTTACACCAAAAACTTCCAAGTATATTTCTGAAAACCTCATAAAAATTTGAAGATTTTCACGGACATTCATCTGTATGAACCTCAACGTTATTGAGCAAAGAAATCGTACGTTTGGATTATTTTTCGTAACCTGTGTCGTTTCAAAAACTGCTTGAAAGACGAAAAACTCAACGAACATTTTCAAGGCTGGTAGTCTCTGTTGATGGATTTGTAGCTTCAAAAAAGTTCCTCGTATAATTGAGTCATTGAAGATTATGTATGTCACGTTTCGTAAAGATGCTTAACAATCCCTCCAAAGTTGGAAAACAAGAGTTGTCTGCAAAATGTGAACGAAAAGGACTTTTCTGCTTTGAAAGACAACAACTGAAGAACAAAGGTTCAAGGTAAAGGACATGCATAGTAAACGAAAATGTGATGCCAAAACGTCTCTTGTACCTATTATACGATGTATTTTTCATATAGAATTTATGGATGTTGAAAAATAAATATTTCTGTGGTAAAACTGCCCAATATTCAAACGTTTAGTACCGCAAAACTTCGAAAAACTGATTCTAACACGTGTAATCGGATAGTTAATTACAGTAATTAGGCAGTTTTAAAATTAACTTCCCTTTTCATTGAAAATATATTTCATTCTCTCTGTGTAATTACAGCTCAAGTTTAGGTCTATAATATTTTCAATAAAGAAATTGACAGCAAAAAGGTGCAGTTACTTGCATGTAAAACTACTAGAGTTGTTATACAGAAATCTGATCTTCAATCTAAATTGGAAATGCTGTATTCCTTGTGATCTTTCTTTTTTGTATGCCAAATAATTGATTTTCTATATCTATCTTCAATTTGTATCTAATAACATTTAAGAGCTTAAGAGAACTATTGTTTTGCACTCAAAATAAACCAAGACAATACTTGCATAAGTAATACGAACATTCAGTACTGCCTACTGTATTCCACATGAAAACATACAAAACCATAATTATGAAGACTAAACAATCAAAATGTTATGTTCTGCAATATCTAGTCTGTTAGAAGGACTTTAATATATGGCTCACTTGTATGGATGAAAGCAGTTTTGGAGCATTAGGTGGACTAGCGCTCAATTTGCTTTCTATTCATTAGAATTGTGAACAAATGAAGAGTCAATACAATGACTGGGTCTGAAAAACATAGCAAGACTGACAGGAGATTATTAAAAGTATTAATATACACAAACCTTCGATCAAACAAATTATTAAAAGTTTTATCCACAACCTTTATTTCATCTTATTAATATGCTTTTACAAAATGGAATATTTTTGTAAGCTATTTACCACAGGAAGCCCAATGTCGATCTTTGATTGAGATTTATCGAAAATGTTTTTAATTGACATCATCCACTGATAGAGAGTGAAAAGAAGTTCAAAGCAATTCATATTGGTGCTTCTAGGTCTATATGTTTTGTATTTTACTGAGCTGAGTTGTTCAGGAAAACCAAAATACAAATCTGATACGATATGTTAGGAGATACAAAGGGATTGTTAAGGAAAACTATAGAAAATGGAAGTTAATAGCACAGTTAAGGCAAAAGGCCTATTACTTACGAGTACGTGGAACTTTTTTCGGGATTCAAAATGCTCTAAAACCCCGAGAAAAAAATTTTTTTCCTCGCGCATCCTTCTCCTCGAAGAACGAAAAATGGCGGTTACTGACAAGACAAGCACTTCAACTTTCCTTTGTTTTGAGCCGTTTTTCTTGTCAGATTGGTGTCAAAGACAAGACTGATACAGATTGAAGGCCAATCAATAGCAATATTGCAAAAGTGAAGGTAAATGTCTTAAGGAATTTCTAAAAAGTACATTTTCAACTACATTTTGGAATTTGTTTTTCGGAGCATTTTGAGAACACAATTTTGGTTGCTATGTACGCCATCCGTGACGTCACATCGCAGACATCACTGTACCAGCGCGCGCCTAATAAAAACCATTGGAGTCACCTCCTCCCTCCTGGTCGTCACCATTATCCATCACACGAATTAGATCAAAGCAACAAACACCTTCACAGTATATCAGTTCTTCTTTACCACATGTGGACCACAGATTGGCAAATCGATGACCTGAAAGTACTTGACAGAAAAACCCGTCAAGTAATGAATGAAAACAAAGGCAAACACAAGCAAGAATCCAAATGAATGAAAACAAAGGCAAACACAAGCAAGAATCCAACTCTCTACTGTATCTTCCATTCTCAAAGGGAGGAAAAGAAACTAGAAACACTATATAAAGTAACTACGATCAAGACAGCCCATTACCTTACACCCAGTGACGATCCACATGTTCAGCCTGGGTCATCTTTCCAAAGTTATAAAGAACGGAAGTCATTGAGATCTATAATTATTGATGCTAAAGTGTTTGCAAGTCATCTTAATATGGATATAAAATTCGGCAATGTAGAAAGAAAAACAACCTTGAAATCAGTCGTAGAAGCCTGCAAATGTCAATCAAGACACATCAAAACAATGTTAAAGAAGGAAGAATAGAGAAAATACCAAAATGAAGTAAAGCAACAACCATGGGTAGGCAAGTGTGTAACTGAAAAGTGGCAAGATAAAGATTTACACCGTGAAAGCTAACTTAACATCCTTAACATATGGAAGAACAATCCTAACGTCGTATAAGGTGTACACACCGGCATCTTGCAACAACTCATATCAACAAAAGTGTAGAAGTAAAGAAGTTAAAAGGTGAACAAAGAGACTTAAACTGCAGATTCTGCCACACCAGAGAAGAGAACATACCCCACATGCTATGTAGCTGCTCAGCAATTGCGCAGACGTTGTATAAATCAAGACATGATCGATCATCGTATGCTCCGTCCAATCTACCACGAGATCCTGAAAATGGTTGGAATTCACCAGGAAAAACGCATCAACTCCATGGTATAAAGAACTACAAGCCAAAAGCTGTGTAGAATTATTTCTTCGTTTCAGTTTACTCTATTGTAAAGCGCATTGAGGCGTTGCAAAATGCGCTATAAAAATCATCATTATTATCATTAGAAAACGAAAATGCCAAAATCCTCTGGGGTTTACCAATAAAAATCATCGCCTCAAGAAATGGGCTTAGCAATGTCTCAGAACTATTAAGAAAATGCCATAAATGGATCATAAGCCAGAATTGTGAGATTACTAAGGCTCTCTACGCTGCTTAGGAACGTCATAGGATCTGTCTGTGTAAATTAGGGATTTTGCTTAACTACACGTTTCCGCAATTTTCTGTAAAAACAGTGTTTAAAAAGTAGTTGAAATAAACCAAATACTAGTAATAATTACTTGAGACTATCAAATTAGTCAGGTGTTCATTAAATAATTAATGTTTGGCATTTGCCACTAACTACATCTCTGGAAACCCAAACATCCCTTGGTAATTTTGCATGCCGAATTCAAAAAAGTTGATTATTATTCCGACAGGGCATCCTTAAAAAGCCTGAACTGTAAAGTGCGTCTACCAAATACAACATTTTTAGGCAAGACTTGATACAAGCTTGAAAGAGCAGTTGTAGAACTAACAGTCAATCTCTCGCAAAAAAGGTTCATCGAATCCAGTGTTTCTGATCGATCCAATTTGCCTTTCGTTCTTGTGCACTTGTTTGCAAGGATTAAAGTTGTCCTCTATATTCAAGAATGCGTTTAAGGATACACAGGACACAATCGAGTACTTCACTTTGAACCCTAGTGGCGCGCTTACTTTACGTTAACTCCTAATAAAATATACATTTTCTAAAAGCCTAAAGACCAAAGTTTACATATTTTATATCTTTTTCCCATAAAAATGATTCATTTGGTAATTATCAAGTGCCGAAAAAAAAAGTGCAGTCTCGGAATTTGAGGTTTATTCTCCTTCCGTTTTGTATGGATGGATCAAATTTTTATTCCAGCTTGTTTTGCCAACATTGATCTCGCAAAGTGTGTCTGTTTTTTTTTTAATTACCGCTCCATTCTTTTCTAATTGAATTTTGAAGTTCGACATACGTGTTTTTAGGGGTTCTCTTCACAAAATGCCTCATATCTAAAGAAAGAATAGAAAGAAAAAAAACGCAGACACACTTTGGAAGATGAATATCTTTTGAATCAACTTGCCAAATGTCGTTGAAATTGATTGAAAACCGAGGGAGATATAAACCTTTTAAAGTTGCACTTTTCTCGAAAAACTCTTCCCGAGAAAAGCGTGATTTTAACTTTCAAAGGATTAAGGTTTATTCACACAGGGGCGATTATTTTTTGAAATAACTCGCTTTGTAAAAACCTTTTTAATTTGCTTTTCATATAAAATGAAATATTATACCCTAATTAACCTTACAGCATGTTTTCTAAAAATTAGCAATTTGAAGCGATTTTGTGTCCCGTGTATCCTTAAAAGTACTAAGAAACATGCTAAAATAGGTAAAGACTGCAGCCACTGACAGTATTTGTAGAGACCACACGTGTTCCTTGAGAGTCTGCAAACGAGACATATAAATTTCCGCGCGCTTTATCACGCTTTGTAATTATTTCAAAAATAAGTTGACATTTCAAAAAATAATGTAGTTTTATGAATCCTAAGTGTTGTGTCGTGGAGTTAGTATATACTAAAACAATTATTCTCTTCACTGTCGGTGAATAGCGGTTTTAGGAATATTTACTTTCTACCGCTATTCCCCTCCAGTTCAGAAAATAATTGTTAAATATTAGCGTTTTAGATCCGTTATTGACAATATCACGGAAAAGATAAGTAATAAGTAATTGCCTTAAGTGGTTTTTAATTTAGAGATTTTTAGTATACCATTTAAGAAAATGAATTTAATTATATTAAGATGGAGACCATGTCCTAAGACTGTGCCTCTCTGCTTGTCTTCTTTGCCGTTTAGCAGACCGCATATCCTCATTAAACAAAGGAACCCTTAACATTCCTGGGTTTCGCATCACGTCATTTTCATTGTCATTGTCATTGTCATCGGCTGAAACACAAGTTTTCAACAGAATATTCTCTGGTTGAAAGCACATGCTGGTCAATGTTTGACCACCATTTGAAGTAGATAACGAGATTTATAAGCGGTTTGAAGCCAAGCAATAGAGGAAAGGATGCTATTGTAGCAGGTAACCAGATCGTCAAGTTCATTCGGTGGACAGAAGAAGATCCGAAGCCAACGGGTCAGCCTTAAGTAAATCTAAGTCAATGTTTTTAAGCTTTCGATAGGATGCAGACTGACAATTGATGTTAAGTTTAGGTATGCTGACGTTGCAGAAAATTGAACAATGATCCCAAGGAAAACGACCCACAACAGGTGCTTCACTTGTCAAACTTCAGTTCGGATTTTCTAGTTAGAATTCTAATCAAGGGTATGGCTATGGACATGAGTAGGACCATTCACATGTTGACGTAAGTACGTTGATGGAGTCCAAAAGATCCAAAAACAACATTGTTTATGAGAGGCTCACGTTATTGACGTGTAGATTAAAGTCACCTGATACGATGAGTGGAGACGGTTGAACAATCAAAGGCTCCAAGAAATCAGCAAATGCACCACCCCTACTCTTTTCGACAGCCAAATGATCATGAAAAACGACAGCAGTCCCTCCACCAGCACGGCCAGCACGAGGACAGTCAAGGAGACTGTAACCACCTGGAGCACATTCGACTTTAGCAGCTTTATCGCGATCTGTACGTAAATCAAGTCTCAGTTCTAATGTCGATTTTCCTGTCACAGTTGTAATCGGAGAAGTCAGACGATTTTTTTCATGGATATATCGAGCGTTTAACAAGCAGAAATTAATCTTTGAGTTACTAACATCGTTAGTTACGTTAGTCTGCGATCCTTGCACCAAGGCATACCCAACCTCCCCTCTCCAAACACACACTTTCAATGGCGCTTTGCCGGCCGTGTACTCATCGAGTGTGTATTAAAGTATATTGATTCGGTAACAGGATGGGGTGGGGAGTTACATTCCAAAATAAACCTTTAATGTCAAGCACGCCGCACCCTAATCAAGCAAGTTGTCAATTCAAATTCCTTTCCTTTACTCGAACCAAACCCCAGTTATACTTGTAAGTAACAATAGCATGGAATACGGTGTAAAAAGAATAGTAATGGTTATAATTTCCAGGCCAAAGGATAACCTAGCATGCAATAAAAAGAATGGAATCTGGAATCCAGCTTTCGAAACCGGAATCCGGCCCTTGGAATCCAGAATGTTTAGTGGGGGGTGTTTTTTTTTTTTTTTTTTTCGTAACGACGTCTATTTGTTGTTGTAGCGTGTAATTTTTATTGGCTCGGGGACACGAGGGAAACCCGCAGACGTACTCGGTTATGTCACAATATGCCCCCTAGCTAATGCAGGACTAGTGCGGAGTGTTGGGGATGGGGCCTGACGGCTCATAATTAATGACCTACCGTCTTGGTCCTGCTGTCAAGAATCGAACCCCGACTTTCCGCACGTAAGACTACCGCTCATTGAACTGCTTGTTTTCTTTTTACTTCTTTTCTAGCTGGAATCGAAGTGTGCTCAATATTAGAAACCTATGGGTGTGTGTATCAAAGACTAATAGGTCAGTAACCGTAGTGAAAAATACGTGTAAAGGCAATGCTGCAATCAGACGGCCTATTTTAGTGATTACAAATATGTTGACAGCCTGCTGCGTTTGGGGTCGCGGCTACGTTTGGGGCAAGCCAATTGAAAGAGTTGATAAATACGACTTTTATACCAAAAACCCTGGTTGTAGGGGTATAACAGTGGATTGGTGCATGACTGGTTCCTGGGTCTATTCACTGGCATTTCCCTGATGAAAATGAAGTTTTGACGAGGGGTGAGGTGGGGATATACGATAGCGATGATTGATGACATAACTATAATCTGCCATGGCAATGTTACCTCAATAATGATAACGACTGTGATGTAGCTGTTGATGATGATGATGATGATGATGATGATAATGATGATGATGATGATATTGATATTGATAACTGAACATGCTGATATTGATAATGATGCAACATTCTAGCCGGTATGCCAAACAATGTGATCGAATGCTCAAGCCGATGCCCTGAGCCATGTGAATACGTAACGTACGATGTCCAACTGTCCTACGCTGCAGCAACTAGCAACTCTTTTACCAGCCGGAACATACCATCAAATATGGCTGCAAAAGGTAAACCAGAAGATGTGGAAGCGTTCAATAACATGTCTATGAAGGAGAGACAGGAGTATCTAAGGTAATTTAAGAAGAAGACCTTGCTGTTAATTCTATAAGAAACATATCTGCTGTGCTTCTTTTTGCATTAATTGTTAGTTGATATGTGGGTTGGTCAACTGGCTTGTTGAATCACGATAGGTTGATTGTAGCTTTATAAGTAAACTGAGTGTTTTCTCTGATAATGATAAACAACACGTGAGTAGTATACAAAATGGGGATTCTACGCCGGGTGGATCAGGGTGGATTGTGGATCCACGCGAGTGGGGTATTCTGGGTACTACTGTGATGACGTCATCCCACTCGCGTGGATCCACAATCCACCCTGAACCACCCGGCGTAGAATCCCCATTCTGTATACTACTCACATGTTGTACCCTCTTTGTTTATCTTATCTTTGGGTTTTCTCAGAATGGTTGCTGTGGTACGAACAGGATATCCTATGAATTTCTTCAACAGCTATAGACCACGTGAACCTAAAAATAAAGATTGTTGAAGTCATTAGAAAAAATGTGTATTGAAAACAGAGTATTTTGCAAACACTTAATTGCGACTATTGTTATTTGCCTCAGATCTGTTTTAGAATAATGTGATTTGCATATTTTGTAGGTGTTTCCTGCTATAGTAGATCATTAGCATATGGAGCAGAGATATGCGAAAGATCTCTAGTAGTAATAGTAATAGTAGTAGCAGTAGCAGTAGCAGTAGCAGTAGCAGTAGCAGTAGCAGTAGCAGTAGCAGTAGCAGTAGCAGTAGCAGTAGCAGTAGCAGTAGCAGTAGCAGTAGCAGTAGCAGTAGCAGTAGCAGTAGCAGTAGCAGTAGCAGTAGCAGTAGCAGTAGCGCGCAGTAGCAGTAGCAGTAGCAGTAGCAGTAGCAGTAGCAGTAGCAGTGTAGTGGGCCCACGTGTCTCTTTCACTTATAGCTTAATCCCTGTTAGAAACAGACTATCGTCTATCGAGTTGTAGTGGGACCTTATCTGTCCTTTTATATCACTGAAATTTGTTTTTTCGGTTTAGTATTTATAGTTACACTTTCAAGGATACAGGAATATTCTTCAGAAGCCAAAGGTGCAGCGTTATAGACTCAAAACCCGTCTAGTGGAACAAGGGGATATTTAGTGATTAGTATCGAGAAGAAAAGGGCCCAAAGTCATCTCAGGAGGTGGTCCGTACCCCTTGCACCCCTCCTCTAAATCGTCCTATGACTTTACAACACTTTGTTTACTGCACTCTTTACATTCACATCACAGAAATAATGTGGTTTCGTTGGATGTTTACTTTGAAGAGACTGCTTACGATTTCATCGAGCAAAAAGAGGCAATGTCTCCCACGACACTTTTTGGTAAGATATATAAGAATTCATTACCGAGAACCGAGGCTTTTAGCCATATACACCACGAGGCTTGCCCGTAGGCCCGAGGGATGTAAATGAATAAAAGCCGAGGATCGAGGTAATTAACTGGCTTATTATATGGATTGTGGAGGTTTTTACACAAAACGAATCCCAAACGGCATTAACGATCTGATCACTAAATCAAGTGTTTCTTTGTAGGATGGTTGAATGATTAATGAGAAATTTCTTTCTTCATCCTTATAACTTTAATTGACCAAGCTTTTGGGCATAGCGCCCGAAAAAAAACACTTTGTACAGTCTTATGATGGGCGAACCCGAAAGCTTGGTCATTTAAAGTTATAAGGATGAAGAAACAAATCTCTCATTGATCTGACCATTGTAACTGAATTCCCAGAAAGAAATCTTAAACAATTTCTTTTCAATTCTATTCACGATGAAGTTAACGAACTTCATTATAACAGATAAAACGATTTTTTGTTAAAGTGGGACGACGATGAAATCTTGACCGTTTGAAAGACGATTTTTCGGATTAAAAATCAAAATATTAGTTGAGTAAAATGGAAATCCGATGTTTAAAAAAATTGGGAAAAAATTATATACCTAAAAATTTTGAGTTGAATTTGTACTGACTTGCGCACCCCATCCCCCTAAGTTACGTTTAGTCGAGAGAGAGTTTTGGCGGGAGCGTGTTCAGAGAGCGAGAGAGAGAAAGAACTTGTTGAGTTAGTTTGTAAGCAAAAACGTCGTAAAACACAGAGATTAAGGAACTAGTAAATCGACCCTGACCAGCAATCACGTACATGGTCCTTCGAGCCGGATGTTAGGGTCATTTTGAAGGCGAATTCAAGAAAATTCATCGAGAAAACGAGTAACAGAAAATCGACAGAGAAGGAATTCAACGCTGAAAGTCCTGAAAGAAACGATAACTGATCATGGCAGAAGAGATAACCACGAAGAAGAGGATTCGAGGTGGTCACAGAAGCTCGGTAAAACGCCTCGAATCAAACGCAAACGAAGTTCTCAATGGAGTCAAAACAAACCAGACAAGTATTAAGGATCACGTGGCGACACTCACACAGATAAAAATGAGCTTACAAGCTAAACTTACGACACTACACAACTTGGATCAAGAAATTCTAGCACTTACGGAAGATGAAGAGTTGGAAAACGAGATTGAACAAGCGGATTTAACTACGGAAAGAGTTCATAAAATCATTGTTGAAATCGACCTCGCACTGGCACAACAGACAACGAAGGCGCCACTTGTCTCGACGAGTAATTCATCAAACAACAGTTCTTCGCATTCTGGAAAACAAGTGGAATCAATGACGGCGAAGCTGCCAAAACTTCAAATGAGGAAATTTAACGGAAAACCGACGGATTGGCAGCCATTCATCGATTGTTTTGACAGTGCTATTCATTCAAACTCTTCGCTAAGCGATATCGACAAGATGAATTATTTGAAATCACTACTGGAGGGACCTGCATTAGCAGCAATCAGCGGATTATCACTATCATCGTCTAATTACAGTTCAGCTAGAGAAATTCTTCAAGAAAGGTATGGAAACAAGCAATTGTTAATTAGTTCTCATATGGACAATTTGATAACATTACCACAAGTGAAATCAGTCTCGGATATCAAGGGAATTAGACAACTCTACGATAGAACTGAAATAAATCTTAGAGGACTACAGAGCCTCGGCATAGAATCTCAACAATATGGTAGTCTCCTAATACCAATCTTAGTCAATAAATTACCTCAAGAGCTTCGACGTATCATCAGCAGAAAGTTTCAAGATAATAGTGAATGGGAGTTAGACGAGCTGTTAAAGGTATTTAAGACAGAAGTAGAGGCTAGAGAAAGGTGCAATTTGCTATCAAACACCACAACCCCAGAGAGAAAGCAACCACCTACTCCAGAGAGAAGGCAGCCATACCACAATAATCCACCTGCTACAGCATCAGCCTTGCTCACGCCAGAATCTAAAAGGGCAATCAGATGTACATTTTGCAATTTGTTTCACAAGTCAGTGGATTGTTTTATGGTCACTGGTGTAGAAAAAAGAAAGGAGATAGTGAAGAAACAAGGACGTTGCTTCAACTGCCTAAGCCGGAATCATGTGGTCAGTGCTTGTAAAAACAAGGGAAATTGTCTCAATTGTTCTCGACGTCACCATACTAGTCTGTGCCCACAGCAACAGGAGAAACAAGAAGTGAGTAATCAGCAGTTCAGTTCATCTAGTATCCAAGCAAGTGCATCTAGTACTCCCAATACATCTAACATTCCAGTCAGTGTATCTGATGCTTCTTCTAATGTGTCAAGTAATCCTGCAAATACATCACTGAGTATGTACGTCGACAACAAGACATCAATATTGCTACAAACATGTATTGCTCAAGCCTTCAATCCTGGTGGTCAACAATCTGGTCAAACTCAACTTGTGAGAGTGTTACTGGATAGTGGAAGTCAGAGGACATACATTACTCAGCAGCTAAAGGAAGTTTTAAATCTCAAACCCATCACAAGAGAGAAGTTGTGTATACAAACATTTGGACAAGACCATGATAAGGTACAAACTGTTGACATAGTTAACTTGTGCTTAAAGAATCCTAACAGCAGTGAGAACTTAGTTGTCACCGCTCATGTTGTACCAATGATTTGCTCCCCCCTCTGTAATCAAGAAGTAAAGTTTGCTAAGAACAATTATCCCCACTTAGCTGATATTGCCCTCTCAGAGACTGCATGCACTACTAGTCAAGGTCTTGAAGTACATGTCCTCATTGGATCAGATAATTACTGGAATGTTGTGTGTGGGGAGACAAGAAGAGGGGAGGGGGGCCCAGTTGCTGTGAATACCAAGTTTGGATGGACAATCTCTGGTCCTGTAAACAATGTTCCTCATTCTTCTGCACATTCAGTCAACATGACCTCTACTCATGTACTTACCTGTCCAAGCAAGTGTGATATTGATCATGACTATGAACTTGACACTAAGCTAAGTCAGTTTTGGAAACTAGAATCAATTGGAGTCAATGTTGATGTTGATCCTGTTATAGAGTCATTTAATGACAACATTGTTTATCATGACAAGAGATACGAAGTTGCCCTTCCCTGGAAGGAAATTCATGACCCACTACCTGATAATCATGCTACTAGTCTACGACGATTGAAGTCCTTGTTGCAGAGACTCAAGTCTAAACCAGATCAACTTAAGGAGTATGACAGTGTTATCAAGGACCAACTTGACAAAGGGATCATTGAAGGAGTTAGTAATTCTGAAGGTGAACAAGACAAGTTACACTACTTACCTCACCACTGTGTTGTTAGAGAGGACAAACAGACAACCAAGCTTCGCATTGTGTATGATGCATCAGCTAAACAAGATGGACCATCGCTAAACGATTGTTTGTATACGGGACCCTCTATGTCACCAGACATTTTTGACATTCTACTTAGATTCAGGATTAAGCCAGTTGCTCTAATCGCTGACATAGAGAAAGCCTTCTTGATGATTTCAATCAAGGAAAGTGACAGAGATGTTCTACGTTTTTTGTGGGTAGATGATCCATTTAGTCCTGACCCACAGGTTATTACTTACAGATTTACTAGAGTAGTTTTTGGAGTCACGTGCAGCCCCTTCTTGTTGAACGCTACTCTTAGGAAACACATTACAATTTATGAAAGGGACGACCCCAAGTTTGTAGAGTTAATGCTTCGTTCCCTGTATGTTGATGATTTGACCGTCAGTGTCGAAGACGTCGAGACAGCCTATCAGCTCTACTTAAGCGCAAAGGAAAGAATGACAACTGGAGGATTCAACTTACGCAAGTGGTTAACCAACTCCACTGAGCTCATGAAGAAGATATCACCCGAAGTATTTAGTGAATCCAAGTTGTCTTCTAACAGTCAAACAAATTGTATCGAAGATGATGAGACGTATAACCGAGTAACATCTGGAGGTCTAGAAGAACGAGATGGCAACATTGAGCAGAGGGTGCTAGGAACTAATTGGAATTTTGTCAATGACGAGATCTTATTTAAATTCAGGAGTCACGTTGAATATGTTGAAACACTTGAACCCACCAAACGAAATGTGCTCAGAGCTGTCGCTGGATTCTACGATCCCATGGGACTGATATCCCCTATTATTGTAGAGATGAAGATACTATTGCAAGAGATATGTAAGAAGGAAATTCCATGGGATACACCACTCACTTCTGAATTAAAGGCAAGATGGTTAAAGCTGGTATCAGAGCTGAAAACAGTGAATGTCATTAGAATCCCTCGATGTGTTAACTTGTTGCCTCAAGGCCAGTATCGCTATGAGTTAGAAGGTTTCAGTGATGCCTCAACGACAGCCTATGCTGCTGTAGTCTACTTGGTCATCAGATCAGACGAGACAGTGCAAGTTCGACTTCTAGCATCTAAGACACGTGTTGCCCCCTTAAAGAAGCAGACAATACCGAGACTAGAACTTCTTGGTGCCTTAATTCTAGCAAGATTAGTTAACAGAGTTAATGAAGCAATCAGCCCCTGTGTTACAGTATCAAGGATTAGATGTTGGACTGATTCGAAAAATGTCCTGTATTGGATCACCAGAAAGGAAAAGGAGTGGAAGCAGTTTGTCAACACAAGAGTTATGGAGATAAGACAGCTTCTTCCCATCGAAGTTTGGAACCACGTCGCAGGTATAGAGAACCCCGCAGACTTAGCATCGAGAGGAACAAGCGCCTCATCGTTGGTCGGTAGTAGTCTTTGGTGGAATGGACCGTCATGGCTTTCAAGTAACGAGGAAAGACCATCTGAAGCAGTAACCGACATAATTCCCCCAGAAGAATGTCTTCTAGAGATGAAGGCTCAAGCACTGCGAGAAAAACAAGCTACGACTACATTACTTGTGGAAAGCAACACAATAAATCTGTCAAATGTAATGAGATGTGAAGATTACAGTGACATTCATAAACTTTATCGAGTGACAGCCTATGTTATTCGTGCCGTGATTAAGTTCAAGAAACCGCTCAACGTTAAGCTTGAGAACAACAAACCTCAAATCGGTAACCTGTCAGCAGAAGAGATTGTCTTCAGCGAACACCTTTGGATAAAGGAAGTCCAGAGCTCGATGCAAACGAACAAGATTTTCAAGGGACAGTGTACTCAGTTAGGAGTAGTTACAGACGAAACTGGAGTAATGCGATGCAAAGGCAGACTTGCCAACTCAATGTTACCGGAGTACACAAAGTATCCTATTCTAATTCCAAGTGGTCATCATTTAAGTAAACTGATAATTAAAGATGCGCACAAGCGAGTGATGCACAATGGAGTTCGTGAAACACTAAATGAAATCAGATCCACCTTTTGGCTCATCAGAGGAAGACAGACTGTGCGAAAGGTCCTCCACAGCTGTGTGACGTGCAAAAGACACGAAGGAAGCTCCTACAAGTGTGAACAAGCCTCAGATATGCCTGAATTTAGATTCAGAGAAAGAAAACCCTTTGCAACAACTGGAGTGGATTTTGCGGGTCCACTTTTTACAAGAGTGACGAAAGGAAGTCAGCAAACTTGTAAAGTTTACATTTGCTTATTCACGTGTGGAAGCACGCGTGCTACACACTTGGAACTTGCGCCGAACCTTAGTACTCCAGCCTTCATTAGATGTCTTAGGAGATTTGTTGCTCGCCGTGGAACACCGGAACTTATTATATCGGACAATGCTAAGACTTTCAAGGCAGCTGCAAAGGAACTTACTAAAACTTATGAGGATCCTGCCACAACATCATACTTGGTAAACCACAAGATTCAGTGGAAGTTTAATCTAGAGAAGGCCCCAAGTAGTAGGAAAAGGACAGTTCTGGAACAGGTGCAGCCGGTACAGCACCCCCCCCCCCCCCCAACCCCCAGCCCGGTAGGGCGGTACCTCCCCTCTCTGGGGTATGGGGTACGACCCCTCCCCCTACTAGCCCGGTAGGGCTACCCCTTTCTGAGGTATGATGAGGTACGACCCCTCCCCCCTCGAGCCCGCTAGGACTACCCCTTTCTGAGGTATGATGGGGTACGAGGGTGGTACAACGGGGTATGAATGGGGTACGAGCGCAGCGAGTTTCCGGTGCAACGATTACGAGGTACGATGACGTCATTGGTGGTGCAATAATCACCAACCGGGTCAAGCAATTTTCCTCTCTTTTGAATCCTCCTAATTCGTAAATCGTATCATATTAATATTTTCTTCTAATTCTTAAATGGTATCCAATAAAAGAAGTAGCTAAAGTGACCACAAAGAATCATATTTTTAGATTTTCTAAACCTATGTGCGTGACGGCTATTGTTTTAGATACGGTCACCTGTAAATCTATTGTTTTTGAAACTCGTGTTTACAGTTTGTGCAAGAATTGTTTCCAGAGTCATTAATTCAATCAAAATTAACCTTAGATTTAAAATACATAAGTGTCAGGATCTCATATCGTTGACACTGTATTTTGAGTCACTAGTTTGTTATGTCTAGAACTTATGCAAATTTTCACCAAACATTCTGCCTCATTGGTTTATTTAAGGCTCGTTCATTGTTTACACAGTTGTCATAAGTCCACGCGCCTTTTCGCGAGTTCACAGTGATTATATACCGAATAGTTATCAAAACACCCATTGGTCTTGTCAAATAATAGACAAATGACTGAAACAGGTTTGAAGTTCACGCCAAGCACGTGATCATCCAACCATACCTAGCTTAATAGAAGTATGATGGGGTACGACCATTTTATTTTTAGTATGACGTCATTTCTTTCATTCAATGTTTTGAACGTTTGAATCTCGCACCAAACACGTGATCATACCTCAACTAATACTCGCATTTTGAGGTACTGGGGTACATTCTATTTTTAGAATGACGTCATTTTTCCCATTCCCTGTTTCATAATCATGACACAATCCTTTCTTATAAAAAGAGCAAGCTTTCACTTGTCCAACCATTCACAAAGCTAGCAACATGGAGTTTAACAATCAAGAATGGCAAGAAGTTTTCAATGATTTCTTCGGAAGTAATATTCCAGAGTTTGACTTTCTAAATCAGGTAAATGTTTTTTAAAAAATGTTCCTTTCGGTCTATTCAATCCATTTATTAACATTTATTTAATTTGTTATAGGGTGACGAATACAATTATCTAGAGGAGATCATTGAAGAAAGCGATGGTTTGGAACTGAACCAACAAGAGGTGAGAGTAAAAGTTCAATAAACTTTTTTGAACCAATTCTCACTTTTGAATTTTTGTTTGCAGTCTGACAAAGACACATTATCCAACCCTTCTGTGAACAATGAAAATGAACAGTTCATTGATTCATTAATTCAGGTAATTACATTTCTATCATAGCATAACACATCCTAATCTAAAACTTGTAAAATTAAATACAAATAAAATTAAAGTTCTAAATCTTATTCATTACTTTACAGTTGTATGAACTAGATGATAAAATAGTAAATGACATTGAAGTATATCAGGTTTGTGAACATATTAATTTTACGTTACTCAAAGTTTACGTATGATCTGTTAAACATTAACACATGCTCAAAGAACTTCGTCTTCTTCTAGGATTCTTCACCTTCGAAAAAACAGAGACCAAACCAACCTGAGGTTCGTGCATTTATCTCATTGTAGGTTACAGCGTATGCCAGTCATTCTCATGAACCCTATGTTGTTGGATTTCAGAGATTTCAGTGTACTGAGTGTTCTAAAGCGTTTACGCGAAAGAGTTCGCTCAAAAGGCACATACTAGAACAACATCAAAAAACAGAGGTGTTTACATGCGCTAAATGTCATAAAGATATGAAAAGAAAACACGATTTAGAACGTCATGAAGTCATATGCACTGGTTTGAAACGTAAAAACATAACAAAAGAAAGTGAACTACCTGAAAAGAAACCTCGAACAGATCAAGAACTTGAGGAATATGAGGTGATTTACATATTTCTTTTATTTACATATTTCTGTTACCACATGGTAAAGTCACGAAGCGTTTTCTTAAACCCACAGTACTTGAACGTCAGCGGTCTTACCCCTTACTTAGTTGAGCCCACAGTACTCAGAGGTCAATGGTCTTACCATTTACACAGGAACCCCAATAGATAACTGTTTGGAATGGAATGGAATTGGAATATTGGAATTTTTTTCTTATTTCAGTTACAAAACATACCCGAGGAAATGTTTGAGGACTATGATGGACCTTGGTTGAACGATGAAGATATTGAGGTAAATATTTTAAAGTATTAAAAAAAATTAAACATAGGAATCCCAATTGGATACATTCGCACCACGGAAGTGTTGCGCACATTAAAACTATAAATTACAGACATACAACTATAATAATAATAATAATAATAATAATAATAATAATACCACAGGAATCCCATCTGAGATTCTTTGGTTTTCTTACAGATGTTTTTCTCTCATCTTTTAGAAAGCGCAAAAAGGTGGTGGGCAAGAAGAAGAAGAAGAAGTGGAATGCGCATTGGACAACAACGCAACGATCCACAAATACAACCCCAACAAACACCAAAAATATGATTTACTCCTCACCTTAGAAGGCAAAAAGAAATCCATACTTAAACAACTTCAGAAACAACTCCAACAGAAAAGAGGTGTCAAATGGTTTCTCTGTTCTAATGTCAAAATGACGAAATCTACACCTGAAGGGGAAGATCAAGTGTCCACTCCACATTTTAGAAGTGTTTGTAACACCACCACCAACCCCCACACCTTGGAAAAACAGTACAACGAATCTGTGGAAAAAATTAAGACCTCCTTTTTGGAATACCAACGTGAAGGAAGCGGTTGGCAGATCGATGAGGTGAGTCTGTATATTATTGAATAACTCTTAAAAATAATTGTATGACTAATATTTTTTCATTATATAGGTCTTACACCTAGATTTGGGTGTGACCACCTACACACCCTTGAAAGGAGCAATGTACATGCCCCTCCCTAAACGAATCAAGGACAAGAAGTCGGTTCTCAACATCCAAAACGAGGATGAGAAATGTTTCCTCTGGTCCATCTTGGCCGCCCTCCACCCCATACAACACAACCCACACCGAGTCCATCACTATACAAGGTACGAAAATGAACTGAACATGGAGGGCATTGACTATCCCGTCAAGATCAGTCAAGTCCAGAAATTCGAACGACAGAATGACATCAGTGTCAACGTGTTTGGCTTCGAGGATAACGAACTCTTCCCACTGCACATTACCAAGAACAAACAAGTAACCCATATCAACTTATTATTGTACTCCCACCAAGACAAGAGGCATTATTGTCTCATCAAAAATTTCAGTAGATTGATGGGTAGCTTAACCAACCATGATGGAGAAAAATATTACTGTATGTACTGCTTGCATGGCTTTGTCCGGCAAGACTTGTTACGCGAGCATGAATCACACTGCGGACGTCACGGTCCACAGAAAATCAAAATACCGGATGAAGATCATGCAACGTTATCCTTTACAGAGGTACAAAAACAATTGAAAGTACCTTTCGTCATATACGCGGACTTTGAGTCCATCTTAGTGGAGTGTGATAGCACTCCTTTAACCGATGTTAGTGGAACCCAGAAAACCCAACACCACCAACCTTGTGGGTTTGGGTATGTAGTGGAGTCTACAATAGATCAATATAGCAAACCTCCCGTAATATACCGAGGAGAAAATTCTGTAGACAAGTTTTTAGAGTGTTTGTTAGAAGAAGAGAAACAAATAAGTAACATTTTAAAACATGTTGCCCCTATGATTATCACGGAGGAGCAAGAACGGGAATTCCATAATGCTACCAACTGTCATATTTGTGGAGGTCTCCTCGGAGCAGACCGTGTGCGAGATCATGACCACCTCCTTGGTAATTATAGGGGTGCGGCGCACAACGAGTGCAATTTAAATTACAAGTTCACGGGAAAAATTCCAGTCGTGTTGCACAATCTTAAAGGTTACGACTCGCATCTCATTATGCAAGGATTAGGTAAACTAAAATCGGAAAAGATCACTTGCATCCCTAACAATACCGAAAAATACATTTCGTTTTCGGTAGGCAATTTAGTCTTCATCGACTCCCTACAATTTCTCAATAGTTCGCTAGAAAAATTAGTTGATAATTTAAGCAAAGAGGGGGTGAGTAAATTTAAGATATTAAGTCGATATGTGGAGGAGGATAAAGTGAATTTACTGTTGAGGAAAGGCGTGTATCCTTATGACTACATGGACAGTGTTGAAAGATTTCGAGAAACCTGTCTACCCCCAAAGGAGGCGTTTTACAGCAAACTAAAAGACGAACACATCAGCAAAGAGGATTACCAGCATGCGCAAGAGGTTTTTCAAACTTTTCAATGTGGTCATTTAGGAGACTATCACGATTTGTATTTGAAATCGGATGTCCTGTTGTTGGCAGATGTTTTTGAAAATTTTCGCGACATCTGTCTAGAGTACTACCAACTCGATCCAGGTCATTTTTACACGGCTCCCGGACTAGCATGGTCGGCATGTCTGAAGATGACTGGGGTCGAGTTACAGTTATTAAGCGATCCGAATATGTATCTATTTTTTGAAGAAGCTCAGAGAGGAGGAATCTCTCAGATTACACATAGGTATGCAAAAGCAAACAACCCGTACGTACCTGACTATGATCCTGAAAAGGAGCACAATTACATTATGTACTTAGATGCAAATAATCTCTATGGTTGGGCAATGTCCCAGTCTCTCCCGGTTAACAATTTTGGATGGTTGACCTCTGGTGAGATCGATGAGCTACAAGAAACTCTCATGACCCTCCCACCTGATGGTACAGAGGGCTACATCTTGGAAGTGGACCTCGAATACCCACAAGAGCTCCATGGCTACCACAACGACTATCCTCTTGCC
Organism: Telmatactis stephensoni; assembly: GCA_029948255.1. Lineage (NCBI taxonomy): Eukaryota > Metazoa > Cnidaria > Anthozoa > Actiniaria > Isophelliidae > Telmatactis > Telmatactis stephensoni. Next base: position 325,125 of record JALIZF010001598.1, read on the forward strand.
CCGGAAAAACGGAAAATCTCCAAAGACCAGTTATCTCCCTACTGTCAACAACTGGCAAAAGATCTGAAGATGAAGTACACTCCCACAGAAAAGTTGGTCCCTAATCTTAGCAACAAAACCAAGTACATTGTTCACTACCGCAACCTACAATTGTACTTATCTCTGGGGATGAAATTAACCAAGATACATCGTGTTCTTGGGTTCAATCAATCTTCCTGGCTCAAGCAATACATTGACTTCAACACGGACAAGAGAAAACATGCAAGAAATGATTTCGAAAAAGACTTCTTTAAACTGATGAACAATGCTGTATTTGGCAAGACTATGGAGAATTTGAGGAAGCGTGTCAACGTAAAACTGGTCAATAACGTGAAACAATTGAACAAACTCACCGCCTCACCTCTGTTCGATTACTTTAGAATATTTAATGAAGATCTGGTGGCGGTCAATCTGAAGAAACCATCACTGTACCTCAATCGACCCATCTACGTGGGATTTGTGATACTGGATCTCTCAAAGACTCTGATGTATGACTTTCATTACAACTACATTAAACGGAATTATGGCAACCAAGCTACCCTTCTCTTCACTGACACGGACTCACTCTGTTACGATATCAAGACCGAAGACATTTACCGTGATTTCGAAGCAGATGAGGATCTCTTCGACACCTCAGAGTACCCCAGAGAACACTTTTTGTACAGTAGTCGTAACAAGAAAGTGATTGGTAAAATGAAAGATGAAACCCATGGTGTTCCCATTGAAGAATTTGTTGGTCTTCGACCAAAGATGTACTCCATTTTGTACCACGAGGAGGGTCTTGAGGTGGAAAAGAAAACAGCTAAGGGGATCTCCAAAAATGTAACCAAGAGAAACATCCGACATGCTCACTATAGAGATTGTTTGCAAAATAAGAAGCGTACAATTAATAACATGAAACAATTACGAAGTGAGAAACATCAAATCTATACTGTAAATATCAATAAGATAGGGCTCAGTCCCTATGATGATAAGAGATATATTCTAGAGGATGGGGTGACTACCCTGGCTTATGGTCACTCCCAGATAACCTTAACTGATCAGGATTTAGAATTAGTGGATATACTAGTCAATTTGTAAACATGTATTGAAGTGCTACAATAAAACACTTTCGAGAACAAATATACGTTTTATGTCTTTGATTCGAAAATGTCTTTCTCTCAGGTATGTTTTCAAACATTCACATAGTGGCCCTGGTGGCCCTGGTGGCCCTCCTTTGGGTTCAAAACTCTCACAAAGTGGCCCTAGTGGCCCTCTTTTAGGTTTCTACCTGTAATAATGGTGGCCCCAGTGGCCCTCTTTTAGGTTTCTACCTGTAATAATGGTGGCCCCAGTGGCCCTCTTTTAGGTTTCTACCTGTAATAATAGTGGCCCTGGTGAAACTAAATCCTCATTGAATGTTGTAGTATTGATATAGTGAACGCGCGCCTGATCTAACCAGGGCTTCCGTTGCTCAGAACTTAAACCATGAACGCTTGCTAAATGGTTTGGTAATCTTAACAATTGCGTTTTAATACACCCAGGAATGGGACAATCTTTACGTTGTCGATGTACCATGGTAAATGATAGATGTGAAAAACTACACATTATTTATAGTCTGAAATTTATAGAAAATTTTCACAGTTTTGATTATTTTGATATCACAGGATCGATGGGAGGGCCACCAGGGCCACTATTATTACAGGTAGAAACCTAAAAGAGGGCCACTAGGGCCACTATGTGAGAGTTTTGAACCCAAAGGAGGGCCACCAGGGCCACCAGGGCCACTATTATTACAGGTAGAAACCTAAAAGAGGGCCACTGGGGCCACCATTATTACAGGTAGAAACCTAAAAGAGGGCCACTAGGGCCACTTTGTGAGAGTTTTGAACCCAAAGGAGGGCCACCAGGGCCACCAGGGCCACTATGTGAATGTTTGAAAACATACCTGAGAGAAAGACATTTTCGAATCAAAGACATAAAACGTATATTTGTTCTCGAAAGTGTTTTATTGTCGCACTTCAATACATGTTTACAAATTGACTAGTATATCCACTAATTCTAAATCCTGATCAGTTAAGGTTATCTGGGAGTGACCATAAGCCAGGGTAGTCACCCCATCCTCTAGAATATATCTCTTATCATCATAGGGACTGAGCCCTATCTTATTGATATTTACAGTATAGATTTGATGTTTCTCACTTCGTAATTGTTTCATGTTATTAATTGTACGCTTCTTATTTTGCAAACAATCTCTATAGTGAGCATGTCGGATGTTTCTCTTGGTTACATTTTTGGAGATCCCCTTAGCTGTTTTCTTTTCCACCTCAAGACCCTCCTCGTGGTACAAAATGGAGTACATCTTTGGTCGAAGACCAACAAATTCTTCAATGGGAACACCATGGGTTTCATCTTTCATTTTACCAATCACTTTCTTGTTACGACTACTGTACAAAAAGTGTTCTCTGGGGTACTCTGAGGTGTCGAAGAGATCCTCATCTGCTTCGAAATCACGGTAAATGTCTTCGGTCTTGATATCGTAACAGAGTGAGTCCGTGTCAGTGAAGAGAAGGGTAGCTTGGTTGCCATAATTCCGTTTAATGTAGTTGTAATGAAAGTCATACATCAGAGTCTTTGAGAGATCCAGTATCACAAATCCCACGTAGATGGGTCGATTGAGGTACAGTGATGGTTTCTTCAGATTGACCGCCACCAGATCTTCATTAAATATTCTAAAGTAATCGAACAGAGGTGAGGCGGTGAGTTTGTTCAATTGTTTCACGTTATTGACCAGTTTTACGTTGACACGCTTCCTCAAATTCTCCATAGTCTTGCCAAATACAGCATTGTTCATCAGTTTAAAGAAGTCTTTTTCGAAATCATTTCTTGCATGTTTTCTCTTGTCCGTGTTGAAGTCAATGTATTGCTTGAGCCAGGAAGATTGATTGAACCCAAGAACACGATGTATCTTGGTTAATTTCATCCCCAGAGATAAGTACAATTGTAGGTTGCGGTAGTGAACAATGTACTTGGTTTTGTTGCTAAGATTAGGGACCAACTTTTCTGTGGGAGTGTACTTCATCTTCAGATCTTTTGCCAGTTGTTGACAGTAGGGAGATAACTGGTCTTTGGAGATTTTCCGTTTTTCCGGGGCAAGAGGATAGTCGTTGTGGTAGCCATGGAGCTCTTGTGGGTATTCGAGGTCCACTTCCAAGATGTAGCCCTCTGTACCATCAGGTGGGAGGATCATGAGAGTTTCTTGTAGCTCATCGATCTCACCAGAGGTCAACCATCCAAAATTGTTAACCGGGAGAGACTGGGACATTGCCCAACCATAGAGATTATTTGCATCTAAGTACATAATGTAATTGTGCTCCTTTTCAGGATCATAGTCAGGTACGTACGGGTTGTTTGCTTTTGCATACCTATGTGTAATCTGAGAGATTCCTCCTCTCTGAGCTTCTTCAAAAAATAGATACATATTCGGATCGCTTAATAACTGTAACTCGACCCCAGTCATCTTCAGACATGCCGACCATGCTAGTCCGGGAGCCGTGTAAAAATGACCTGGATCGAGTTGGTAGTACTCTAGACAGATGTCGCGAAAATTTTCAAAAACATCTGCCAACAACAGGACATCCGATTTCAAATACAAATCGTGATAGTCTCCTAAATGACCACATTGAAAAGTTTGAAAAACCTCTTGCGCATGCTGGTAATCCTCTTTGCTGATGTGTTCGTCTTTTAGTTTGCTGTAAAACGCCTCCTTTGGGGGTAGACAGGTTTCTCGAAATCTTTCAACACTGTCCATGTAGTCATAAGGATACACGCCTTTCCTCAACAGTAAATTCACTTTATCCTCCTCCACATATCGACTTAATATCTTAAATTTACTCACCCCCTCTTTGCTTAAATTATCAACTAATTTTTCTAGCGAACTATTGAGAAATTGTAGGGAGTCGATGAAGACTAAATTGCCTACCGAAAACGAAATGTATTTTTCGGTATTGTTAGGGATGCAAGTGATCTTTTCCGATTTTAGTTTACCTAATCCTTGCATAATGAGATGCGAGTCGTAACCTTTAAGATTGTGCAACACGACTGGAATTTTTCCCGTGAACTTGTAATTTAAATTGCACTCGTTGTGCGCCGCACCCCTATAATTACCAAGGAGGTGGTCATGATCTCGCACACGGTCTGCTCCGAGGAGACCTCCACAAATATGACAGTTGGTAGCATTATGGAATTCCCGTTCTTGCTCCTCCGTGATAATCATAGGGGCAACATGTTTTAAAATGTTACTTATTTGTTTCTCTTCTTCTAACAAACACTCTAAAAACTTGTCTACAGAATTTTCTCCTCGGTATATTACGGGAGGTTTGCTATATTGATCTATTGTAGACTCCACTACATACCCAAACCCACAAGGTTGGTGGTGTTGGGTTTTCTGGGTTCCACTAACATCGGTTAAAGGAGTGCTATCACACTCCACTAAGATGGACTCAAAGTCCGCGTATATGACGAAAGGTACTTTCAATTGTTTTTGTACCTCTGTAAAGGATAACGTTGCATGATCTTCATCCGGTATTTTGATTTTCTGTGGACCGTGACGTCCGCAGTGTGATTCATGCTCGCGTAACAAGTCTTGCCGGACAAAGCCATGCAAGCAGTACATACAGTAATATTTTTCTCCATCATGGTTGGTTAAGCTACCCATCAATCTACTGAAATTTTTGATGAGACAATAATGCCTCTTGTCTTGGTGGGAGTACAATAATAAGTTGATATGGGTTACTTGTTTGTTCTTGGTAATGTGCAGTGGGAAGAGTTCGTTATCCTCGAAGCCAAACACGTTGACACTGATGTCATTCTGTCGTTCGAATTTCTGAACTTGACTGATCTTGACGGGATAGTCAATGCCCTCCATGTTCAGTTCATTTTCGTACCTTGTATAGTGATGGACTCGGTGTGGGTTGTGTTGTATGGGGTGGAGGGCGGCCAAGATGGACCAGAGGAAACATTTCTCATCCTCGTTTTGGATGTTGAGAACCGACTTCTTGTCCTTGATTCGTTTAGGGAGGGGCATGTACATTGCTCCTTTCAAGGGTGTGTAGGTGGTCACACCCAAATCTAGGTGTAAGACCTATATAATGAAAAAATATTAGTCATACAATTATTTTTAAGAGTTATTCAATAATATACAGACTCACCTCATCGATCTGCCAACCGCTTCCTTCACGTTGGTATTCCAAAAAGGAGGTCTTAATTTTTTCCACAGATTCGTTGTACTGTTTTTCCAAGGTGTGGGGGTTGGTGGTGGTGTTACAAACACTTCTAAAATGTGGAGTGGACACTTGATCTTCCCCTTCAGGTGTAGATTTCGTCATTTTGACATTAGAACAGAGAAACCATTTGACACCTCTTTTCTGTTGGAGTTGTTTCTGAAGTTGTTTAAGTATGGATTTCTTTTTGCCTTCTAAGGTGAGGAGTAAATCATATTTTTGGTGTTTGTTGGGGTTGTATTTGTGGATCGTTGCGTTGTTGTCCAATGCGCATTCCACTTCTTCTTCTTCTTCTTGCCCACCACCTTTTTGCGCTTTCTAAAAGATGAGAGAAAAACATCTGTAAGAAAACCAAAGAATCTCAGATGGGATTCCTGTGGTATTATTATTATTATTATTATTATTATTATTATTATAGTTGTATGTCTGTAATTTATAGTTTTAATGTGCGCAACACTTCCGTGGTGCGAATGTATCCAATTGGGATTCCTATGTTTAATTTTTTTTAATACTTTAAAATATTTACCTCAATATCTTCATCGTTCAACCAAGGTCCATCATAGTCCTCAAACATTTCCTCGGGTATGTTTTGTAACTGAAATAAGAAAAAAATTCCAATATTCCAATTCCATTCCATTCCAAACAGTTATCTATTGGGGTTCCTGTGTAAATGGTAAGACCATTGACCTCTGAGTACTGTGGGCTCAACTAAGTAAGGGGTAAGACCGCTGACGTTCAAGTACTGTGGGTTTAAGAAAACGCTTCGTGACTTTACCATGTGGTAACAGAAATATGTAAATAAAAGAAATATGTAAATCACCTCATATTCCTCAAGTTCTTGATCTGTTCGAGGTTTCTTTTCAGGTAGTTCACTTTCTTTTGTTATGTTTTTACGTTTCAAACCAGTGCATATGACTTCATGACGTTCTAAATCGTGTTTTCTTTTCATATCTTTATGACATTTAGCGCATGTAAACACCTCTGTTTTTTGATGTTGTTCTAGTATGTGCCTTTTGAGCGAACTCTTTCGCGTAAACGCTTTAGAACACTCAGTACACTGAAATCTCTGAAATCCAACAACATAGGGTTCATGAGAATGACTGGCATACGCTGTAACCTACAATGAGATAAATGCACGAACCTCAGGTTGGTTTGGTCTCTGTTTTTTCGAAGGTGAAGAATCCTAGAAGAAGACGAAGTTCTTTGAGCATGTGTTAATGTTTAACAGATCATACGTAAACTTTGAGTAACGTAAAATTAATATGTTCACAAACCTGATATACTTCAATGTCATTTACTATTTTATCATCTAGTTCATACAACTGTAAAGTAATGAATAAGATTTAGAACTTTAATTTTATTTGTATTTAATTTTACAAGTTTTAGATTAGGATGTGTTATGCTATGATAGAAATGTAATTACCTGAATTAATGAATCAATGAACTGTTCATTTTCATTGTTCACAGAAGGGTTGGATAATGTGTCTTTGTCAGACTGCAAACAAAAATTCAAAAGTGAGAATTGGTTCAAAAAAGTTTATTGAACTTTTACTCTCACCTCTTGTTGGTTCAGTTCCAAACCATCGCTTTCTTCAATGATCTCCTCTAGATAATTGTATTCGTCACCCTATAACAAATTAAATAAATGTTAATAAATGGATTGAATAGACCGAAAGGAACATTTTTTAAAAAACATTTACCTGATTTAGAAAGTCAAACTCTGGAATATTACTTCCGAAGAAATCATTGAAAACTTCTTGCCATTCTTGATTGTTAAACTCCATGTTGCTAGCTTTGTGAATGGTTGGACAAGTGAAAGCTTGCTCTTTTTATAAGAAAGGATTGTGTCATGATTATGAAACAGGGAATGGGAAAAATGACGTCATTCTAAAAATAGAATGTACCCCAGTACCTCAAAATGCGAGTATTAGTTGAGGTATGATCACGTGTTTGGTGCGAGATTCAAACGTTCAAAACATTGAATGAAAGAAATGACGTCATACTAAAAATAAAATGGTCGTACCCCATCATACTTCTATTAAGCTAGGTATGGTTGGATGATCACGTGCTTGGCGTGAACTTCAAACCTGTTTCAGTCATTTGTCTATTATTTGACAAGACCAATGGGTGTTTTGATAACTATTCGGTATATAATCACTGTGAACTCGCGAAAAGGCGCGTGGACTTATGACAACTGTGTAAACAATGAACGAGCCTTAAATAAACCAATGAGGCAGAATGTTTGGTGAAAATTTGCATAAGTTCTAGACATAACAAACTAGTGACTCAAAATACAGTGTCAACGATATGAGATCCTGACACTTATGTATTTTAAATCTAAGGTTAATTTTGATTGAATTAATGACTCTGGAAACAATTCTTGCACAAACTGTAAACACGAGTTTCAAAAACAATAGATTTACAGGTGACCGTATCTAAAACAATAGCCGTCACGCACATAGGTTTAGAAAATCTAAAAATATGATTCTTTGTGGTCACTTTAGCTACTTCTTTTATTGGATACCATTTAAGAATTAGAAGAAAATATTAATATGATACGATTTACGAATTAGGAGGATTCAAAAGAGAGGAAAATTGCTTGACCCGGTTGGTGATTATTGCACCACCAATGACGTCATCGTACCTCGTAATCGTTGCACCGGAAACTCGCTGCGCTCGTACCCCATTCATACCCCGTTGTACCACCCTCGTACCCCATCATACCTCAGAAAGGGGTAGTCCTAGCGGGCTCGAGGGGGGAGGGGTCGTACCTCATCATACCTCAGAAAGGGGTAGCCCTACCGGGCTAGTAGGGGGAGGGGTCGTACCCCATACCCCAGAGAGGGGAGGTACCGCCCTACCGGGCTGGGGGTTGGGGGGGGGGGGTGCTGTACCGGCTGCACCTGTTCCAGAACTGTCCTTTTCCTACTACTGCCCCATGGTGGGGGGGATTTTTTGAACGTATGGTAAAATCTACAAAAAGGTGTCTCAAGAAGGTCCTTGGTAAGGCACGCTTGACTTACGAAGAGTTATCGACAGTTTTGGTGGAAGTTGAATGCGTTCTCAACTCACGGCCTCTTACTTATCTGTATCCCGAAGACTTAGAAGAACCATTGACACCTTCTCATCTGATCAGTGGTCAACGATTGTTATCATTACCTGGACCATCTACACCACCTTCAACCAACCCTACAAGTACTACCGAAACAGTCACCAAGAGAGCAAAGTATCTCATGCAGTTGCTTGATCGTTTTTGGAATCGATGGCGCTGTGAATATGTAACATCACTGAGAGAATCACACCGACTAAAGAAGGAAAACGTAAACCAACCTATTCAAGTTGGAGATCTAGTTTGTATTCATGATGAGAATCATCCACGCACCTTGTGGAAAACTGGAATTGTTAAGGAACTGATAGAAGGAAGTGACCACAAGATACGAGGAGCAGTTGTGCGCGCCTCTGAAAACGGAAAAATCTCAATCTTAAGAAGACCAATACAGCGTCTGTGCCCATTGGAATTGAAGGATGACAAAGATGCAGCTGAAGTAGACCACGCTAAGGTGTCCACAGTTGATGATTCAAAGGATATCATACAGTCCAAGGCTCAAGATCAACCAAGCCTACCCATCAAGACTCGACCAAGACGCAAAGCAGCAGAAGACGGAGAACAAAGAAGAAGATTGTTAACAAACACTTGACATTGTTAGTTAAGGTGGGGGTGTACTGACTTGCGCACCCCATCCCCCTAAGTTACGTTTAGTCGAGAGAGAGTTTTGGCGGGAGCGTGTTCAGAGAGCGAGAGAGAGAAAGAACTTGTTGAGTTAGTTTGTAAGCAAAAACGTCGTAAAACACAGAGATTAAGGAACTAGTAAATCGACCCTGACCAGCAATCACGTACAGAATTGTCTCTAAATGCCGTCCGCCATTAATCCATCTGGTACTTTGAAAGGAAAAATTGATGAAAAGTGAAAACTGATTATTTTTCATCAGAAGGTGGATATAGCTGAACAACTTACTACTCTCCGCGAAAAAATGCATTTTAAGCACATTATCACGGAGAAATTTGTGTTTAAAACCTAAGGGAACAATAGCGTTGAGTAACTGGCGTCATATGACGTCAGTTACTCAAAATTTAGATGCTAGAATACTTAAAAATTTCTATCCGTCTCCTCTAAATAAGAAGAAAATGTTGCTTAATGGTGATAGTTGGAGCCATAATTATCGGTGTGACTGAGTTTCAAGTCATTTTCATTCGTTATAAATTTTCATCCAAGTGGTCCTTTGAATAATGGCGGCCGATAAAAACAGAGGAAAATAGCTCCTTTTGAGGTTGTTCTTTTTATCGTACGACAAAATCGCTTTGACATGTTAATATGAATGCTATAAGGATGTCAACAAATATAAAAACAATAAGGGCGCTAATTTCATCGTCGTCCCCACTTTAATTGATAAGTTTCCATCAATTTGCTTAGTAGTATAGAGGTTTAAGGTGGGTATAGGTATGCAGAAGATCTCGGATTCGAATCCTACAGTTATTTCTCAACATATTTTTTCACCAAAATTTCCCGTACTTAGTACATGATTTCGGGGACCAGTAGAGAATTTCTAAGTCTAACATCCAAATTAAGATGACTTAGGGAAGTATGGGACGAGGCTGGACGAGGGCAATATCTGTATAAAGCCCTTGAATGCATAATGACCAGGAAAATACGGGATATCAATCCTATAATAACTCTCTTTATAATATTATACATGAGTTGACTTCCGTGATTTGCCCGCAATAGGCAAATGAGGTTGGGATTTTAACAAACTTTCCCTTCTCTTTGACTACCCTCGCCTCCCCTCCCATCTCTCCCCAGGCAATCTGTCAGCTCAACAAAACCAACAATTAGCCTACTCTGTCTCTCTGTCATTATCTTCCTTAGCTACCTTCCTGTTCTCGAATATATTTTAGTGATTGCCAAAAAGAAAAGACATCTTTTCGGCAAGCAAAATAACAAAGAAAAGACAAGGAATTCGAAGCCCAACGAAAACTAAAGAGAACAAAAATGAAAGGGAAAATTAAAAAAGCCAAGAAGGGGCAGGAACTGGTTGGGTTATAGTCTGACATGGCCTCCTGTGCTGGGAGCATACTCCTACTCAGTTGATTAACAAAGAGATCACAGAAAAAAGAAGGATTTGTTGGCAGACGGACACCGCGGCAAAATGTACCGCTCATGCGCGTCATATGAAGCGCCTCAAGTTCTCGTTTAGCAGTGTTAACAAACAAACTTAGTCCCCCCAAAAAAACAACTTCAGTTGTAATATATTTCATAGTATATGCTGTCTCTGGGCTTTTTAATTTCATCTAGCACTTTTCTGTTTTCATTCGAATTCCAAATTAAACTCAAAGATGTCAGTATGAAGAAACTAATGATAAAAAGGAAAACAAATAAATGAGTAGGTGTGCGTACGTAAGCTCGCAGTCGTTTTGCCGCGGATTCCTACTGAGGAGGATTCTTACGTATTGATGGCATATTCCTGTTTCAGGTACAGTTGGTGGATATCTTGGTTTGTTTCTAGGGATGAGCCTTCTCACTGTCCTGGAATTTGTTGATTTTACCTTTTCTTTGATTTACAAGAAACTTTTTGCAAGGAAAACAACTCAAGTGCACCACCTTTCCTGACTCATCACATACGTCACGATAGACCATTTCCGAGATGCGTAGACCACTGGCAAAAGTATCGCGGGCACGACTTGAAAACGAGGTATTTTCGGGCACATTTGTTTCTGACAGAAACTTTAGAAGTAAGGCTAAAATAACACCTTTTTGCGTCTCTCTTTTAAGCTGTAAGACAAAACTAAAGGTTTCCAGCTTTGTAATGATTTTGATCTAACTATCTGGACTTTCATTTCTGGCTATGAAGCTAAATAACAGAGTTCTGAAGGGCGATATCAGCTGAGCCGTTTCGGCTCTGTGAAAGGACTAGCAGCTGACTACAAAAATGGGGTAGGTCCTTCATATATGGTACATTATAATGGGTCCTATTGAATATAAAATAATAATAATAATAGTATTTCGTTATATACAATAGGATCCATTATAATGTGCCATATATGAAGGACCTACCAAAAATGGTTTTTTTTATAAGGTAATTTCTTTTATTCTTTATCATGTCTAGCCTCGTATCTGGAAGTCGATATTCGATAATATTTGAAGTTAATAGAGCTGATTTTAGAAGGTGTTTTATTGGTAACGACCAACGAGCGATTGGATGTTTCACTAAAAAAGCTGTAAGTTGAGAATTTTATGACTTTATTTTCAAAAACATTAATACTCTAATAAACAAAATGATCAATAAATTATTTTCTATTGAATCTTGAATGTTTTAATGAGTTATTCTTCAATTAAAGCATTTATTTTCTCCTTTTATCAATGCTCTGTTGTGGGGATTTCTCGGCCGGATCTTTGACTCAGTGATCGACTTTAATGTCAGAAAGTCGCCAAATTAAAAACAGTATATTCTTTATATCAGCGCAATTCTATATGGATTCAGTTGTCGATATGTAATGATAGAAGTAATGATTTTTTCATGAGGTCTTAAAATCTGATTGTTTTTGAACCGTCTGTTCAGAAAACTGCTATTTTGTTGACTTTGCCCGAAAATGCCTCGTTTTCAAGTCCGTCCGCGATCTTCTTGAAAGCGGTCTCCGCATCTCGGAAATGGTCTATTTGTACCAGCATTTTCTCAGCACAGGAAACCTGGTCCTCGGATAAATGTGACACTACAAAGGTCCCCCATATTACCAAATGCTATGAACTGATCATCAATTTAAACGAAATTATACCGGAAGGTTGAACAACAGCCTTCTAGCTATAATCTTGATAGAACAGAAAATGCACTTAATGTTTTAACTACACTTAAAACACACTGCGAAAAAGTTAGAACGTAACAAAATTCTGAGTCCCTGATGGCCGGGAATTGTCATCTGGAAAAGTAAGAGAGACGTAGCGAACTTTGGTTATTAACGAATTTCAAAGAGAAATGGATGGAATTAAGAGCCCAGGCGCCCGATCCTACGCGACCGACCCGCAATGAATCATGGGTATAAATTACTTTGTTACGGTAGGCATTGGGTTCACATTCGTTTGCAGTACCACTTACGTTGATTAGACAATTGTTAGAACCACTACTCTTGGCTAGGGCCCGAACAAATACCCTTACGAGAGGTCCAAGACTTGAAGTAACGAGGCACGGAGATAACTGTCAACTTCTTTTAATTCTTCCACACTAACTTCCAGCACTAGGCTGTGAATCTCCTCCAGGTGGTGAGCATGAAGGTTATCTTAGAGTTGCCTTGGTCTAGTCTTTGTATCTCTCTGGTCTGTCTTGCTCTTTTACATATCTCTATCTCCATTACAAAGGTTTGTTTCTTATATATATTTATGGTGTGTCACCTTACCTTGTAGTACAGTCGAGCATTAATGATTGTTGAAAGATAAGGTAACATATAGAGAGAGGTATTGGCTAATACCAGAAAGTTAAGGAATGCGTATAAAACTTGTACAAGTAGCCTTTTAATAGTTTCTAGAGTTTAATAGTTTCTAGATTTTAATAGTTTCTAGAGTTTAATAGTTTCTAGATTTTAATAGTTTCTAAATTGTAATAGTTTCTAAAGTTTAATAGTTTCTAGAGTTTAATAGTTTCTAGATTTTAATAGTTTCTAGATTTTAATAGTTTCTAGATTTAAATAGTTTCTAGATTTTAATAGTTTCTAGATTTTAATAGTTTCTATAGATTTTAATAGTTTCTAGATTTTAATAGTTTCTAGATTTAACAGTCTTTATCCATTTTATAACTTTCAATATTGATACAGTTCTGTAATTATTCCCACCCAAGCATCAACGCCAAGCTCATCTACTTGTGATGAGTTTAAACCCAGTAATAGACCTTTCTCCAAAATGGCCGCCGCTCATTTTTTTTTTTTTTTCCGACCTAAGACCTAACGATCTATAAAATACTAAATGGCATGTTTCACTTAGTAACTGTGCAAAAAAATTAGAAAGTTCCAATAAAAATCTGCAGAGATATGAATTTTTCAAAAAGTGAAATGTTACAGAAAATGTGTGGCTGGTGGTATATGCTATACCCCGGACATACATTTGTCTGTAAAATTAGCAAATTCAAAATCATATCTCTGCGGATTTTCATTAGCCGGGATGAGTATCGTGGGCGCACGAACCCCTGACGGCTGAAATCTGAGCCTAGATTTTCATTGTAACTTTCTAAATTTTTGCACAGTTACTAAGTAAGACATACTCTTTAGGATTTCAGGGATCATTACGTCTTACGTTGAAAAAAAGGTTCGGCTGACATTTTGGGGAACGGTCTATTATTCTAGACGTAGCCAACATGTTTGTAGCAAGAAATTAGATTGGCCTATATTGCTAAATGTAAGTTTGTAGCTTGAAATAATTCAAGTGTTGTTGACCGTAGTTATTTGTAAAAGTGAATCTAGTTCTAACGTATGACGCAGTTGTAATTTAAGTTGAATTCAAGGCTAACAACATTTTGGGAATTCCCCCCTTTCAGCAGTTGTCAGTCTTTAAAGCTAAAACGTTTTCCTAAATTAGAAAATATTTCGCTTCACTATAGACACTGTAGAATCGCTTTTAATTGAAATTAATGTTAGTTTATCAGTAGATACGTTAGATAGCTAGTTTTAAACTGAGATAAGTTACTTGTTTCCATGGATAGATAGGTTACATACGATTCCATTCAATTGAGTAGAACACAATTAAGCAATAAAGATACTGAAGAGCAACTACACGTCTCAATCTTATAATAAAAGGTTGTCTGCATCCTCGTTGATCCCTTACGCATATAACGCATGTATTCTAATTCACAACTGGTGAATCGTAGCGTGTTATAATGCTCTTTACTTTAATGAGTAATGACTTAAACAGAAGATCAGTGCATTTAACTTTTATTGTAGCTAATGATGTTTAATTGCAGTTCTTTTGTAAGTTGTTTTAACCATTTTCTTCGCAGTAATTTTGTACACAGAGCATGCGTTCCTCTTAGTCACGCTGGCCAAGAGGAACTCAGGCGCCAGATACGAGACCGCTTGTTAATTTTTAAGTAAAAAATGAGACTAAAATATTGTGGTATCTTGATTGAAACTTTATAAATGTTAACATTTTCATTTTGGGCATTTGAGTTCAATAGCAGCGGCGCCTGATTCTTGATATTCCTGTCTGGTGACACAAAGTTGGTCGTTGAATGCTGACTGGCTGGCAAATACTGACCCTCCGATCCATGCAGCCAGCGCCCTTTTCTTGTCGGCCACTACACGTGTTGTTTCGCGCAAGGCATCAGTTGGAGCAAGAGCTGAAACTTCTTTATGTAACCGCTTTTCAAAACCAGGGAACAATGTCGAGCCCCCAGCAAGAATGATGTTTCTGATATATGAAAAGAAATTAATTATCAGTTCTTAGAAGACGCTGTTACATGCTGCATTTTTTTTCGTACGTTTACTAGCCTGAAACATGTCAAAAGACTCTTTTTCACTACGTACATTATTACATGCATCATGCAAAATCATTGCAAGAAACTGTTGCTGTAGTTGTTGTAAAAAGTAGAATTCAGCTCTAAAGGCGTACTTTACTTATTGCAAAAAGCAGCTTGTCTCGCAATGCCTTTGCGATGTCATTTGCAGAAAAAAATGCAGCGTATAACAGCACCTTTATGTAAACATGTCAACTGGCGCCTGATGATCGACTGCTGGGGTATATCGAGAATGGGTCGTGAATCCAGTGAAAATATAGAAGGTAAAGCGCGTGAGCTCTTTTAGAAAAGACGCAGTGTAAAAGGTCTATAAGTCAAATTATTTCGTACGTACACAGTGCTTACGACTAAATAAACGATTTAGGAAGCGGAATCTGGTATAATTTAAACACCGAATTCTAAGAGGTACTCTATTTTTACCTGTATAATGTCATTTTTGTATCCGTCTCACACTTGCCAATTGCTCGATGTACCATATGGGTGATACCTTGAGAATTCAGTCCCAGGAGTGTGGGCTGAAATAAAGCCTCAGGTACCTTCCAGCGTTGCCTGTCTAACGTAATTTCTTTACCATCGGGCATTCTGTAAGCACCGCTGCTCTGACAGCTAGAGGAACCATCCAAGGACACGTAACACAACTTTTCTTTGATGTCACGCGCAATTTCCCTATCGATTGCGTTATCTAGAAGTAACACAAGGTAGTCGTTCAAGTCACGCCCTCCAACATTCAAACTTTCATTGCCTTCTGGTACTAGATAGCCTTCGTAAACTGGTGATACAGTAGTCAGACCGGCACCAGAATCGACGATCAAGCCTGATAATCGTCCACTTGAGTAGAGAGTTAGGACCGAAGGATTAGCTATGTGGAACCCTGGTACTTTAAAGGTTTCAAACATTACCTAAAAACAGTGGACAAATTACATCATATAAAATTGGGATCGCCAGCATACGCGTACGTCTATAACAGGGTGGTGCCGAGCTAGAAGGGGCTAAATCTCCTTTCTCCCTCATTGTTTTAGCCATTTTTTTCCTCGGCACTACTTTTTGTATTCCTCCCTCCTTTCAAGCGGTTTTCCTGACTCTCTTGATTGATTGATTGATTGATTGATTGATTGATTGATTGATTGATTGATTGATTGATTGATTGATTGATTGATTGATTGATTGATTGATTGATTGATTGATTGATTGATTGATTGATTGATTGATTGATTGATTGATTGATTGATTGATTGATTGATTGATTGATTGATTGATTGATTGATTGATTGATTGATTGATTGATTGATTGATTGATTGATTGATTGATTGATTGATTGATTGATTGATTGATTGATTGATTGATTGATTGATTGATTGATTGATTGATTGATTGATTGATTGATTGATTGATTGATTGATTGATTGATTGATTGATTGATTGATTGATTGATTGATTGATTGATTGATTGATTGATTGATTGATTGATTGATTGATTGATTGATTGATTGATTGATTGATTGATTGATTGATTGATTGATTGATTGATTGATTGATTGATTGATTGATTGATTGATTGATTGATTGATTGATTGATTGATTGATTGATTGATTGATTGATTGATTGATTGATTGATTGATTGATTGATTGATTGATTGATTGATTGATTGATTGATTGATTGATTGATTGATTGATTGATTGATTGATTGATTGATTGATTGATTGATTGATTGATTGATTGATTGATTGATTGATTGATTGATTGATTGATTGATTGATTGATTGATTGATTGATTGATTGATTGATTGATTGATTGATTGATTGATTGATTGATTGATTGATTGATTGATTGATTGATTGATTGATTGATTGATTGATTGATTGATTGATTGATTGATTGATTGATTGATTGATTGATTGATTGATTGATTGATTGATTGATTGATTGATTGATTGATTGATTGATTGATTGATTGATTGATTGATTGATTGATTGATTGATTGATTGATTGATTGATTGATTGATTGATTGATTGATTGATTGATTGATTGATTGATTGATTGATTGATTGATTGATTGATTGATTGATTGATTGATTGATTGATTGATTGATTGATTGATTGATTGATTGATTGATTGATTGATTGATTGATTGATTGGATAAGCCCTGTTTATACAGAGCAAAGTTGTCTCGGGTAATTCCAGACAATTTTACAAAGCGTTTATATGGAGTTTCGTAAAACCTGGTTCTCGAGGTTTTCTTTTGATTTCGCTGGAAAATTAGCGTGCGCGCACATATCATGCATGTTCGAGCTGTCTCGCCCCGGGAAGACGAGTTATGTGTTTATGTGAGAAAAAGTTGTCCCGCCTCCCAGGGTTACCAGCCGAGACGAGTTATCTCGCCCCCCGAGTTGTCTCGCCCAACCGAGACGAGTTAAATTCTTTATGTAAACGCTTAGTTGAATTTTACAAGGAAATCTATGAAAAATTAGGGACAACTTTTCTCCATATAAACAGGGCCTTATATTCTTATATACACTTTCTGGTGGCGCTGACCGTAAAGATCTTGTGCTAAGCCTTGTTACTGGTAATGTGGCTAGAGTATAGAAGCATAGGTTTTTGTGATTTGTGCGGCATGCAATGCAGACTCACTATACCTCAGCTGTCTTCGCTCGGTCTTCAGCTTGTACTCCCGTCATTACAATACGATGATTCCCCAGGTCAACTTTAAGCTTTTCAAATGCATATTTCCAAAGCTGAAAACAAAACGAAAACAAATTAAAAAAAGAAAAAAAGAAAAAGAAAAGAAAACAGGAAAAATACTCGAAGAATCACATAACGTACTAAGCTTCCTACAATATTTGTTTGGGAAACGTATTTACTACTGATTATACATGCATTGTTGTTTTAAACAAGACGTGAAATGGATTACTGGCAGGTCCTGCCGTTTTCATGCTGATTAAAAATTCTCTTGCAACGTAACATGAAATCTTGCATGGGAGAGGTCGAACACAAAAAAATTAAATGTAGTAAAGAAAATTATGAATATTTTAAAGAAGAAGAATTTGTTCGTATATTAAAAATGAAGAGAAAAAATCATAACCTAAGGAAGGACACATCGGCCAGGAATCGAAACATAATTGCGAAAAACATGATTTTAGGATTTTGTTGGTGAAAGAGCTATATATTTCGATTCCTAATTGCTATGTCTTTCTTAAGATTAATTATACTTTATTCTCTGTCTCTTGAAAATGTCAGCAGGTTCTTCTAGATGAATAGTAATGCATGAGTCATTGATAACATAAAAAAATTCATTTGCATTTCTTGGTATGTTTGCATGCAAGTTCCTTGCATTCCTTGCACCTTCAGTTTATTCTCTGGTATAATATAAAAACCAAAACCCTTTCTGTAACTCAATTCCAGTTTACAAATACCCTTCCTAAAAGGCACAATCACTTAATAGGTTTTCCGGTACTGAATCATGAATAATAAGCAATGTAAATAACTTCAGTTTAGAATAATAATGGTCAATAATGACATTTCGACTCCCAATAAAAATAATTTGTAAAAGACAATAAACGTTCTTTATCTACCTTCTCCATATCATCCCAATGTGTAATGACTCCGTGTTCTATGGGATAAGATAAGTTCAGCTCGTTTCTTTTAGCTAAAGCTTCGTTGCCGATGAACACGTCTGGCCCTGCAGACTTCCCAACTACATTTTGCAAACAAACGCTTGGTTCGTCATCGCCAGCAATGCCTGCTTTGAAAATACCTGTACCGTTATCAATGATTATGTTCTGCATAGTTAGCACTGAAACACTGAGATAAGTTGTCGGCGTAGATTTTCGATTGCTATACTGTAAAGAGTAGCCAGACCGAAGCAGCGACTAGTCTTCATTTATTACTATTCTATGACGTAGATAGTGCTGCTGATAAGCGGTCATGCATGCATGACGGTATCATGAGGTAGGGGAAGTTGAAGATTACAGTGTTAACCGTCAACACTACTGTCAAATCCATGTTCTATTCATGTTGCATTGTGCTAAGAATGTTGTGTTAATCTTCTTCTTCTTCTTCTTCTTCTTCTTCTTCTTCTTCTTCTTCTTCTTCTTCTTCTTCTTCTTCTTCTTCTTCTTCTAATATTGACTGAACCCATCCGATACTAGGCGACGGACCATTTGATATTTGTTAGGGGGATGGGATGAATCCCCCTAAGAATATCGAGCAATGTCCAATATGGTCCAAAATGCCTCTCAAAACGCAGGAAATCGCATTTCCGAGGGTCTGAATTTCAAATGTTTTGGGGAAACCCTCCTTAGGTGGTCGATTGCCTCAGAAAAAATACCAAACATCAGGTTTTTTCTTTATCAATACAAATTCATGAATGTGTTTCTGTTAATTATATGAACAATAACGAATTATTTCTGTTAATATTATGAACAGTAACAAATAGTGTACATTAATTTATTAATGTGTAACAATACCAGACATTTTAGGAATATGGAAATGTAATCAATAAATAATAATAATATACTATGAATGTTAAGAAATATCGTGCAACACTTGATGACGAAAAAAAATCGAGCACAATGAAAACTGACCCACTAACCCAACAAATATCAAATGGTCCGTCCCTAAAGAAGGACTTGTAACTGCTGCACACAGAAAACCTCTGATTATCGTTGTTGAAGAGACAAATGGACGGTACACAAAATTGTTGGGTAAGTTCATTTTTCCACTGAGTAACTTGGTACTCATTTAACGAGACAATAATAGCTGTTTTTACAACATCTCCTAATTTAAAAAAATATTTATTGACTCAGTGTATAATTAATCTGTTGCAGATTGCGTCATTTTCAAAATGCTTTTGTGTTGGTACCATTGTACCTTTTTAGTGCTATACCTTTTTACCATTACCCTGCTTACTGTTTTATACTTCTTTACCGCTATATATAATACACCTTTTGACCACTTATATCTTATACCTCGTTGATTCCCTTTCCGTGACCGTTCTACCGTTATGCCTTTTTATTGTCACTTTCTTTTGACCTTTCAATTTTGATACTTTTGTATCTTCTATTAATTCTGTTCATTTGCCACGGATCATACAATCTGCCAAGAATAATATATCAATAACACGTTTTACTCTGATATTCTTAGCCTGGAGCATTAATCATATGTTATTTTTCACACGATTTAAACCATCAATTAATTTATCTCATTGATACACTGTATTTTAACATTTCTTAATATAGACATAACTGATAAGTAAATAATTTCACTAATATAATGTAATATATATAGAAGTAGTAGTAGTAGCAGTAGAACCACTATGTGGATATGATGCTGTAAAAGGATCATTTGTCTATTTTTATTTATTTATTTATTTGTTGTTGTTATTGTTGTTGTTGTTTTAAGCCAGAAAATGTTTAAACATGAAATCTTGCACTGTTGTTGGGAGTACTGCTAGTACAGTCATCACCTTGGCATAAACACCCACTTTATATCGCGCATATGGATCACGTGATGTTACTGCATCAACTAAAGCATTGACGACCAACTCAGTGTTAGAAGACGAGACATTCTCGAGCAGTTCAGCGATCGTTTTACGAACTGGAAGAGATAAAGACAAAGGCTAGGAACAAAAGTCTTGAAAATATTGCATCTAACGAGTTTGGGTGCACGCGGGGGGCTTGTTAAGCACGAAAGAAGCCAAAAAGCAGCACGAGGCGTCAATTTTCTTGAGTGTTTGAGAACCGATCAAAGGAAAAATTCTGTGAGTTGTTTTTTTTTTATACCGCGTGCACGAGCGTGCACCAATGAGAAGTTGTGCGCGCTATTCCACCAATCAGGACGCGCGCTTTATCATAACTATGTTATAATGAGAATTAACGACAATGTAAGCACATACGTTTTGGCAGGTAATTCTGTCCATATTCTTTCTTCATCTCATCGCTCAAGCCATCCCATAAGGCCACCATCTTTTTTCCAGTGATCTCTGTAAGCAGGGGAGTCTTGAATCCTTGTGGCTCAATAATGCACACCTTGACTTTCCATTCAAACATTTCTCTGCGTAAAGCATCAGAAAATGCCTCGACACCGTACTTGGTGACACAATAAGGTCCAAATGAGTAAGTAGTCACCAAACCTAGTGGAAAATATATAATATACATATAATATAATATACATATAATATAATATACATATAATATATATAGTAACAAGAAAGGCCCTTTGCAGGACCTGGTCACGTAAAATTCTACTGTCGTTCTATCCATTGTTTCAAAGCTATCCATTACATTTCTATATTAAAATAAAGCATATTAATATCAAAATGAGTCCCTCTTTTGCAGTTACGTTATTTCTTGGTTTGGGCTTTCTTTGTCTTCCTTTCACGACAGGAAGCCCAAATAAAACACCGGAGCAGCGAAAAATTGACTAGTAACTTGGCTATTCCTAGGTTGCGCAGTGGCCCTCTTTATAGGGGAGAGGGAAAATGAAAGAGGACCGCTGGCTAGTCTCTTCATCTCAGCGTGCGAACTTTGTTCGCTATCGAAAAGCAGTTCTAAAATTAGCTTAAAAGCGAAGGAAATGTCACATCACGTGACGGATGTTTACTAGAGTCCCCTGGTTGACACCTCCTGCAAACCACCCATCTTTTTAGGAGTATTTAGTTTTAAGTATGATAAAAAAAACATTCCTTCCGATATTTTCAAACTCTGCTATAGACGACTTTCAAAAATGGTGGCCTAGTACATGAGAACGAGGCCACAAAGGTCTTGTTACCAGAAAACAAGCGTGGTGACACTTCTATTGCTATCCAAGAAGATGTGTTCCTCTTCCTTTTGAAATAGCTATTTTCTCCGCATTTTACAGGATATACTTAGACTCATTTGATGCCATAATGATTTTGGAGGCCTTTCTCGCCTCGTTCTCGTGAACAATAAGCCCGCCATTTTTGAAAATCGTCCATCAGTGCTTTGAAACAAAGATTTCAGTTACACAGGTCTACCGCAACATAGCCGAAACAACCTTATCGTATGCATTGTATACTCGCCTGCAACACTAGCCACGTTAACAACTCGTCCCTCAGCCTTTTTCACCAGTGGTAAGAATGTCTTTGTGACTTCAATCATACCCCATAAGTTAACATCAGCCATTTTCTTGTAGTCTTCCATCTTGAACCATTCTAATGGAGCAAGTGTCATGTAACCAGCATTGTTGATGATCGCCCACAAACCTATACAAAACCATCGAACCTGAATTTAGTATGTATTCAATATTAGCTAGTAGATCCTTTCTTATCGTAAGCTCGATCTGTCTATCAACTTACGCATGTTTAGACTTGAGTGTTTGATTGAGGTTTAAGAAAGCATTGGTGGCCGAGTGGTCAGAGCGTTGCATGGTCTGTCGCCTCTGTGGTCCCGGGTTCGATTCGATTCCCGGACGGGGCATTCCATTCGACTTGAAGTTGTTAGTTCGTTCACACCCTTGCTTCGAGGGGTTTTCTCCGGATCCACCGGTTTTCGCCCCCCAGTCAAAACGAACTAGTGAGATGAGAGTTGTGTGCATAGAGTATTAGAATGTAGTAGTGGTGGTGTGTGAGAGTAAAGTCGGACCCCACTTAGTGCACAAGCCGGCTAGAACACATTGGGCATTTAAATAAACAATTATTTTTTATTTGCGTCAACCCTGCAAGTTAGACATGTTGAAACTTGCAATAAAAGGTGCACATGATTATACGACGATTTTTAGAGCTAGAGTCCAGCAATAAAGATTAATCGTGTGTCATGGCGTGCGAGACTGAACTAACGAGGAGCTCATGATTAACTTAATGACAACAATGTTCTGCCGAGTTTTTCATGCAAGGTCGTTCAAAAGTCTGCAACGTGTTACCACAATACGATCAAATTGCTAACAATCCTGACTGTACGCCGTGTTCTTTATTAAACTTTCACAGGGTACAAGATAATAATGAACAAAACACTTGAAATTAAATTATAAATGAAACTGTACTGAACGCAACAACAATATTGAGCTAATATTGTCGATCACCTAAAGATGGCTCGAAAACCTATACCGCAACGAAATGTCAAGTAGACTGCGTAGCCAGGCTCACGAAAGGGCAAAAGGGGGGGCAACTTCCATTGCAGACTCCCCCCTCCTCTTTCGAGAGCCTGGCTATGTAGGCTAAACATCATGAAAAATGGACGTCTTAACATCACGCCATGTCACATTTGTTTGGGACGGAACAACGTCGCACTAGAAATGGTCGTCCATTAAGACATCATCTTAAAATACATATCATAAAAAAATAGAATTTCAAAGGGGTAGCATGTATTAGGATCGATTGGCTTATATTCATATTATTGACCATATTTTGCGAATAAGGATTTTTTAACCCCATTTACACGGTGAGTCAAACTGGCAAGGCAAGGATGAATTTCGGCAATTAAGGATGATTCTAACTTTATGCAAGGCAAGGATAAATTTTCGCGCGTAAGCAGTAGTGTTCTACCTTGTCTTGCCGATCTATACTTTAGAGTAGGACTACGTGTCGACGAGGCCCCCTTTTAATTTTTGCGACAAAAACGACACCTTGCCAAATTGCACACTCGTGTAAACGCCTTACATTACCTGGACGATAGAAAATTGTCTCACGGAGCATGCGTGAGCACTATTGTGCATATTCAGTCTACCACAAGATGGCGGACAAAACTAAAGCTCAATTTTTCAAATTTCTTTTTCAATTAAAAAGTTTTTTTTAATTATTTAAATTCAAATGAAAAATTTCTTTTTTTCGTAAGGACCAGTGAGCAGCACTACGGATGCTAGGTTGCAGTTAAAATAATTTCTTTGACTGGTTTGTGTTTTTGCACTTTGTCGTCGGAATATAAGGAGTACATATATCTTTCAATCAAATTTTGTAGGATCACGTCCGTCATTTTAGTTTGGATTGCGCATGCTTAGTTGTGTTCTTTTACAAATGTCCCTGTCTGTTTCCAAGAAATGCATCGACCAAATACGTGCGTGTAAACCATCCATGCCTTGCCGAAAACTAAAATCATCCTTGCCGAAATCCATCATTTGCCGTTTATTTCTCCGTGTAAATGGGGTTTTTATTTTGTCTTGCATTGTTCGTAGTTTGATAGGATTCAGGCAAGGATAAAATAATGAAAAGAGGCACGTACGTCCTGCTGAGCACAGTTTTATCATACCATTTAATTCTGCTTGGGTGGAGTCTTCCTGAGGCATCTTTGGTCCCTCCTTTCTCGATACTTTCCCTGAAAATATCCTCTGGAATTTCGAACTTCTGGACGGTTTCCGATTTTTACTGAAAAATTGCTCTGTATTATAATCCTGGATTCTCCCGATCTTTGAATGCAATAGCATGCATGGCTAAACGATTATCACGGTCAGGTTTTTGAACGTTACAAAATTCTCTTTTGTTCAAGGTGGACAGTCGCTGTTGCAGCGGAAACATGGATTATTTCTCAGCTATTCAGCTCATGCAGGTCATTCTTCCTTTCGACCTTCGTATGCACTCAGATATCTTCAATTTAATATTTTGGAGCTGTCCAATTGATTTCAGTCGTTCCCAGATTCTGTGATTTTCCAAAATCGATTTAAAAGATAAAAGAACTAAATGTCCTGTCCGACTAAGGCACAAATATCGAAAACCTTCCTCCATTTCTCATGGCCCACAACAGTTCAAATTACTCTTGAATGTCACGAGTTTTAGGCTCATTTATCCAGTGAACATGATGCTTAAAATCAAATTTCTTAACTGAAATTCAACACGTTCGGTACGTTCCTCCTTCCAAGGCTGCACAATAGTGCAGGTGTGTATAATTGTGCATTGGCCACTTAAGTGTGTCTGTGCTATATGTCATGTAATAAAGTCATGAAGGAAAAACAGGTGTTTTTTACTTTGTTTTAATCTACCGATAGCAGCTATTAGAATACAGATAAGTGCGATAAAGGCGATACAAACAGAAAATGATTGCTTTTTAATTGCCTTGTAAGTATTTTCAAAGTTTTGGTGTAAAAACCTACTTTCAAGATTTAAGAATTTCATCTGCTGAGAATGTTTTTATTGTCTAAAAGGCTATGAACTCAATAATTGACTAATAACTCACATATAAGCAAGGGAGCACGGCAGAATGATTTTTCTGTCTGTATATCCCTTGATATAAGTATACGCCGCCCTATGGACCCCTATGATACTCGTATGGAGGGGGACATTGGGGGGTTCTGGATCCCGCAATACCGCAAAAAAATTTCGGAAATCCCGCAATACCGCGTAGAAATATCGCAAATCCCGCGTACCGCAAAAAAAAAAATAAATAAATAAAATAAAATAAAATAAAATAAAATAAAATAAAATAAATAAATAAATAAAAGAAAAATAAAATAAATTACAATTTAAACTTTTTTTCGGCGAATTGTAAATATTGTATATGACATATACATGTACGTTTTGGATGTGGAAACAAAGAAATCACCATTTTATCGACTTAGCTTTTTTTACTACGACTCACTTTAAACACTTTGCGTGACTAAAACGTAAGGTATCAATATTTTACAGTTGTAGAAACGATCTACATAAAGGGATTGAATACTGGAGAAACACGCCTCGTAACTGAAGTAACTTTACTGGGTTCTCGTTCTTGAACTATATCGACGATAAACTGTTGAATACATTGGCGACGATTATCGTGGCGGTTCTAAATAAAGTTAAACACAATAATTTACAACTTGAAGTTCGATTAATGCCAAAAGAATGGTTGAAATACCTCATGGTATTCTCTCCTCATCAGCTTGAACGTTCTCGCAACGGAAACTTTATACACGAATTAACATGAATTATGAAGATTAAATTTGGCGGCAATTTCCGCTGACCAGTAACGCTAGATTCTAGAGGTATAAAATTACGTGGAAAGCTTTGGTGATACCATGGTATTGTATGCCTAAAATTACGATGCTTTGAGGGTCAAAATACCATGAGCCCGCTATATTTGCAAGTCAGTACACGTACGGCATTGAGTAATTTTGGTTGCACGTTGAGAACTCATCGTAGTTATTCGTGTTGAGAAATTATCAGAACATTTGCCGATTAGATCGAAAGTGTCTGTACAGCTTTTGAGCTCGAGCGGACTAGATTGTGAAGGGTTAGGGTTTAGGTAAGTCGTCTCGTGAGTCCTTGGCAGCCTTTAAGTTTATATCAAAGTTATGCCAAAAAAGAGAAAGGTCAGAGTAACTGACTTTTCAGAGTATGGAAAGGAAAAAAAAAAGATTGAAAAGAGCATGTCTAGTGATGTTTCACAAATATCAAAAGACGAAGAGGAATTGGTCACGGTGGTAAATCCGGTGTGGGTAAGTAAGGAATTATATTAACTGAGTATACGTCAGGCAGCCTGACAAAACTAAGCTTAAATGTCATGGCAATCGATATTTTAATTTTTAATGATAGAAAAACCATTAACTTATAATTAACTTTAATATTCACATCTCGTGGGTGTTTTGGATTGCAAATTTAACTTATTGCTTGTAATCCAACGATACGTGGTTATTGAATCTTGCAGGACCTTGAAGAGGGAAGTCCACAATCATGTTATATACATTTTTTGTACACGATTAAAGGAAGTGTGACTGCAGTGGACTCTAATGGCTACCATTTTGTTGTTAGAGATTTTTCACCCAAGACAAAAGAATTAATTGTAAGTAAAAACAATTTATATAAAGGCCAAGGTATTGACTTTATAATTCCATGCCAAATGAGATTTGTTTTTTCCGAGTCTTGGCTCCTCTTGGCAGATTTTGCGTGACATTTTGAATTTAGCGCGAAAGTTACGGGCTGCCGAAGTTGGTGTCTTTTGTAATAAACGTTCGTTGTATTTATTGTTATTTCATTACATGTAATAACTTGCATATTATAGAGTGCATGCACTTAATCCGTGAAACAAACAGTACTAATTACTACTAAATAGGTTTTTATTATTAATAAACATTTTTAATTACTTTAGATAAACGCAATTCAGAAGATGGCTCAAAGCACAGACGATTATCATCATGTTCTTGTCCCCGAAGTAAGTGGAACTGATAAGTGATAAATATAAACTAGAAAGTATAAACTCAGTTAGCTTAGGCTGTAGGAACATGCATTAAATAGATCTGAAACAAAGCTTGTTTGTAAATGATGATTTAATTTCTTTTTCAGGTGCTGTGTTGGGCATTATCGAAGAAGTTAACAATTAACCGGTTACATGCTGAACTGATTGTCCAAGACCTGACATACGTTGATATCCAGTTACTACCATGAATCAAAAAACTATACGCGTACGTTTGGTTCATTTTTTGACCAAAGTGGGACAGAGTAGACAGTGTGATATTCAATAACAATGTAATATTCTCAAATTTATGAAATATTCTTTTCTTAACTTGCAATCAGAACTGATTCACCACTATATATCAGTGAAACTACGCCGAATTTTCATATATTTAAAATTTCATGCATGTGCTTTGATATTCAAATACGGCACTTATCAACTTACAAAATTTCTTCCCATCCCCGAAATCATGTGCTAAGTGACTTGTCCTAATTGGAGGGTCAAGAAAAAATGGGCTGCTTGAAGAGGAGGGTCGTTCTAATTTATGATTGAACTCATAGAGTTGTTGGTTCTTGTTTTTAAGTTTTTTCAAATTTTTCAAGAGGACCAGTGAGTAGCACTACGGATGCTATGGTATGTAAAAATTTTATTTTGGAGCGCAGTTATAGCTATAACTGCGCCCCCAAAATATTCATCATACGAAAACACTATGTTCCCTGTGTGGGACGTGCTGTGGGACGTCATGTTCCTACTTCCTATACGTAAGATAGTTAGTCTTTAAATACAGGATTCTATAACTTTATTGTATAAAACTTTGCTGAAGAAGTTTACAGACTACAGAGTTAGACGAAACGCGGCAGAGAAAATTAAAAGTTTTACATACTAGCATCCGTAGTGCTGCTCACTGGTCCTCTTGAAAAAATTTAAGAAAAATGTTTTGAGTTAGTGATTGTTTATATTAAAACCTCACTGGTGGATTTAGAATTATAATACAGGTATCGCAAGAACTAGATATATCATTTATACAAGAGGGGAAGATCATGGTATTTTATTGAAATTTCATTCCCGTTGCTTGGATGGGTCACCTCATTTCCAACCCCAGATTCAAAATTCCCGCCCCCTCCCCCTGCTACAATTTCTGACAAGTCCCTAAGTATCAAATTTTGATAAAGTGCACTAGCTAAATAATGTAAAATAGCACTAATAAACAATGGAAAACAAAGGATTTTGTACTTTTGGTTTGGTTTGGTTTGGTTTGTTTTTATTTCTCGTTTAAAGTATTTCATTATGATTACAATTAATAACTAGTTTTAAAGCAATCTATATAAATATAGAAATACAAAATTTTTAGTACCATGTAGATTTTGGACTTTTTCACGGGTAAAGTGCGATCACTCTGATCTATAAATTTGAAATATAGTACAATCTAAATTGAGCAAAGTTGCTCATACAAGCACGGAAACGTTATTCTACTGTTAATCTCACTGATTATTTTTTATTTTATGATCATTTTTGGGTTAATCCTACATGCGCTCTCAGCCCATTTATTTGGGTTAAATTTATCATGGCTTAAATTACAATGTGAGTTTACCATGTGCGTTCTTATTAAATGATCGTCATGGGTAGTGATTCTCTTTAAAAGTTTATTTTTGCAAAATTATCTGGGGTCCTAGTGAACGTGGTAGAAAGGGCTTAAATTACAACGTGTTTTTACTCCATGTGCATGCGTATATAGATGTCCAACGTCGATATCAAGTTGACAGAATCTGAAGAGACACCAGTATTGGAAAAATGATCTTCAAGGTTGCTGATTCACGAATTTTATTTTATTTATTATTTTTTTTGCAAGATTATCTGGGTTCCTAGTGAACATGGTAGAAAGGCCTAAAATACAATGGTGTTTTTACCATGTCCGTTCTTGAGATGTCCAACGTCGCTATTGAGTTGAGAGAGTCTGAAGAGACACCAGTATTGGAAAATGATCTTCATGGTTGCTGATTCACTTAAAAAAAGTTTTTTTGCAAGATTATCTGGGTTCCTAGTGAACGTGGTACTTGTTTTGGGGATCGCTTGTTTATACCAGGCTTTGGATTCATCGTTTTCTATGTTGTATAATGACAATAGGAAATGGTATACCGGTCTTAGCATTCTATCGTGTCTCGACTTATAGATTGTTTGGGCTATAGCAGAGCAGCCACACAATAGATGTGGGATGGTTTCTTCTGCACTGTGACACAACGTGCATGTTAGATCCAAGCCTCGCTCTTGTTGTTTCTTTACTCTGTATACTTTTGTAGTGGCCAGTTGCTGTAATATGCTAGTGTGTACACTCAGTACGACATCAGGTATGTTTTTCCATTTCATGGTTGGGTTAAAGTTGTGCTTAGAGATGTCGGTGTCTTTCCAACGTTGTGTGACGTAGTTGCCAAGCCACAGCTGTTCGGAGACTTTTTGCTGATACTCTTTGTCTGTTGCCTCTTTGAGTTGCTGTTGGATATACTTTGGGCTGCTGATGTACTTTGGGCTGCTGATATTCTTTGGGCTGCTGATATTCTTTGGGCTGCTGATATTATATATATTATTATTATTATTATTATTATTATTATTATTATTATTATTATTATTATTATTATTATTATTATTATTATTATCATCATCATCATCATCATCGCTGGATGTACAACTTATCTTGATCAGGGTCGTTTCACTTGGAGGCACGACTCCATCCTTCACTTCATTGCTACAACCCTACAAGCTGTTAATGACTCCTCCCTGTACGCTGATATACCTGGCTTTAAAAGTCCATCAATTTTGACTGGTGATTCTCAACGTCCTGACCTTATACTTTCCACTACTAATGACTGCTTGTATGTGCTTGAACTGACTGTTGGCTTTGAATCAAACCTCCAGAATAATATAACTAGAAAAAGAACTAAATATAAAGAAACTATTGATAATCTACGTCACTATCACAAGAAAGTCGTGTTCGTTAATCTATCTGTCAGTGCACTTGGTGTTTTCGCTAAAGACTCTGATAATTTCTTTACAATGTTAGATGAGTTAAGTTTTGACAGCAAACAACATAAATATATAATCAAAACCATCACAAAAATAGCAATTAGGTCATCTTATTATATCTTTTGCTGTAGAAACAAAGCTTGGAATGACCCAGATCTGATGAAGTTCTAGTCTCATCAAAAATATATATATATTGTATTATAGCCATAGTTAGATATTTGTATAGGATTCAAGTAGCCAATTGTAAATTACCTACATGTAGCGAGATTTGCAATTGTAGAGTTAGGCGAAAAATGTAATAAAGTTTCCATTATTATTATTATTATTATTATTATTATTATTATTATTATTATTATTATTATTATTATTATTATTATTATTATTATTATTATTATTATTATTATTATTATTATTAAATAAAGATGAAAACACTGAGATTATCATAACTTTGAAAGTCAAACTCTCACTAGTTAACTCTGAAATTTTTAACCCGGGCCTGAAATTATGAAATCTGAAGGGCTGTCATACAAAGGGTGTATTCTTAAGAATGGATAAAAGTAGCATGGGAGAGGGAAATACATAAGGATGGTCCATCCATTAAAAAGGAAGCCGAGGAGTCTTTAAGAGATGTTGGTATTGCAGTAGAGTTTGGTGAAAATACAGTACATCTAGATGGGACATTGCTGGAAGGAGAGTGGCAAGTTGTGTGGAAGAAGATCAAGAAGTTAATGAAAAGCAAAAGAGAAGAGTCACGAATTGAACAGTATAAGCTGAAAAGCATGCAGTCTGAAGTTTACAAAACTTTAGACGAAAAGAGCCATATTTGGTTAAAATGTAATATCGAACCAACCAAGGTAGCAGCTATTATATCAGTACAAGAACAAATGATCGAAACGAGGGCCTGGAAAAAAAGCAGAGGAATGTCTGTACAAACAGAAAATTGTAGGCTCTGTAATGAATATAAGGAGACTGTGCATCACTTGTTATCTGGATGTAAAGTCTTGGCAGGATCTGAATATCTGCGCAGACATAACAATGCCCTAATGATATTATCTGTTGAATGGGCTAAGCAAGAAGGGATTATTGCCAAATGATGTTTTGTGGTAGAAATTAAAGCGGAATAGAGGCTTTGTCTTAGAGGATGACAATTAAAAGTTGGGATCTTGAACATAATATGCGTAAGACAACTACAGCAAGAACACCAGATGTTACAATTGAGGATAAGAACGCCAAGAAAATTTGGATCATTGATATGGCCTGCGCAAGTGAAAAGATTGTATCTGAAAGGTACAGGGAAAAGGTACAGCTAGCCTTTGAGCTACGTGAGAGAAGACCAGGATATGTTGTAAACATTATGCCGGTTATCTTGGTCTGTCTTGGAGGAAGTATGGAACAAGTAGAACATCAAATATCCAAAATTATTAATTGCAGAGACAGAGTATCCTATGTTAGTTCACAGATGCTGAAGACAGTACTCTTTGTGAGCGAGAGTATTGTTAGAAAGGTGTTATGTGGGCTGATCCAAAGTGAATGAATTTTCTCTTTCTGAATGAACTCACTTAATGAGAATGTTGTTTTTACAAGGTGTTATTTCTTGAGACTAGCAAGTGTTTTGGTAGTTTCACCTCTCCAAGCGAGGGATAAATGGCCTCTAGAAAGGCTTATTTAACTAACTAAATAAAATAATAATAATGATAATAATAATTGAATTACTGATAATTAAATACTAATGATTAAATACTAACAATTAATAATGAGACTATATTTACATTTACAATAAAAAGTATTCAATAAAACAAGAAGCTATATTATATAAAAAAAAAGAAAAAAAAAGTATTATTATTAAAAATTATAAAACCTAGATTTTGGCAAGGCATCTATATATGATAATAATAATAATAATAATAATAATAATAATAATAATAATAATAATAATAATAATAATAATAATAATATCTGGGTGTAGAGTGCTTGCAGCCACAGAATATCTCAGAAGACACAATAATGCGTTAATGGTGTTATGTGTTGCATGGGCTATACAGCAAGGACTTATTTCAGAAAGCACTAAGTGGTATAAAGAAAAATGGAACAGAGGGAAAGTGATTGAAAATGATGATAGTAAACTATGTTGGGATTTTGAATACAACTTAAGAATGACGACATCAGCGAGAAGGCCTGATGTTACAATGGAAATAAAGGTGGAGAAAAGGATACTGCTTATAGATATGGCATGCCCAAGTGAGTATAATGTGGATGAGAAATACCAACAGTTAGCTTTTGAACTTAGAGAAAGAAGGCCTGGATATGAGGTTAAAATACTCCCGATTGTGATAGGTTGTGTTGGTGGTGGAATGGAGAGAGCGACAAGGCAAGTCCATCAAATAATCGTAGATGAGAAGAAAGGAAGACAAATATCTAATGAAATGTTAAAGACCGTGCTATTTGAAAGTGAAAGCATTTTAAGGAAAACAATAAGCGGTCTAGTACAAGCAGAGTAAGATATCAGTTACTGTTATAACTATTATAATGGGCTGCCAAATTTTGTTAGCCTAGATCTCCCATACTAAACAAGAATTGAGAGGTACTGTGAGGGGGATGAAATGGCCCGTATAGCAATATACCGGCTTATCAATTTTAATAATAATAATAATAATAATAATAATAATAATAATAATAATAATGGAAACTTTATTATACGTTTTTTCTTACAATTATAAACCTCACTTCTCAGGTAGTTTACAATCTTCTACTTGAATCTTATACATAACTGAAACGTTTAATTATATATATATTTTTACATTGTATGATTATTATGATAAACATATGATGAAAACGATATATATATATATATATGTATATATTATACTAAAAAGGAAGAGAAAAAAAACCTTAATGTTTAAAAATTCATCAGCTCAGGATTGTTCCATTCTTTGTTTCTTGAACAGAAAATAAAATAAGTTGTTCTTAATAATAATAATAATAATAATAATAATAATAATAATAATAATAATAATAATAATAATAATAATGAAAATCAAGAAATCAAGTTACTATGGGACTTTACTATACAGACAGACAAGAATGTATCACACAATCGCCCAGATATTACTCTGATCGACAAGAAAAATAGCAAATGCTATATCATAGACATTGCATGCCCTGGAGACAAGAGAATTCAAGAGAAAGAAAAAGAAAAAAATGAACGCTATACAGATTTGGGAATCGAAATTAAGAGAATTTGGAAGCTAAAAAACGTCAAGACAGTGCCTATTGTTATTGGGGCCCTGGGTATGTTCACCAATAGATTAGAGAAGTACCTAAAAGAACTTGAGTCAAGTATTTCGCCCGCAATGATTCAGAAAACTGTCTTATTAGGGTCGGCAAGAATCCTCCGTAGAGTCCTAAGTATCTGAGGGGACTTGTTGTCACCTGATACTAGGACAAATATAAACCAGTATTCTACATCTATTTACTGTGAAAGTATAGGGATAATAATAATAATAATAATAATAATAATAATAATAATAATAATAATAATAATAATAATAATAATAATAATAATCTATAATAATATTTATCTATTTGTTTATCTATTTGCTAATCAAGTATTTATTTATATTTATCTTTTTATATATTTTTTAAGTTCTTTCTTATTTCTTTTTTGTTCATTGAGTTTTTAAAGAGACCTGACCACGTGTGAACAGCTATTCTAGCTCAGTCTGAGTTCCGATAAAAATTTTCTTTTCTTGGACAAGTTTTCGGTCTGACTCTGTAAACGACCCTGCGACTCTACTACACTGTATGGGTAGGAAATTTTTAACTCTGACTGAATTGAATAAGTCTGAAATTTTTCAGTAACTTTGAAAATAGTGAAGTCCGAAACTTTTCCGACTCTGCGGAAATTGATTACTACTGATTGTCAGAAATTTTAACGTTTGGAACTGATTATAAGTCTAGGAAACTTTTACAGGGTCCCATATACCTTTTGCGTGAAACGTGAATGGCTGATTTATTTTGACGTGAAACGTGAAAGCAACTTTTCATTTTTGGGGGAACGTGAAAGAGATTTTTTCATTATCCATGACGCGTGAAAAGACCAAATAATTTTGCGTGATTATACTTTTGCAAAGGGGTATAGGGGACCCTGTCTAAAATTGATTTACTCAATTTTTAACTTTGAAATTATTAAGTCTGAAATTTTTAACTTTGAAAATATTACTGAAGTCTGAAATTCATTAACCGGATAAAAGTAAGCTTAATAATTAACGGTCTCAGAAATTTTCATGTATAAAGGCACGGGTTACTGCCATATCAGTTATGGTTCATTCATACTGAAGTCTGAAACTTTTCGGCAGTACCTCTGAAATTGATTAAGTCCGTGAAATGTTTTACTTTGAAATTATAAGTCTGCAATGTTTTAACTCTTAAGTCTTAAGTCCCTTCTTGGCTTTTCTCCTAAG
Source organism: Telmatactis stephensoni (assembly GCA_029948255.1). Lineage (NCBI taxonomy): Eukaryota > Metazoa > Cnidaria > Anthozoa > Actiniaria > Isophelliidae > Telmatactis > Telmatactis stephensoni. Next base: position 359,549 of record JALIZF010001598.1, read on the forward strand.
ACTGTAAACATGTGCAAAACTGGTGCAAACCAATTTTACTATGAAGTAGATCAATTACAGGCTCATGGTATTTTGTCTTTGAAAATACCAAATTTTTGGGCATCAATACCATGGTATTGATGGCGGTTTTGAAGTGGTTTCTTAAGTGGATTCTACAACAGTATAAATCGGTAGATCTGACCTTCTGTATAGAATGGAGCATTCATCAGATTCATATATTATACTCATATATCAGTCGTCAGCGTCGTAGGTCGTCTCCAGCTTTCCACAATAAATACATGTCACTATTATAATCACGAAACTATCAGTTAATAACATCAAGTAGTGCACGGTCATGTATCAGAACAACTTACCTAAAGAAGAAGACGTTTGTTGAAACATGTTCGCCTCCCTTTCCTTCTTCATAGAAGAAGGAAACGCATTCTATTATGCTTGATTTACTGATCAAGGAAATGTGGCACACTTCTTTACTGAGCATGATTACAATAAAGAATGATGCTGAAAAGTCTGTAAACGCACGAGATTACCAGGTCAAACCAGATACTTGCACGACCTTGCGCTGTTTACGTGACTTTACAGGTCGCTCGAGTTACATTTAAGATAATCTTCGTTTATGATTGGTTCTTAATTGAAATATGACATATGATATCCAATTCCTTAGCTTGAGATGACAAAAAGGTCAAGCCAATGTAACTAAAACTACAACGACTACAAAATCCCGCATACCGCTGGGCTAAAATGATATCGCAATACCGCAATTCGAAAATGTTTTTCCCGCAATCTCGCATCTTAAAGCTGTAAATATCGCATATCGCACGGATCGCAAATCCCGCATTACCGCAAGATTTTGATCATTTTACCGCAATACCGCATTAAAAAATGGTCAATACCGCAATACCGCAAACCCCAAGGTCCCCCTCCGTATGATGTTCGTGCCGATTCCACAACAAAATTAAAGGTGCCAAAGGGTAAGGATGTATGTGTTGTTGAACTCCTGATAAAACAAGAGCACAAATGACCTTTCAACAAAAGTTCTTTTTATAATACCGACCTATCGATCATTCCATCTCTTCAGTCTGTTCAGTGACGATTGCAAAGGGTTTTTATCACTGTGCCTGACCTTTTCTGCTTTAAACATGTCAAAAGAAAAGGAAAAATAGTTCACTATAAAAGCGACAGTATGATGCCAGTCATAGCTTAGCTAACCAATGACATGTCGAGTTCTCAATTAGAATTTTGTATTGCATGGGAATTTTCTGGAGATCACTTGAAAGAAGATTGATGGATTGATAGGAAATCAGAGAAGTTCATATTACTTATCTAATTTTAAGTTAAAAATAATTTCGAGAAAGCCCATGATGAAGGCCTTGAGACCCATGTACAGCAGTTTAGATTTGACTTTAAATTTGCAAACATTTTATGTGCCCTTAGGGTATTGATTACCTATGCATATCTGACAACTCCCGTAGTCTCAATACAACTGACAAGAGGCACAGACTACTTTGAGACAAAGAATTTTGCGCGCAAGAGATTATGAACGAAATGGGCATCTGCAATATTTCATCACGCTTTTGATCTAGTTCGTTTTGTTTTTGAGTGAGAAGCAAGGATATCATTGATTTTTCAAATGCTGTAAGAGAACACAATTAAACCATGCAGGGAGGTTACCAGATCACAGTGAACAAATCCATCCTATGCCAGCACAACCGAAAATCTGAGTTTCCCTCCTCTATATTTCAGATTCCGTACCCCCCGTTTTTTTTCTTAAAAGTATGCCCCTACTCAAACAGAAATGGTCACCCCCTTTGATGACATACATATACCTTTATAGGATATGTAGAAAACCACCTCTACCCCCTCTCCTCCAATCGCGATTTATTAGTAACTTGTTCACCATGTCTGCGCTTTCGAGCAGCTACCGCTCGAAACACTCAAAACATCCTTGAATGATTGTTATTTTCCGCATTTCTGACTAAATTTGCTACAGTTTGGATTACATATATGAAAGCAATTAAGTATTTTTGACACCGCATCTACTTTGCTAAGACTGCCAATACTTTAATATATATCCAAAGTTGTGCAAATGAGAGCTAATCTGTACCTTTAAACATGACAACACTTTTCTCTAAGCAGCGGATGCAAAAAATGCTCTTACCGTTTCGAGCTGGTATTAATTGCTTGACTAGCGCAAAGACTTCTTGAATTTGTTCAGAGTTCGTCACATCCATAAGCACACTAACCAACCGATCACTACAAACGCTTTGCAGGTTTTCTTTGCCTTCATTCGTCAGACAACCAGCGATCACATGGAATCCCAACTCATCCAAGCGAATTGCAGTTCTCTTGCCAAACCCCGAGTCGCAGCCAGTAATGACAACATACTTGCTATTATAGTCGCTAACTCTAGGTTTTGGAAGAAACAATTTGAGAAAGTATAAGCACAAAACAAATAGGACTATGGCTATGATCAGCTCATAAACACTGCAACTAGAAAGAATCATGATTGACGCTTAAAGCAAAGGTATTATCAAATGATGAGTTTAAAGTCTGGTCTACAAATTACTGGCAGTCTACGCTTACCTACAAAAGACCAAAGGTCAACGAATAACGGCTGGCACTTAGTATAGAAGATATCTTTGTTTTACAGTGAAAGGCATGATTATTAACGGTGTTGTTGAAATGATAACCGTTGTCCCTGTCGGAGAAACAGAGCGTCAAGCATTTGTTTAAGTTTGACAGCTTATTGATTGTTCAGAAATATACCTTGGGCGTGGCCTACTTTTAAAAGGAGACTGAAAATTAGGCATTTTCAAATCTTTAAAAGGTCATCTTAGGCATTCAGTATGTTGATATCATGAAGTATCCGCGGTTTCTGATTACTGTCAACTGCATCATTTAATTTACTTGAACTAAACACCCTGGTGGGACAAGCTGTTTGCGGCCAATCGACCCTATACCATCATAACAGCGGGCTTACAATACAATCTATTTTCTGCCTATAAAATCCCTTATATAATTCACTTATTCACTATGCTGATTTACTAGACTCTAGACGATCTAGATAATCAATATGAGCAGTTTTAATTTTGATACATTTTATTTGATGTAGAAATCTGCAAGAAAGAAAGAAAATATTATTACCAATACGGTTTGTGGTCTGTTTTGCTCATTAATACATGCTGTTATTTTAATGTTTATAACAGTAGAACCCCAATATTTCGACCTCCCGAGAGGAATTGGTCGAAATAAAGGGAGGTTCGAATATACCACTGTTATTATCTTGCAAAGTTCTTCCATGGCAATTCATATGGGTTGCACGATGGTTCCAGTACCAAGTGTTTACATACGACCTGCTGTTTCCATGGAATTAACATCTTTGAATTTTGGCCTAGAGGTAAAGAATTTGCGCCAGTATTTCTATCTCCTAAAAAATGAAAAACAAAAAGGATCAAGAAAATGTACGAAATACTGATCCTAAGTAATGTGTAAAAAATCTGAATTGCGCATTCCATGAAAGTATCAAGTTCCACTGCAATCAAGAGATTACAAGACGAGAAAAAAATTGGACACTCATTTTTTCCCTTTTCCAAAAATGAGGATAGGAAATATACTCTTCTAATAGGTTAACATTACCACCGTCTAATATGTGTCCTTTGCACTGAATTCAGAACTGGCTGGTCCGAAATATAAAGCTAATCAAACCGCCAATGGCGAAGTAACTCGTGGATTTACCAAAATTACTACAGGACGCCCAAACAATACATTTTAGTAAAATCACGAGTTTTCATTTGAAGACAAAAATCTAAATCAATAAATCAATAATTTCTTTAAAGAAGAAAGAGTCATTAGCTATAAAAGGAAAAAAAAATGTGTGAAAAAGGAAAAAAAGTGAAAAAAAAAAATTTACATCACGCCGGGCCGGGAATTGAACCCGGACCTCTCGCTTCAAAAGCCATGGCTTTATCCACTGGACTATCCAGAAGATGCATTGACTGGTATGGTGAATTTTGTGTATTTATTGCCAATGTGTGGTTACAAAACCTATGCAAAATTAAAATGTGCTCTGTAGCAAAATGTCGCTATAAATATAAAAGAAATCGCTTCACAAAATACTAAGCCAATAAACTCAATACGCCTTTTTGTTGCTGTTTTCGGCTAGCGGACTCGAGGCCTTCACGGCGCTCGCTTTCAAACGTTTGCTTACTCCTGATCTACTTTGACCCTTGTGATGATAGAGTACGAACACTAAAAGCTTGGATGACTTTGATGTTGTACTTGAAGAGATTTTTGTCGCTTGACAGCAATGTCCAAAGTCCAGCATTCAGCCGAAGGTTTTTTAATACTCGTCAGTATCGACTGCAAAGCGATAGTCTCGTCTATTGCGTAAGTCACGGCTAAACTTGCTTCGGTACTTCGATGGTTTTACTCCTGAAATAGCTTGCGCTAGGAATTTAATGAGTATTTTATTTTTCGTGTGTATTGGACATGTCTGTGAGTGCTTCTAGTCAATGCTTTTTTTCAAGCTGTTCAGTTTGTATTTCTAGAGCTGATGTGTTCTCCAGCACTAATTTGACTCGCCTATCAAACTATTTATTCATTGATTTTCCTACTAGCTAGCTATTTTGAAACATATGTCCTGTATAGTCTTTCTGTCTAGTCTGATTTCAACATAAATAGCAACAAGATCTGTGCGGGAGTCCTTCGGGAGTCCCGGAATAAACCAGAGCCCACATTACTTTCGGCCAGCGGTCAATCATGTCGAGCATGCGCAGTAGCATAGTTTAACAATGTTCGAGTGAGTGACACATTTGCATATTCGACCCCTCACTATAACTCGTGGATTTGCAATCCACGAGTTAAAAATGAAGCCAGTGAAATAGGTTACTAGGGCGTAGGAATAAGACAAAGTCCGACTAGATACATGCACTTTGATACAAGACAATAACTTCGTTAAAAGCTGAACAAGCAAGGATGGTGTGTGTTGTATGTGTACCTCTTTCTTTAATAGTCAAATTAAAGTTGGTTGATGATAAGTTTACCAGCACCTCATCCACTACGCACCTACACTTTTTCGACCTAGTCCGTGCCACTGCACTTTCACAAACATGCATTACTATCTAATATTCTACTCACACAGCTAATATCAGCTCACTAGTTCGTTTTTTAGACCTAATAGGCGACACTGTACTTTCACACATTACTATCCGGTAATTAGCTCACTAGTTTGATTTTTAGACCACGACACTTTCACAGACATTATCTAATATTCTATGCCACAACTAATATCCACTCAGTACTAGTCCGTTTTCTACAGTACATGAGTCGGAGGTAAACCGACTGATTCAGTGAAAAGCCGCGGCTCGAAGCAAGGGAGAACCGAACGAACCGACATTCTCAAGTCACGTACACTCGAAGAAAAACGGATTTTTACAGTGAATTGAATAAAGACGCGAACAATTAGATTGTTTTCATTTCACAGCGAAAAAAATCCCTTTTGTCCATTTTTTCTTTGACTTGCACGATGTGATACATCAAAAACTTTCAGCGCTACTTTGCGCTACAACTGATCAAAACGTTTGACAAAACCTTGTCATATTACAGAGTGGCTTCTCGCAAGATATTTACGAAAGCAGTGGTTTGTCTGCTGATGAAGCTGTTACCTTCCCAAAGTGTGCATCTGGGCATTATATCTCTGAGATTCACCCAATTATGTGCGTGTTTGGTATTTTGTTCTACTCCAGTCAATCTAGCCCAATCGTGATGACAGTGCTTTATGCTTAGGAAGATACTGTAGGCATACGAGCGGTAAAGCGCCTTTTTTCTGATTTTTCAGGACATTTGACACAATGGACCGTGTAAGACACTCCAAATTTCATCGTAATCACGTGCCAACCGAAGAATTCTAATTTTTACTTTCAGAAGTTAGCAACGTGCTAGAATGTTTCAAACTGTGTATTTCAGTTGCGTTTACCGTTTACCCTTTAATTTACAGCGCTTTGACATGTGCTTCGGTCTGTTTGAGCTATCAAAGCTATTTTCGCACTTTTACGAAATTAGATTAGATATAAACGAATTCCCCAAAAATAGCCACTTCATTGGGAGTTAACCGGATTGTGTAACACCGCGTATTATCAGAGGTCATGAAACCGGTTTCTCTGCCTTGTGACTAGGTGTTGCCTTCCTTGCCAACCTGACTTCACGACTTGATTGCATGGGAGGGACGCTAAAGAACCCACACCACTGTTTAGATAAAATAGCTGGGAGAACGGTGTATGTGTTCTGACCACCTATACTACAAGGCCCACAGGAACTTGCGAAAGCTGTTGGGTCCACTGCCTGTTAGTATGAAAGAAAAACTCACAGAACAAGACACCCATCTCTTCTAAACCGTTTACAGTAACCATAAAGTTGCTGTATGATGAGAGTCGTGTGCTAGATGATGTTACAGCAGTTTATTCCCTTCAAACACAAATAACAATGGAATCAAGTACGTCCGGATTTTAATTATATTATATTTTATTTTTTTTTATTGAGCTATTATAGATATTTCAACACTTTGTTGATTGCGAAACGTTTCATCTTTTATATGCAACAAATGAAAAGTATATATTAGATATTGAACTGTTCGTTAATTACCGCTAGGGTAGGAAGGCCGGGGGCTGTGTTGAGTTTTTAAAAAAAGGTCATTCCAAAACGTAACCACCTTCTCTTACTCTTCAAGATTGAAACGTTACAAATCGTACCGATTTAATTTTCTTAACAAAAATTTCCTGTGATACGTCGGACAGGAAACTGACATACAATGGGCGGCTGGCCATTTGAAAAAAGTTCACCAAAATTAGTAAAAGTTGAGATTTTGAAGTAGTTTCGATGAATAGCGCCAAAGTTATGGGCGGCCGAAGTTTGCTTTAATTATTTGAATAGAAACGTTCGTTGGTGCATGGGCAAGCTGTTGCCCACCACCGAACGTTTCGAATTCTATAGAAAAAGAACCAACTTGGGCCACCGATAACTTTGGCGCTATTTATCGAAACTGCTTCAAAATCTCAACTTCTACTAATTTTGGGGTGTTCTTTTCGATTATTATATTTTTCTTTTTGTTGAATTAAAATTTAAAATGCCACGGACGTGATGTCATGCGATACCTGCCAGCCGCCCATTAAACTGGAAGCTTTCAGGTACATTTAATTTTTTTTAACTTTGAGCGTTTTACATGAAAAACAACAACAACAACAGCAACAACAACAACAATAACAACAATGCAACAATAACAAAAAATCTAAGAACCATGTATCACCTATTAGTTTAGTTGATAACCAAATGTGTACTCCTCCCCCTGTATCGGCCGATTTTGAAAAAGTATCCCCTTCTCTGAACACCTTGGCAGTAATAAACGAACATTATCTAAACATTTAGCTTTGATTCGATTGTAAAAAGGAGTAACAACAAGTTTGCTTAATATTGTTTACAAATTTGAGGCTAGAATTCTAAGTCCCAAAATGTTCATGTTTATTAGCGGATAAAAGTCGTTAAAAAAGACGAGTTTTCAAGCAAATATATATTCACGGTTTGGCGATGATAAAATTTTTGCGTTTACCCTTTATTATGACCCCTTTATAATAAGAAAAACCAGCATTGAAATTGTTCAAATAGTATTACAAATAGTTCGTGAATTTGCAGTTGAAAATCCCCGAAAACAAGTTTACGGATTCACAAAAGTGACTGTAGTCTTTTCTAAAGAGCGCGGTATCTTTGATGAACCATTTCATTTTTTTTAGAGATTTCCCTTTACAAACAAGAAAAAAACAAATACGTAAGATGAAAATTTACTGAGATTATAATTCAATACACGAATGTTTTTGTTTTTCTCGTGTAAATTTAAACAACCACTTACAGGCAAAAAGTTTTTAATCAATTCTAGCGAAATTTGTCAAGCTAAAACTGCTGTAATCCAGCTCCATTCTTCGTTTGCCGACCTTCAAAGTCATCGTGAGAAATGGCATCTTGTTCTATATATGAAAAACTAATTAGTCTTGAGGGAATTTGTATATATATATATATAGGCAAACCACTCTAAGTTATCGTATAATAATCGCTGATTTGCAAGAAAGAAGCAGTCATGAAACTTCTACTGCAGATTATCTCAATTTTTGTCTTACTTGGGGTTATGGTAACTCCTTCGACCTCCCGCGCTGCTGGAAAAGGTAAACCGCTTTAAACATTCTTTACTAGTTTTTCCTTCCTTGCATGTTGCGTTGGTTTGATTATTTTTTCTTCTTCGTCGTCGTCTTTTTCCAAAAGGAAAAGATAGCGTCCCTGAAAACGTCATAAAGAAACGGCTGAAAAAGGAAACAAGTGCTACTAATGAAATCGAAGAAGTAAATAGATGTAAGAATATCTTCTATTTATTACTTTGCTTTTTCTTGTTTTGAATTTGTTTAATTGTTTGATACTTGAATTAACTCCTTCTTAGACGTTATGTGTGTTCCTTCCTTACTTCTCTTCTTCCTAATTCCGCCCTTTCTTAAGAGCTTCTTACCTACCTACTTACTAACTTACTTACTAACTTTTTTACTTTCTTTCTTTCTTTCTTTCTTTCTTTCTTTCTTTCTTTCTTTCTTTCTTTCTTTCTTTCTTTCTTTCTTTCTTTCTAGAATGAGATCTGATTGTCGTTACGTTTAGTTCTATTCCTGTTTTCTCGTTTTTCTTTTAGTTTCTTATATTTTTAATTATTTTCTTCTATTCTTGTATATTTCTTTTCATGTTGTCTAGTGAAAGGCGTGCTCCAAAACCTTTACCAAGGCGATATGAAACTTTCTGTCGCAGAAGAGCCGAAGCCTCCCGCAAATGATGAAAAAACACCAAAGAGCAGGTTGTTCAAGAGAAATGCCATCAGAAACCATATTCAGATGTGGGTTGAGGGGAAAAGGATTCCGTACATCTTTGACTCGCAGATCCGTAAGTTGTCTGTTGGTACAACAATATATATAAAGCTATGAATTGATTTGTTAAAAAAGACACGAAGAAGAGTATAAGCATTAGCTCATGAGATGGGCCGGGGACCGTCTTTCCCTCACTCCTAGCTCAAAGGAGCTCTTTCTTCAGTTAATTATTCACTTCTTTAAACATTTTTTAGAATCCAGTGGAACCAAAAACATTGAAGAAGCTATTCGACAATTCAATTTGAAAACTTGCGTCAAATGGGAGCCAAAAACTGCTTCAGATACCAAATATATCAAGTTTATAAAAGACGTTGGGTCAGTAAAGATTTGTTTTAGGTGTTCCATTCAGTTCCACATTGCACACGTTTAAACACTCTAATATTCACACTGATACATCCTTCCTTCCTTCCCTCTTAACCAACCCACCCATCCATCCATCCATCCATCCATCCATCCATCCATCCATCCATCCATCCATCCATCCATCCATCCATCCATCCATCCATCCATCCATCCATCCATTCATCCATCCATCCATCCATCCATCCATCCATCCATCTATCCATCCATCCATGTTCAGGTTTTGGAGAGTGATGCCTGTAGCTTCTGTAAGGCAAGAACCTGAAAACCCAGTTCATCTCTTCTGGCCATGCCAAATAACGTCCTTTTGGATGGAGCTAAAAGCATGTTTAGACAGGCTTAGCATATTCCTCAGAGACTATATACTATAAAAATTGAAAGTGTCTTTGGCCTGAGATCAGATTATGCTAAGTACAAGTATCAAGAAACTATATTTTATTTTCCTCACTTCTCGATATTTCATCTGGCTCTACATCGTATAAATATAATGAACGTAAACCATCAGTAGATGGCTCTCAATTATATATGAAATCAATCTATCATATGGAAAAGTTAAGGGGCCAAAAAGCACTTTAGAAAAGAAGTGAAAGCCAATGCTAAGGTTTATACCGGAGACCTCCAGCATTTAAATGTTGTACATGATATATAAATGCAGCTTCTTATTTTTTATTATTATTTTCTCTTTTTTTGTCTTCTTCTTTTCCTTTGGCTTCTTCTTCTTCTTCTTCTTCTTCCTCCTCTTCTTCTTCTTCTTCTTCTTCTTCTTCTTCTTCTTCTTCGTTATAAAAAAAAAGAAACTTTGTATCGTCCGGGTTTTTTCGTATCCATAGCTGTTGGTCTTATGTAGGAAGGACATCTGGGACAGGCGCTCAAGAGCTGTCCATTGGCGACGGATGCGATTACGTAGCCACCATTTTACACGAAATGATGCACGCGGCTGGGTTCTTCCATGAACAAGCTCGTCCTGACAGAGACCGCTACGTGACTATAAACACTGCTAACATTGAAACCGGTGAGTTTGCTGGTAGGGACTGGATACTATGGACGGGAAGGACTAAACTGTGAAAACGCGATTTTGTCTGTGTGTCTGTCTGTCTATCGGCGGTTTGTTTGTTTTTATCGTTCGGTTGTTTGTTTGTTTGGTTTTGCTTGTTTGTTCGTTGGTTCGTCTGTTTGTCTGCTTGCTTGTCGCGCCTGCTTGCTTGTTCGTTTGCTTGCTTGCTTGCCTTCCTGCTTGCTTGCCTCTTTGCTTATTAATTCTCATTAATTCTCATTTTCTTTTTCCAGGCATGTTAAATCAATTTGATAAGCAATCTAATGAAGCCGCTGACATCCTGGGCCTACCTTATGACTATGGAAGCGTGATGCATTATGGGAATAAAGATTTCTCCAAAAATGGCCAAGATACCATCACATCCAAAACCAACTCCAACCAAAAACTTGGCCAAGACATTGGTCTCTCATCACTTGATATTGACAAGATTAAAAAGGATTATGACTGTAAAGACCGTAAGTATATGTTTTATCTCCCACCAACAGACCATAAGAACTCAGTTTTGATGTCTGTGTGATGTTCATGTCGACTAAGGTTATTTTAGTAACAACGCCATCGGACGCGCAAGGCTCTCAAACAACAAAATATGATATATTGCCAAAAGCAAACGGTCCCGTCCGCGCGCACGTCAAAAATCAAATTAGAATTTGTCTCGCGACAAAACCATAATCATTTGGTGCAAGTTGAGAAATTTTGTTGTAGAAAGTTGAAGGTCGTTCTACTTCTTGCAACAAAATTTTAAATGTTGCACCTATTACCACTTGGACTCAACTCGTGTTGCAACAAATGATTTTCTCGGCCAATGAGAATACAGGATTCTCTCAACTTGCAACAAACATTTTTGTTGCGATACAAGTTTGTATTCGCGTGGAAAAACGCGTAGCATTGCTTTTCAACTCGTTTCGCAGCAATGTTGCAAGACAAGTTGAGTGATTTTGTTGTTCGTATTACCGCATCTTAAGTCCCCAAAAACATCGCACAGAGATCAATACCGAGTTTCACTTTCGTACTATTATGGCTTTTGCTCACACCTTGTCTCAGCATCCTTTGGGTTCTACAGTCATTCTCAAAAAGGTTGTCTAGATGAAAAGACGTTTAGTCATTGATAAACGCATTTGGATATATCATATTTTCAATTTTCTGACAAGAATTTTAACTTTAGCTGCAAAACTACAAAAATCATTATACACAATATACAATGTATTCAGTGGTATTTTGAATTGAAATTCCTGCGAGAATATTGCAAATCTGATATGTGCAAATTATTTTATTATTAACTTATTGTCTTTTTACCCGGACAACCTTTCTGAGAATGACTGTATATGTCGTTAAAACGAAAACAACGTCATTGTACTCTTCCACAACAGTAGCCTGCGTCACATCCCGTAGAACTCTCACATTAAGAAATCATTTTTGGCATATGAAAATCAAACCAATACATTTTTCGTTATATTTCAGCTCCACAAAAAGGTTGGTCAAGCTGGTCTGAATATGGTCCATGTAAACTGTACACTGACTATGATAATAAATGTTTCCAATACCGTCAACGCTTTTGCCCCGAAAAACTCCTCAGTGCTTGTCCTGGAGCTGACCAATATGGCCGCGTCCACACCGACTTTAAAGAAGTTAGTTGTCCTTGCTCTTAGGCAGTGCTTGATGTGACATGATGGAAAAATGTACTGCGCATGTTCTAAATATTGGCGGTAAATGGACTAAAGCGAGACGCATCATTCTCTTACCCAAGAGCATCTCGGTTTCTCTGGGAAAGAAACAATTCTGGGTATGAAAATGCAGAGAAACGCAATCATATTTTCATGTGAACTCTTAGTTTCTGAGCATTTTGCATTTGAGACGCATTATCGCTTTTACATTAAAATATGATTGAGTTTCTCTGCAAGTTTACGACGCGTTCATCATTTTGTCCATACGGAGTGCGTTTTTGCTTGTGTCGGGTAACATAGGACGGAACAGTTAATTAAACACAATATATAAAGGGGTTCAACTCTGGGTTCGGCTCTGGCTGGTGACATAGTACAGGTACAACTGTAATGATGACTTACATATGTGTTCTCTAAACAACAACATTTCCCTTGATTTTATGTTATAATATTATAGTCTTACAATCATATTATGACGAGTTTTACCAATCTCTCATGTTCTTCCCTTTGCATTGCAACTATTTTCGTCATCAATTACTTGTAATATGTCATAAGTTGGAACCATATTTCAACTTGGTATTGTAAAAGGTGTAGGGTTAATATGTTTATGAAGAAATAAAGCTAGATTGTGGGAAATGTTGATCTGGAAATTCATTAGACACTATATATAAAACATACAACTGATGAAATTATATTTCAAAAAATGATTTTCGGCTTTCCTATTAGATTCTTAATAACTGTAAATCAGGGTCTTTAGTGTATATGGGTGATGTATGGTGGCCCGTAGGTCGACAAGCTCTTTTGTACCTGCTTACACAATTAAGCGCTTCCGTGTGTGTGAGCACACAACACACATGTAAATGCCGAGGTTCTGTTTTTGTTGTTGTTGTTGTTGTTTTTGTTTTCAAGGAAGCACGTCAAAATTTTGTTTGAGTTGATTCTTTGACTTAGAACCGGGAGGTTAAAGGGATGGAGGCGCAAATGAATAAATTATCTCGATCAAAATGCCGCTTTCTGAATGGTCGAAAATCAGTCCATCCAAACTAATATTATATGCAGTCGAAGGTAATTTTTTGCTTTTATAGACTTAGCGTGCAAGAAATTAGTAAGTTTAGTACAAATGAGAAGTTAGATTATTGTCGGTAGAACGCAAAAGAGTTTTTTCTCCTCAAATTTTAGCACAGAACGTTCGGCGAAAATCACACGCTTTCTCAAGACACCAACTGTAGTGATATCTGATGTGTGCTGTGATAACCGATTGATAACCATAATCATATGAAACAGATATAACTACCATTAACCCTTGAAAAAAAAGCAAAAAAGTTGGACAAATAAAATAGCTGTGCATAGAATATCCGCTTTTGAACACGAATGTCTTTGTTGGTCAGTCAATTTATGCATGAACAGGTCGATGCGAAACGATACGGTATACATTTACTCAACTACTACCACCACCATCATCATGTCCCCTCCATCATCATCGTCATCATCATGTTCCCTCCAGTGGAGCATAAAACTCCTGAGGGGGCTCTGTCAGGACGCGGCCCAACAGTCGCTGAAAGTCTAGCTGTTTTGTCCATCATAGTTTTTCTCATCTGTTGGGCATCCATTCCAAGAATTTTCTCAAACTTAGTCCATCTCGGGAATCGTATATCAAGCAGAATCTGCTTCTGGGCCCGGTTGTTCGAATTAAAGACGAATAGCTTTACCCAGGATTAAGTCCAAAGAAACTAGATCCGTTCATTTTAAACCAGGATTAACGCTAATCGTCTTTCGAACAACCTGCCCTGGACAGCCTTGGACATGTGCCGGGTACTTCAAAGTTGCCCTTCAAACCAAAATAGCTTAATGGGTTGAGTTCCACGTATATAACGTAAGTCCACATTTGAAAAGCTTGAAACTCCAATTCCGTTCTCCATCGATGAGACTGCAATATGTATCTTATGCAAGAAGCCGTGCCAGACTGCTTCAATCTTATGGATATAAGCCCCCTTAAACCCCCTACGAACTTGTTTCGAGACTTACGTCTGTCCGTCCATTCATCTATTCATTTAGTGTTCACTCTTGTGTGCTTTTGATTGTTGTACGTAAAGGTGTGGGGTTCCTGTATCATTTTTTGTCGTCCCAGTCTCCAACTCTGCTAGGGTTACAAAGAACGCCTGCCAGTGTTTTACCTAGTTCACAAAATACAACAGAATGTCGATTTTGGCAAGAGAAATTCTACAGAAAGAGGAATCATTTCTTCACGAAATGAAGACAAAACTAATCGAACAGCTTGGATTACTAAAGGTAGATGTTCATGTTGAGAATGTATCGAGTTGTTTGGTTTGAAAATGTTCAATTCCCACTAAATCGGGCAAGTCCAAATCCATGTCAATTTCGAGTCAAAATGTAAACGATATTATTTTCTTGAACTTTAAAGGTAGAAGAGCTAGCTATACAGAGATGTCTAGCAGCTGAGGAACCTTCACTGCCCACCGAAACTACAGCAGCATTATTTGATAGAAATCATACGTCTGTGAGTATATTTTATAGCTAATAGACGCCAGCTGCACAGTCGCCCGCCATTTTGGATTTTCTTTGTTATTTATGATTCCGGTTGTTAATATGTTGAATATTGGAAGTCTACAAATCGAGAAAATTAAATTTTTGTTTTCAGAATAAAACGTTTGACAAGTGAATAATTAGCTCGAAACAATAAGAGTCATTCGTGAAAAGAAACTTGACTTAAATGATGCTTACATTTGGTCTTATTTTGAGTCGGAAGCTGGTACATTTAACTTAAATTTTGATAACCCAAGAAAATTGAGCAGAACTGCCAAAAATTCCATACTGATGATGTACATTGCAACACTACTCAGATTTAGGTAGTGATTCTGGTTGGATAAGAAAGTTTTGAGTAGATTTTTCTGTGACGACTTGTATTGCAGTGATCAGTCCAATGATTTTGAATATTTTTTCCCATTCAATATCTGTGTACAATTATAGTCAAGTGTAATTGAATACTAAACTAAGTATTTTTGCTCTAAGAAAATTGAAGAAACAAAGCAGAATGGCTTCGTTTTATGATGAAGTTTGCTGTTTGCTATTTGTCATTTATTAAAAGTTGCTAAATTTAATTTTTTCTCAGAATTTAGTCATGAACTCAAACAAAGATTCAGTACCAACTGATGATCCTGTCACCTTGAACAAAGTGCCTTTAGAAAACTTAAATCCAGCTTCTACATTGCAAATGTAAGTATTATACTGTAAACTTTATATAAAATATTTGAGATATAATGCACGTGCTGATTGGCTGGCTGCCATGTTTATATCAGAGGACAGAGACATGGCTTGAACAAAAACGTCGAAAATATTTTATCAAAGCAATATAAAACGATTGCTTATAAATGTCTCTGTACTGTGATGTAAACACTCTGGAAGATGTAGAGCACTCGAAAAGCAAGAGAATTAACACTGACGGCTACGCCTCGTGTTCCTAGGCTTCCTTAATTTCTCTAACTTGCTCTACATTTTCCATCATATTTATATCACAGTACAGAGACATGCGTGCGCATTTTATATTGCTTAAATATAGAGCAGATTTCATATGACTGTGAAAACGTCACCACACAGTAATGGCAAGGCTACAGCAGGAATTTCAAATGTCTTTAAACATCATAGCACTGACATGATCACAGCACAACGTGGGCCTAAATCTACGCATCCCATACTTTGTCAGTAGTCTTGTGTACACTGTACTAGTGCTGTCTGATTTTTGAAAACTTTGGTCACAACTATAAATCCAAGAGAGCATAAGGTGAAAGTTCACATCCAAATGTTACAAACCAGAGATAAAGTACATGTATGTGTACTAACATTAAAATATACATTCAAAGACATCTCCTCTACGCTGTTCTTTTCAGATATTTAATGCGAGCTTTTGGGTTCCAGACCCATCATCAGGGAAAGATGTTACAAATTAAGTTGTTTTACTAAACATTCTTTAATCTACAAGCACCTACATGTACAACAACAATACAATATTAATTAATTAGTTTTAGAGATAAGAGGCATGCACTTTAACATAAACATAACATATAACATAACATAACACAAAAATTCTTGCTAGTGAAAATTGCTGTCAGAACAAATGTAAATGGACTGAGGCTTTATTAATCCGGTGCCAATCATTGTAATATTATTATTTAATAGAGACTGTGGAAAAAGCATCCACCCAATTATATGCCTCTTATCTCTAGAATTGAATAATTCTTATAATTATATATTCTTCTTCTTTGTAATGTTTTCTGTTGTGCACTCTCTGAAATAGAGCTGTGTGCACTGCTTATTTTGGTTTAGTTTGTAATTTTATCAGCTCATGCAGTGTAACCGTTTTGTTCCTATGGTTAGTACAGCTGTTTTTGTATTGTTGTTGTATGCGCTCATACATCAAAGAACATTTAGAACATCTTATTATCAAATGTTGTGCTAATTAATAAGTGCTGATTATAATAATTGAATCATGCTAGGGACCAAGAAAGTGAAGAGGAGGAGGACATGGAATAGCTGACAGGTGTAATCAAGGATGAGGTGACACCCACAAACACTTTTCAGTGTTATGGAATGACGTTTCACAGCAACTGCTGCACTGGCATTATGTTGCTGGTATGTTTTGTTTGTTCAAGTTCTACCAACATTTACAAAACATTTGTAACAGTGTTGACATCATCTTGCCTTGAGGGATGAATAATTTGTTATCCAAACATGCAGTGTAATGTCTTTGTACAGACAAATGGGTAACAGACTGTTGTCTTACAAAATGAAACTCAAAATTACAAGGACTTAATGCTATGCTACAATAAATATCATTTTTTGTTGATGAAACAGGTAAATGATAAGGATTATGCTGTTCATTCAAATTATGTAACATTCGGACAAACAATTGCTTCAATATTTTTGAGAAATTTGCCGAAGGTGACTGGAAAAAATAATGAGATTTTGTTTAAGCCATAATTTTCTGGAGTGAAATTAATGCTGAGTCCAACAATGAAATGAAATAGGGGTGTTCTATGCTTATTTTTTAGATAACAGCATTGAATGGATGGCTATCTACCAGCTTTTGTGTCCAAAATTGTGCCACCAGAAGTGAATAGAAAAGAAATATACATGTACAAATCTTGAGATAACCATTCTACAAAGACTATTATTGTATATGGTGTACTCTATGTAATGGCATATTAAATACTTTTCAATGTGATAACGAAAAAATGCCTTAAGACACCTGTTACACGCTGAAACTTTCCTCTGAAACTTGTTCACAATTATGGTCATTTAGCCGAAATTTCCCCTTTATGAAAAAATTTCCTCTTTAATGAAAATTGTCTCGCATTGGCAATCAAGACAAGTTTCAGATAAAAGTTTCAGCGTGTAACAGCACTGTTACTTTCACATATTTTGTCTGTCAGGTTTCAACAAAAATTATCATAAGTTCAAACAAATCTCGCTACAAAATCTTTTTTTTTCCATAGGCTATAGTGAGAGTAATGAAAGTTTTTTCAAAATGTAATATGACTAAGATTTATATGTGTATTGTCAATTAATTACATGTAAACAAATGGATTTTCCTATTAAGTTGACATATTTGAACAGGATGTACTGAATGTAACTTGAAGTGGTCTATTACAGGGCTATTCCGAGGAAGAAAGCATGAAACAGCACAAACTTAATAGTCCAGTTTTTAGAATGTAAAGGTCAAAATCAATGTAAATACAGCTTTCAAAATAAAAAGAACATCGGGCAGTCAAGCTTGACTTTTTTACAGGCCGTTTACATTGCCCTCCAATATTGTACCATGTAATGGTTAGATGCAAAGGGCCTGTTTAGATATTTAGTAGAGTGATTTTATTTAACCCATGTATGAAAAAATTGTATGCATATCAACTAGTACAAACAGCAACTTCCTTTCATGGTTAAATAAAATCACTTACTACAATATGAAGGGTTCCCTGTGAAAATGAAAGTGACTTTTTGATGGATGTCCTGAGATTAATTTTTCCAGCACAGGAAAGTTAATTATGCCATTTTATACCATTGAAAAAATATCATCAAAAAGTCACTTAGGCCATTTTCACTTTGAACCCTTCACTTTTATAATAATATTACATATGTACACTGATGGTATGCACTATAGTGCTGTTGTTTGAACTTACTTTCAAGCCAGTTTTTTATTTTCTAGAGTGATCGCACTTAACCTATGAAAAAGTACAAAATCTAAATAGCACTAAATAGCAAAAAATCCTTTGTCTTCCATTGTTTAATAGCTAGTGTTATTTAGCATTATTTAGCTAGTACAATTTCACGGATTACGTGCAATCATTCTATGATTCCAGATTATAACAACCAATACAAGTACAGTATAACACAATGGCAGCAAAACAATCAAACCTGTTTGAATATTTTCAAACCAAAAATAATTTCAAACCACAACTTATATATTAGCAAACTGTAAGCCACAGATACAAATGTATTTTTGAGCTTTATTTCATAGCATATTTTTATATTATGTTAAATGTTTTTTATTTATGTTCTTGTTACAAGATTTCTGTTACACTGTGTAAAGACAGTAATGGATATGAAATATTTCAGTAGTTAATCAAACATATCTTACATTGTATATGTAGTACTACACAGGACAGAAATGATAAAACTTGAATTTGTGGCCACTACAGCAACATACAGTTGTGTAAGGTTGTGTAAACTAATTTTTGGTTATGAAGTAATTGATAATTTATCCAAATGCTGATGAAGGTACTATATATAGGTTTATACCAATGATACAGAATGCTGGAAATGCTTCATGTCTACATTATACAACTTTAAAGCTTGAGTTATGTTAACTCTTGTACATGTATGTCAGTTCTGTATACAATATTGATTAAGATGTACAACACTGGTGTAGCGGCAGTTATGATCCAGTTGTGTCTGATGTACTTGAACCTAGAATGAAGAAATAAATGCACTATTAAATTACAATAGGCTTGATTTCCAGACAGGGTTTACGAGGATCTAAAAGCAGAACCCAGGTAGGACTGTACATGGCTGAAAATAGATGCTAAATTAAATTAAGTAAACAAAATCATACAATACACATGCTCTCTAGGTGATACCTTGCTCATCAAATAGACCATTTCACAGTTCATGTCGTTCAACCTCAGCCTTGACAGTGTGTAATATATTCTTTAGAATTTGACTACAGCTTGTGGAATTTTAATTTAAAAGTGTTTAGATTGTTGATATGTGCATTCCTTACATTACCATGGGATGTAGTCAGTATTACACACTGTCGAGGCTGAGGTTGAATGACGAGAACCTTGAAATGGTCTATTGGAGACATCAGTTTAAAAAACAATGTAAGTGATAAAAGAGTGAATTCTCCTTTACATTTCTTTTCAACTTATCAAACTCATTAATAATTCATTAGAAGACACAATGGAAATCACTACCGTAATGTAGATCTTTATATCAGATAAAGATTTTTGCTCATTTGCATAAACTTTAACTCAGATTTTCTAAGCCAAAAATAGTCAAACTTGGAAAATTCTGGTCAAATATGATAATTGACAACTAGACATTTGATATTATTAATAAGTAATATAAAGAACTCGAGAGTGTGTTATATCGGGTCTAAAGATCCTCGCCTTCAGCTTGGATCTTTATCCACCAAATAAACAGCTCCCTTGTTCTTTATACATGTACATTACATAGGAGTTGACATTTCTTTATCAACATAGGAGAGGTTGACTTTTGATCATAGCTGACATATGCTGTTTTTGCAGGGAACTCTTCAATTTTGAATAACAACAGTCAATTTTAAATGTTTTTGTGAGTTGAGAGTTGCATGCAAAATATTCAATGTAGAGGTAGTGAGTGAGATGAAAGATGGCCAAATAGAAGATTAGCGAAGCTAAATTGGCTTCTGTCTATAAATAAAATAAAGACTGTTTATGCTACTAAAAATATGCATTTGATTTGCATTTGCCTTGCATGCAATGGTGCACTTAGTTCTGGTTAGTACTGTAAAAATCATTTATGGTACAAATGTACAGTATGCTGTTAAAATGGCATCAATTGCAATGCTTTTACCTTTGCCATCACATGCAACCACTTTAACTTTGTCAGCTTTAACAATTTCTCCCAAGTCTCTAAAGTCTACATTTGTGAGGACAAATGTCCAGACATTGTCACAGAATCTGTAAGTATTTAGGCTACCCTAATGAACAAAATACACAACAATTTCAGTGAATAGAAATGTATTTGTGTTACTCATTCAATCAATATTTGCAAGCAAATATCTGTGCACTTGTTTGCACTTGTCATTTAGGAAAGGAGAGTAAAGTATGACACTTAAAGGGGGTTAAGATATCCTGGATGGTCTTTAATGGATACTCTTAACAATAGAATTTGAGGCAGAAAATTACATTCATATGATAAAACCTGCAGGTGTGCTTATAAATGTCAGTGTGAGACATTTTGAAATATAAGCCAAAAAGTTGAGGTGGTCAATGCTTGTCAAATGATTGACTATAAAAGTGCTGTACGTGTATGTTACACTATGCATTTGTTCAGCAACTTGTCTTACATTGGCACTGTGAAACATGCACGTTGCATGAATCATTCCAGGAGCATCATGCAACACACTCTCCCCTCCCCCCCAAAAAAAAACACTTGCTGCAACTGTCTTCTTGCAGTGATCTGTTCAAACTATGCAATGGTTTCTGCCCCTTTTTTTACAACAACACTGCGAGACGAGTTGCAGGAAACATTGCATTGTGTAAAGTATGCTAAAGGCTAGTAAAAGCAGTTTAATTAGCACATACAAATATAGTGCCTGAGACACCTGCAAAGGGTCAATAAAAGCCTGTGCATGGCTGTTGTCACACCTCTGAGCAGCACTGCTGTTAATAGATTTGACAGTTGCAACACCATGCAGCTATAGTGCACTTATAAACCAACTTTTATGAAACTGTTTACATGCATATTTTATGACAGGATTTTACAGTAAATTAATAATGACTTTGAAAAACCTGAACCTGCCATTTACATGTAACAACCACCTTTGTAGGGAATATACACCTATTTCAAAAAAGTTGTCGGGTGAGAGGCTTCATGCATACGCCACTAGACAGCAAAGGAGTATGGGTAGTTGAAAAAATTTACTCTCTTTTTGACTTTGGTCTTTATTTTAAGCATCAATGAATCGAATAAAGGACTTTGTTATATAAGCTCAACACCAGCTGGTTGAGAATTGTCATGCTGATAGTTATGTGGTTTCATAGCCTTTAGTAATTCCTACCCATACTCCATTTTGGGTGAGTTGCGTAGACTTGAGTCTATTCGCCGACAACACTAACTGAAATAGGTGTATATAAGTGTACTTGCAAGTAATAAGAATTTAAAAGACTCACTTGGTACTATTGGTGTAAGAAATCAGCTAGGTTGGAAACAATTATTGTAGGATGAGGATAGCAGGCTACTGAACATGCAGTGAATCCTAAAGCAACTTACCTTGAAGTTAATTTTGTTTTTAACCTTATTTGATAAAGCATGGTTGATGGCCTTATCAAACTGAAGCAATACTTGCAACGCTAACTGGGGACTGATTTGCTGTGACTGGAAAACGAGAAAAAATTCAACATTTGTTTAAACGGCTTAGCAAACTAAGACTTTTTTACAGCGTATATACTACAAGCAATATTAAAACAGAGAAGATTTAGGTGAATGTAGTCAAAGAAACCAACAGAGAGAAATTAAGATAAATCATTACAGAAGTTAGCTTAAATTTTGGCTTTCCCCATCTCAAACAAAGCATTTCAAAAAAGCAAGAAACGCTAAGGGCAACAGTTTTTGCTTTAAAACGTTTGAACTTCGCTACTTTTTGAACAACGAATAGAAAAACGATAAAGGTACCTGTATTAGTTCGTCAAGACTTTCTTGGAGGCTATTTCCTAGCGTAGTATTTCGATAAAGTTGGTAACTCATCCTCTTTTAACCACGGCAGACGTATTTATACCTTCGAGAAGCTTGCTCCTGCCTTATTTGGGCATGGTACATGGACGCCATTTTGGATTTTACCAAATATGGAGGTACATTGTCAATCATTAATACACACAGGAAGCCCAACTCCAATTTTTTGAAAATTTGGATTTCTGGTTTCATATTGAGGGAACCAGCCAGAATGGCCAGTTCTTAAATGGTACATGTCAGTTCTTAGTTCTGGCTGGAATTAGTCCTAAGAAATCAGGCAGTTCTGGCCAGTTGGTTCCGGCTGTCGGTAAAATGCGGGCTATTTTTAGCATTGAATATTATTTTGTCAATATCGTCAATCATCGTCAATAAAAGAAATATCTAAAATGGCTATCACATGTTATTTGAATGAAAAATTTTTGCTGCGCGGATTTGCTGTGTTTTACCATTGTGGCTGTATGGATCGCGGAAGCCGGCCAATTAAGGTTTTCAAATAACTGTTGAGACACCAAGCGTTTACTAGGCTGCGTAGCGGCCCTAATTTAAGGGGAAGGGAGAGGGGAGAGGAGGGGAAAGGGGAGGGGAAGGAACTGGGGCGAGGAGAGAATGGGAATGAGGAGAGGAGGGGAGGAAGAAATCAAGGAGATGCGAATTTTCAAAAATCGAAATTTGTCGGTATATCTTGCAGATCTTGCATAACAACAAGTGTTAGTTATATATACAAAATTTCGGTTTTTTTTAAATTCGTATCTCCTTGACTTTTCAACTTATATCCTTCAAACTTCACAGTTTTACTGATTTTTATGTGCTCTTTCCAGCTATGGTCACTGTTTTTAAGTTTGGGAACTTTTGAAATTACATGAAAAAGCCGTTAGTATGAAATGACTTTAGCAATTCACAAAATACGCCATTTACACGTATAAGATTGCAGAATATGTCTTGGTAACTGTCATATTCACATTCAGCATGAATAGTTATAGTTTAGAATAGCTATGTTACCAGCTTCTACCCAAAATTGCCTCCATGTGTCTGATTTTTCGAAAATGAGTCCCTCCGCCCCGGGCTCCGTCAAAGCCTAAACTATTATATTTTTTATCGCTAAGAGACCTAGGAGAACAGACAAAAGTATTTAAGTCATTCAGTACCTAGAGTTAAGGTATAGGATGAAAAAAGTAAACATATAAGCAAGCCAAAAAATTAAGCCAGATATAGGGGTATAGAATGGTGTCTAAAAAATAAAGAGGCTCGCAAAAATTTGGTCAAGGCTCGGAAGCTCGGCGATAAATCAACGGGGGCTCGGATTTGATTTTTGTGGAGGCTCGGAGGCTCGGATTTTACCATTCTATACCCCTAGATATGTGTCTTGGCAACGGTGCGGGTGAAACCCGGCTATAAACAAACCCAACTTGCATTTGCCACTTGCATAAAACTCTTTTTTTTGGTGATGACTTTTACCTCAGGTTGATGTTTGCCGTAGTGAAAACTTCACTTTGGGATAATCTTGCGATAAAACAACCATTCCACAAGCATGCATGTAATTAAATTAAAGATATAAGCATGTATTTTGAGCAAAGAGCACGTAGTAAAAAGTAACTTTACTCTTAGGTATTCATGGCTGATTTCCCCATAATATGCATAAATTAACACCGATTGCGATGCAACTGACTGACAACGACAAGACTGGGCAAAAACGACAACAAAAACAAAAAGAAAAACATAAACAACAGGAACAACAACAACAGCGTCTTGCAGTATCTTTAAGATGTGACCAAAGGAAAATAGTTTTTAAGCCGTTTATTTGTTATTGGTTGGTGACTCCAAAAACTGTTTCCAGGCACCTTAAAATTGACAGAAGCGTTTATGGTCCTCCTGTGTACTCGATATATTCAGTCAGGCGTTCCTCACAGCACTAAGTAACTCACGTGATCATCTGTGATTGCACGTTTGTTGGCGCCTTGTGACATTGTGGTGTGTTTGTGAGTGATTTCCGCAAATTTAAAGCTTACACTGGGTCTAAAGGCGATTTTTGTCTCAATACTTGTGAGATAAAAGGTTAGTAAACGTTAATTATCGTAAATGGTTTGTTTTAGACGAAGAATTAATGTTATCTGTCTCTGACACACGCTGTTATTTGGTTCAGCAAGAAGCTAATTTCGGATTGGACGACTATTCTCGGCATTTCGACTTCGCGGATACCGCGGATACTACGGATACTACGGATGCCTTTTTAAAAATCAATATAGTAGCAAAATATACCTTCTATCTCTCCTATTAGTGCTTGTAAGTTTTCAGGATATACCTTTTTTTAGAGCAAACGAGCTGAAATTCACACCAATCAGTATTCGAAATGCCAGAATACAATGTCAAATCGTAATAACCTGGGTTACCATTGTCATCGGAAGTTGTTTCTCCATTTGTTAAAACGAATAAAAACAAAATAAAGACAAAATTTAACAGTGAAACCTGACTGTTATCCCTCATATTGTGACATCTCTGACTTATTTGTCTAGTGTCACTCTAAAAGTAGATTTTCTTAATTTAAGAAAATGATATTCTTATTTTAAGGGCCTGTTCACACTTAGACCCTTTTGAGATCGGTCTCCTTTAGATCGATCTGAGATCGCTCCAGAGATCGTACCCTATGCGTTCACACACGCTGAAGTTTTACGGTAACAAAAACTAGTATTGGATGGGAGGAGTAGGTAAATTAATTGTTGTCCAAACAAGATGGCGGTCGACAGGCGAAGTCGAGGAAAGCTTCTTTCCTCTATGATTCTGCTAAGCACTGTCTTCAGGAGACGGGAAAAGATCTACAAAGCACATAAAAAGTCCACCGAAAGGAAAAGACTAATTCTCAGCCGAAGAAAAAGAACGCAAGACATATTTCTCAAGGTTTTTTCAAAGTTATTTACTCAGTCACTTGATGTTGCTAGGAGAAGATACTGGGTTGAACCAGGACGAGCTGGGAGCTTTTTTTGGGAGAAAACTGTAAGACAGTGGATGACATCAGACAGTGATGAATTATGGCTTAAGAATTTCAGAATGAAAAAGGAAACCTTTTTGTATATTTGCCAAAAACTAGATGGAATGATAAGTAAAAAGAGCACACGAATGCGAGTTGCAATACCCACAGAGAAGAGAGTCGCCATGTGTATTTGGCACCTGGCAACTGGTGAAGACTTCAGGTCTCTCTCCTGGCGTTTCGACACAGGCAAATCTACTGTGTGTGGTATCGTAAACGAAACTTGTGAGGCAATTGTAAAAGTTCTGATGCCTCTCTATATCAAATGGCCAACTGGTGATCGTTTAAAGGACACAATAGCTGGTTTTCGTTCAAAGTGGAATTTTCCACAATGTGTTGGTGCGATAGATGGAACGCATATTGAAATTGTACCACCTCCCAGACATAAAGCTGACTACTTTAACAGGAAAAAACAATATTCTATTGTTATGCAGGCAGTTGTCGACGACAGTTTTAGGTAAGAATAAAAATTATCTTAAATTATGAAAATCTAGGGAGTCAACTCGGTTTCGTCAACTCTTGCTTTTTCTTGATTATATAATTATGTGAAAAGGGAATGCATAGATATTAATCCTTAGTAACCCATGGTTTGGGAAGATAGTCTATTGACCCTTAACCTCTTTGCCATATTTTCCCTTTAATTCTCCCTCCTCCTTTTAATGATTTTTACACAATAGATTTAAAGATAACATAACTAACTGACGAGACCTTATACAATTCAAATGTTGTTTTCTGTGACTCTTTGACGATTTTCTTAGAGACAACAAACAATTGTATCTGCTATCAATTGTAACTCTAATAACTTGTATTATTCATATTATTAGGTTCACAGACATAAATATCAAATGGCCAGGCAAGGTGCATGATGCTAGGGTGCTAGCAAATTCCAGTTTATATTTAAAGGCCCAACAGGGAACTCTCCTACCAGATTGGACAGAGAAGATTGCTGATATAAATATGCCCTTGGTACTAGTTGCAGATCCAGCATACCCACTCCTCCCTTGGCTAATGAAACCCTTCTCTGATTGTGGTAATCTGACACCAAAGCAATTAATTTACAATAACTCTCTCAGTAAAGCAAGAATGGTTGTGGAAGTTGCCTTTGGTCGATTAAAAGGTAGATTTCGCTGCCTCCTGAAGCGAAATGATACAAGTATACAATATCTGCCCCAAAAAGTTGCTACTTGCTGTGTGCTTCACAACGTGTGAATTGATGGAAGGCGCATTTGATGATGCATGGCTAAATAACAATCCTTCAGAAGTCATTGAAGACAGTAGCTCTTCAAGCATCATGGATGACGATGAAAATGAAAGTTTTGTGATTAGAAATGCATTGGTTAGTTACTTTTCTAGTTAGAGTGCAAACAGTAGGGCTCAAACACTAAAAGCAAGCAACTTCAGTATCACGAAATAGTGCTATTTTATGCAAATTCTATTGTTTTTTGTTTAATTAGCACTTTTGTACTAAGAAATGGACCATTTGATTTTTGAGGGGGGATTGGGCAATTTTTTTTTTGTGCAGGAATTTTTTTTTTAGTCCTTCATGGCCTTGCAGGAATTTATTTTCCAACATGCACATATATTAATTTTTTCTGTCACTTTTGTTGTGCACATTTTTTTCTTCCTTTAAGGCTGTGCTTGAATTTTTTTTCAGTTGCCCAACCACCCCCTCAAAAATCTAATGGTCTATCTCTAATTAGTACCTTTAGTTAGTACTTCATGTATGTATTGTTTGCACTCTAATATATAATGATTAAGGGAGACATATAAAAATTGACAAATATAAAAATTGACATAAAAATTGTCAGTTGCTGAGAAAATTTTAAAATGCTCTATAATGCTTCTAAATTGTTGAATTGCTTTTACATTTTATAGTTTGTCTTCTTTGAGGGTACTTACACATTTTATGACATCATTATTTGAAGTGTCACTCTACCAGAGGTCAAATGATGCCCATCAAAAACAGGTACATGTGCCTACTAGACCCTATGCCAAAAAAGACCTTATTTTGCATAAGAACCATTGCTCAGCAACTATATATATTTTTGTCAGTATGCCATTATTAAAGAAAATAAAAACCATTAAAGGAAAACTTTTTTATACTGTTTAATTTATATCACTTACAAAAATGAAATATTTGCTTGTGAAAAACATTCTTGAACTTTATAGAAACTATCATGAAGTAGTATGATGTTGAGGTAAACTTTTCAACTCTTGTTAACTAGTACAAACAAAAACTTTAACTACTTAACTACCTACAGTTACACTGTGAACTTTGGGAGAAGCTTAGTGTAAATGGCAGTATAACATTTTGTATTACTCAATATGTATGTGCTAATAAAATGTCAGTAGAGATGAATTGCTCTTACACTTTTGCTCCAGATTCATGGTTATTGGGGATTGTAGCAGCCATTATGCACATCTGTTACCATGGGAACTATGTGGCAATGTCCATTAATTCTTTCATGAGGATTATAACTACCTGAAAATCATCTTTATAATACATGTAACTGCTTGTTGACAGGATTGTAACCTTGCCAAGCAACACATTTGTAACCCCTTCAAAGAGTCAAACATTTCCTTGATGGGTTTGAATATAAGAGTAATTCATCCCTTACCCTTTACCCTGGGCACAAGTCTATTTTTAAAGTGAAAAAAAAAAATCATTTTGGCCTTCATGTGTGATGTTGTAGGCTGATGAGTGGCCAGCAGAACTTTGGCTGCTATTCCCAGCCAAAGCATTAGCCAGCATAGTCATGGAATCAGTAAAGGCCCTACATTCTTGCTTTCGAATTTCAGCCTCCATTGTAAATTGCTCCTTTAGGCAATTGATTAATTTTTCATCTGCTTCCTTTTGGTAAGCTGTAAAACTTTGTAGAGCTCTCTCAAAGCCTGATTCAGATTTAGATTTCTTTGTAGTTTTCTCTTTTCCTTCAATCTTTGTCTTTTTTGGAGGTGTTTCTTCCTCATCGACATCAGCTGATGTGATTCCAGATTCTGATTCTTCACCTGTTCAAAATAAAAACAAATTTCACTTCTTATATTACATTTTAGGGTGTTTGAGGTCATGGAGTTAATGATCGATTGACTATCTTTGGATACACAACAATTGAAAAAATTAATAATTAATTTTTTCAATTATTGAGGGATCAGTCATGATATTTATAAAGGATGCCAGATCTAACTAATAACATGTAGTAGTAGTACTAAGTTTCTATCACTGCAGATATGGGATTAAACGTGAACAAAATGTCTCCGAAACCTGTAAATGTCTACTCCCTAATCAGTCGATAAGAGATTTTTGTAAAGATGGCTACAGTACCTTTCTTGGTGAAATAGCATTTTGGACAAACAAATTCATCATCATCGCAGTAGATTGTGATGCACCCACTATCACTCACGTGGGTTCCAGCAGACTGTAAATCTTCTACTTTATATCCGCAGCTGGGACAAATTTTCTCATACTTTGTGCCTTCTCCGTATTTTTGTTTGAATTGCGAAACTATTGAAATAGAAAAAAGAAACAAAAAAATATTGAAAACGACTTTGATAAGTGGAATTCGTACAAGATGCAGTAGACAATCTTGTAAACCTACTCTAGTAGAGGGGCACCTAGTCTGAGTTGCTGGTTCAAAAAAAATATAGTGGGCTCAGTGATTCATTTATTAATTGTCAGAACAAGCACGGTAAAAGCTAATGAACTGGTTTGCATTTTAGACTTTAGTGTTACTCATCAATAGTTAACTTATTACCTATATCACCACCTTGATCTTCACTAGCTGCTGTGTCTACTGCATTATCCAGTCCTTCAGCTTCGGGTCTATCTCCTAAGAAGACATCAAGCTCCTTGAAAAACCGAGGGGTTTTCAAACTTCCAATTCCTGAGCTGGATAACTTATCTTTGTGTTTTTTGTACATCTGCTTGAGTTTTTTCACTTTTGTTCTACATTGAATCCAGTCACGTTTAACATTGAAGTCATCACAAAGAGTTTTACTAATTGTTTTAAAAACCTCAGCATTTTTGTGGGATTCTCCCAGTTTGGCTAGAATCTCTTTGTTACCCCACGTTGCAATAAGAGCGCTAGTTTCCTTATCTTCCCAAACGTTTCCTCGTTGTTGAGCCATTTTCAACCGGTACTTCCAGGTAGGAAAAAGATGGCGGAGATATGGTGTGGTGGAGTTAGCGTGGTTACAAAGCAATAAAATACGAGGCTACTAAGCTATTTGGCTCGCTACAAGCGAGCTGAGACCACCTCGTGAAGTGGACCAACTGAGATCGAACTGAGACCGATCTGAAGACAAACGATCCCAGTGTGAACGTGCGAAAGTGAACTGAGATCGCTCTGAGACCGATCTAACTGCGTAGTGTGAACAGGCCCTAAGTTCCCCAAATAAGAATGTTCAATTGCTCAAAATAACAACTAGCAATTCATGATTGAAGAAAGCTGTTGTTCTTAAATCAAGAGCAAAAACTGCTTAAATTAAGATTTTTAACATCTTAATTTAAGGTCTGTGTATTGTTGAATTAAGAATGTCGAAGCCTTAAAAGAAGGTCAATGTTCTTGTTTTAAGAATTTTGAATGCCTTAAAATTAAAGAAAAGACTTCTTATTTAAAGATATTTTCTGTGGACTCCAATTTCAGTATATTTTAATAAATATTCTAATACAATAAACAGCCTCAACCTCAAAGTTCAAAATATTTATTAAACAAGAAACTATATCACTTAAACCATGGATCTTATTAAACTCAAACTTATTATAACAAGAAACATTTAGTTTATCCACTTTTTGGAAATTCTCTACTTGGAGCTAAAATTATACAAGAAAATAAGTTTGGTACAAACTTTAAACCAAGGCAGGCGGCAAGTGTGATGATGTTAAAACATATCACATAATTCTTGTATAATTTTAGCTTACACTGACTTATTGCACCTTCAACTGTGGTGCACAAAAGTCCAGCACACAGGACTGTAAATAGAAGGAATTTCCAAGTTTGTTTCGCAAGGGAAATTAGGAATATATGACATGTCACTCTGATAAGCAGGGTAGTTAAACATGTGAAATACTTTCACGTACATGTCTAGTTACTATTAATAATAACTTATAAAGTAATTATTGACCCTTTCTGCATCAGCTGGCATGTGACTCTTTCATGTAAAGAGTTGGGACAATATAAATTGTCATTGAATTTCCATAAAAATCTGTGAACGTTTCCATAGACCTGTGATGGCTGAAACCAAAAAGGCCAATTTAACACAAATTCATCCTCGGGGACCCAGGGCGAAAGGGGAGGGGAAGGACCGGAGGGGGAGGGGGAGGGGGAAGGAAAGGAAAAGGGGAAAAGGACGCCCTGGGCGTTTGACTACCCCAAACCATTTCCAAAGGCAAAACTTAATCCTCTCTCTGATTGGCCTCATTATAATTTAATTATAATGAGACCAATCAGAAGCATTTGTGAGGTTGAGCTCGATTCGTCTAAAATTACAAGTAAACAAGTTGACCCCACGCATTGCAACACCTCTTAAACAAAGTGAGCGGACACGTGAAAACCTTAAACAGAAACAGAAGCTGGTTGTATCGAGAATTACTCAGAAACAAGACGTGTTTGCAAAGCTACCCACAGGATTCGGGAAAAGTTTGACTTTAATACCAAATTTTGCCTGATCTCGGTGTGCAGAACTTGACACACAAACATGCTAAACTGTCATAGCATCCAAGCGTTAATTGAGATGTGCCAGATATTTTTGTTATATGACCTTGTTTATGTGGGATATCCCTAATAGGATTAAGTTTTGCCGTTGGAAATGGTTTGGGGTAGTCAAACGCCCAGGGCGTCCTTTTCCCCTTTTCCTTTCCTTCCCCCTCCCCCTCCCCCTCCGGTTCTCCCCTTCGCTCCCCCTCCCCCTTCGCCCTGGGTCCCCGAGGATGACACAAATTATGAAACAACTTTTTAGAGTAAAAAAACCCCACCTACTTTGGAAAGAATTTCATTTCAAAGGCTCAGTGAAAGCAGTTCAAGTGTTTTTAGCCTTAAGCTGGTCCCTCACTAGCGACATAAGCATAAGCAACATACGCAGACTCAGTACTTCATTTATCACTGAGGTGTGAGAAAAGACAAGCACCGCTAATGAGCAGTACGCTACTGAGTCTGCGTATGTTGCTATGCTTATGCGGTGTGTGAACCGGCCCTTAGGGTTAGGGTATGCTTAATTATAAAGACAACTACTCTGGGAAAATTTTCCTTTCCAATGCTCTTAAGGCAGCTGTTGTCTTTTTAGGGTTTATTCCCAAAATATGCTTCTCCATTAGTTTGAAGCAAGTGACCTTGTCACTGTTATAAGCAATGTTGAAAGCGTAAAATGTCGACAACAGAATAAGTAGCCCAATCAGGTAATCTTTGGTTTGCAAATGCATTTTTATCTTTTTATCGATGACAATCAACAATTGAGTGTCGGCATCCTCTGTTTCCAGTGCTGTAAGCACTGGTGCTGTTGAGATATTTGCGTGGCTAACAAAATCCTCAAGGTCAACAACATCTTCCTATAAATAAAAGGAAATTTGTTTAAGGGTGACTCAAACTTAAAGGGTCTATGTACACCACTATAAAGGTATAGGGTAGACCTGATGAAGGTGCCAGTGTGACAACATGTGTGGTCTATAACTTATAATACTTAAACATAGTCCACTGTCAATATTGGCTGATAAAAACTTAAAGCTGTTTTGGTATCCTTGCCCTTGTATTTAATGAGATAATCAATAAATATTACATAAATCTTAATTAGTCTATTGTACCATCAATGTCACCATGTGGCATAATTTTTCAAACTGTAATCAAACATTACAGTGCAAATCTAAAAACCGTGGGCACCTAGAAATATTCTAGGAATGTCTCTCAACCAATCAGATGGTTCATCATTATCTTTGTGGTTAGAGAACCACTTCTGATTGGCCAAAAATAATGGACACATTCTTGAAATATTTCTTAGTGCCCACAGTTTTCTGATTTGCTCTGTAACTTACTGGAAGAAACAACAAATATGGTTGTTTTAATTGAGATATTTTCTGGATGGCTTCCAGGGTTTCACCATGATGAAAATCATCATCATCATCCACTTCCTCCTCCTCATCATCATCAATAGCTGCAGCTGTTAAGCAAAATGATGTGGATTTATTATGTGAATTTTTGATCAGAACATTGTCATTCCAAAAAAAAGACTCCCATGTACTTACTTCCATATAAACATGCAATCATATTAATTTATAATCATATTAATTTACCCCGTTGAATAAATGGCTCAATTTGTATAAAGCTCTTCATAAAGACATCAATGCCAGCTGTTTTAACTTTGGTCAATTCTTGCATATGCAATTCGAGCTCATTAGTAGCTGCAAAAATTGTAAAAAATAATATAAATTAATTACTAATTAAAATTATCATGACTAAGAAAGAAAATTCATGCATGTTAGTTACAGTGCTGCGCCTCGAACCGTTGCCACTACCACAAAGTTTTTGATTACTTTTTGACATCTTTTGGACAACTTTGAATACCGCTAACCAATAGCGTTCCGCGTAGTTTCTATTTATAACTCACATGACTTCCGCTTCCTGCTGTGACTCAGACAAACAACTCGATCATTTGAGTAGAGATTAACCTGGATAAGTATCTGCTGTTGCTATATTTTTCTCTTTTACTGACGAACTACGCTCAAATTATCGAAAAAATTGTCAAGATGGTCAGTACAAAACATTGCTGTTGGGGTAAGTGCAACAGCGATTCAAGATATCCCGAAAGATGGCCAAAATCGTTAAAAGAAATGGAGGCGGCTGGGCAAAAGGTATTCATTCCGTTCCCGAAGCCGGCACAAGGTCTCGAAAAATGTAAACGCTGGATAAATGCTTGTTCAAGAAAGGCGTTTGATGTATCTAAAATAACACGAAATACCTACATTTGTGCCCTCCACTGGGTTGGAGAGAAAGGTCCTACAGCAGAACATCCCGACCCATTAAAAGCAAGCTTTAATCCTAAAGAATACGAGAAGGCGACTGCTCCGAAGAGAAAGGCGCCAAAATCGAGATGGAGTTCGCCCGCAAAGAAATGTAAAGTTGACTCCAATTCAAGTACTAAGGATGTAGATTCCGGGGATAGATTTGACTCAGCTGTATTTGAAAATTATGCTGACAGTCAAGAACCTGAGTCTGTTGAATATATTAGTAGTAGTACTGGTCGTGCAGTTTCAAACAAGGAATTACAAACAGAGTACACAAAGTACTTGCTTTCATCCAAAGTGGAGACGATGCTTTTACGAAATGAAATTAACACAATGAAGAACAACTCATCAAAAATCCTTTCAACTCTGTCATTTGAATGCATAGCTAAAAGTCCCGAAAATATGAAGCATTTCACTGGACTAAATACAGAGCAGTTCGAAGTACTATACAAGTTTCTTAATAATGTTTGTCCGCTTAATGAAATAGTATACTGGAACGCAAAGGAGTCTAGCGGTTCCTCAAAAAGTAATTCTGGTCCAGAATCAAAGATTTCTTATAGAGAACAACTGTTCATTACACTGGTGCGACTAAGAAGAGGATTTACCGTACAAACAATGGCAATTTTGTTAAGCACACCACAGAGGACTATTGAACAAACTACCATTCGAAAGATATTCACAACGTTTTATTCAAACTCATTTACAAAATTTTAAGAGACATGGAGTTTGTTATGTTCCCTTCGAGAGATGTTTTAAGGCGACACCTTCCAAAGGTGTTCAAGAACATGAAAAACATTCGCTGTACAGTGGATTGCACTGAATTCAGTGTACAGACATCAAGAAACTTTGAAAGACAAGGGAATACTTACTCTTCTTACAAGCACACTAACACATTTAAATGCTCATCGCAGTAAGCCCAAATGGAAGTGCTTGCTTTGTGTCTGATTTATACGAGGGCGATATTGGTGATGTTGAACTATTCAAAGATTGTGGAATTTTAAAGCACATTAATCCAGACGACATAATTCTGGCAGATCGTGGCTTTACAGTGCAAGAGCTATTGAATCCCTTAAGAGCCCACCTAAAGATACCTGCCTTTTTGAAGGGAAGAACAAATCTTAGCGCAGCAGAAGAACTTGAAACGCGAAAGATTGCTAAGGCAAGGATTCACGTTGAGCGATTTAATGAACGATTAAAGCAATTCCATCTCATTGGGAAAAAAATTCCACTTTCGCTTTCTCCATTAGCAACTCAGATGGTGGTTGTTGCTTGTGCACTTGTTAACTTTCAGACTACTCTATGTAAGTAAATAGGTTTGTTTATTTTATCATTATCATTGTACACGGTACAAAAATCTAGTCTTATAAATTGCTATGGTATCTAGATATAATCGAAATAGAAATATAGAAGTAAATAAATGAATATTAATATGTTTTAATAAATGGGGAAATATCAAAAACAAATAAATAAATTTGCCCTAGACTTCACAAGGATAAATGTTTGATAAATGCACTTCCACAAGTTTCAAATGCAGAAAACAATATAACTTAAAAAGTAGCCTTGTGGTTCATTAAACAGTGTTTGTGAAAAAATTATTCCAGTATTTCTACATTGTTGCTCTTTCAGTCCATCATATAAAACCCAGCCATTATTGAATTTCATGATTCCAATATAGTGCCCTCCATTCCACAGTGTAGCACCATATAAATGAAAAATCTTGCCTTGGAGCACTATGGTTTGGGGAACTTGTGATAGTGATAAACCCCCCCTCTGCTTAGCAAGTCCACAGAAAAAATAAAAATGTTCGTCAGGTTTACAAGTACCCGTCCACCATTGACACAGTCTCTAAGGCCTGTGCAGTGCCATGATGGGTGTGGATTTCCTTGATCATCCAATGTGGAGTCTTCAAAGTAAGCATTGTGGTTTAATGGCTTACACTGAAATTTTCTGCGGCACTGTGCAACATCAGGGTAGAGCCAGGAATATACTGAGTCTAAAAAAATGTTGCCACTTGGATGATAAACAGGGTATCCCAGATTGGTAGTGTAGCAGGTGTAAGTGTGAAGAGGACAGGGGCAGGTGTCCAATCTGCATTGAGTGGTAACGACGGTACAGAGGTAAGGCCTCAGTAGTTTAATGAAATAGTCATCCTCATTGCCATAAAAGTTAACACAGTTGTCTTGAATGTTGGGTGTGTAACGTCACGTGATATGACGTAATATAGAGTATCGTGTATCCATACCATGTGCGAGTAAAACAGTTGAGTTTCTGTCGGGGTCTGTCGCGCCGTTGTAGATTTCACGACATTAACCTCTGCGGGTGGGGGTGCGTTGTGATTTGACATTGCTTTCAATTGTGATGTTGTAGTTTCAGCTGAACGACAAACGTTCATACGCTTGACTAGTGTAAGTTCTGGAATTTGTAGGAGTTTTTCTTTCGAGTTTCACTATTGCGAAGGCCACAAACTATTCGGTCCCTAATAGCTCATCTTTAGCGTTCCGAAATTGCACGTGTCAGCGAGAGATCGTAGCGCTGATGCATATGCTTCGATAGATTCGTTCTCCTTTTGATCGCGAACATTAAACATATATCGTTCGTAGGTGATATTCGTCTTACCTAGGCAGTAGTTTTCCCAGAGCTCTATGATCCTATTCATGTTCTGTTTCTCTTCTTTGTTGATAAATGGTAGTCCGTTGTGTATCGCGAGGGCGTCCTGTCCAATACATGTAATAAATGTAGCGACTCGATATTCATCGCTTTGGTCTCTGAGCTTCGTAACGAGCCCGTATGCATTCCATATCTGTTTCCATTGCTTCCGATTCGTGGCTAGATTGCCTTTAAGTTGAATTCTCGGCGGTATCGGTACATTACTCGAAACGAGTGGCGGTGATACGGCGGCTTCGGCGGGTATGTCATCGGGCATTTCCACTGACTGTACTATTTCAAGTCTTCTTCTTCTCCTGGAACTTGAAATTTGTACTTGAATACTTACTGTTAACTTCTGACACCATGTAACGTTATGCTTTAAAAGCCCGGGATAACTCAAAGGAGAAGCGACAGAAACTCAACTGTTTTACTCGCACATGGTATGGATACACGATACTCTATATTACGTCATATCACGTGACGTTACAGGGTGGTCCATCTAAAACAGACAACTTTGCTTCACCAAACTGTCCATGTTCTATAAGTTCCAAAATGTTCAAAATTGTTTGGCCAGTTTGTGGAAAGTTAACTACATTAATCCTGTTAGATTTCACCAAAGCTTGGAAAATCATCAGCCAGTTGTCAACAGGACATGTGTTTAACAATTGCACATTATTGCTAAGCGTACCTCCCCAGGGGATTATAACAAGATTGATGCTAGTAGATTGAACACCATGCATAATGTTAGCCATCACATCTGCAGTGTGCAGTTCGTCTTGCGCGATATTATTATCTGACGTGACATGTTTATCTGTGGGATCCCTACACCTGGGTTTGTGACAAGTTTGGTTCTCCGACGACAAAATAAAAGGGTTGAGGCGTCTTGGCACACGCATTTCAAATAGTTCTGGTGCTATAACTCTTTTCCAGAATGTTGTAAGGCTTGATAAAATATCTTTCATAACATCTAAATCAGGGTAGATTCTTTCTACTGAAACTGGCCCTTGTTCTGCATACAAAACAAAGTCACAGAATTTTCGTTCTGTTATAAGTAGCTGCATTTGTATCTGGTAGTAGTAAGAGTGGGAAGTTTTTAGACAGCACTTCCCATCTTTGATTGTAAAGCACTGCCTACTAAGAACATCTTTCGGGATGGATACTTTCCCTGAGGTGACATCTTCTATTGAATTATTTTTAAATATCTTCAGGCTTTTAATTTCTAGGAGCCCATCATCATTAACAAGTCCATCAGGTGAACATCCCAGGAAAGAGAATTTCGGATTGACCCACAATCCAGTTGAAGATACATTATAGTGGGTTTGTTCTTCATATTTCTTCACAGCTTTTGGTTCACTTTCAAGCCCATACTTCATAAATGATGTGGCAAAATGAGCTTCCATTTCCCAGACATTTGAATAGAGATATTTATAGGATCGAATCCCAGCGTTTTTATCCCCAGTACTTATGAGCTTACCTATTCGACAGGCATCTAGGCAATGAGAGGCTGTTATTCTCCAAAATCTTTCACTAAACCATTCTTGTGATGAACTTTGGCTTTGTGTGCCTGGCATTTCCTGGATTTCCGGTGGAGCTAGATTATCTGCTAACTTTTCTACGTTCTCTTTAAGAATGCCTTCGTTTGAGTCTTCAAGGCTATAATCATCATAAGATGTTTCAATCAAAGTCTCCCACATAGAGCGATCGCCATTTTCATATTTTGAGCTGATCGAACTCAAATCACTTATCAATCCATTAAGGTGTTCTTTGCTTACATGTCTCCTATTTTTGGGTCTAGGGTCAAAATCTATCACATCAACTTTCGAACTTTTTTTAACCTTTGAAGAATAGTTTGTCGATGATAATCTCTGTGGATTTTTGTTCCTCTTTTTCCCCTTGTTCCATGTACATGGTTTGCTTGTACAAGGCACCGTTACTGTGGGACCATTCTCTTGTACGTGGTCATGTAAATATAGCAATAGTGCCACAACGTGACTGCAGCGGCCTAAAGCCGAAACCTTACAAGGCTCACAAGACCCATGTATTACAGCTCCACTGGTGTTTGATAAGATAATAAGGACATTATGAGGGAGATCGCTCCTCATAGACGGCCATACATGTGCTCTTGCAAAATAGTGTTCCTCTGTTCTCGTGTCCATAATGTCATGGACGAAGTTCGAGTCTACATACTTTCTGGCATTTTTTAGTGGTTTGTCTGTCATGTGGCCAAGACCAGTATCATTATCTTCTTCTTCTTCATTCATGTCTTCAATCACTTTTATTGATTCCAAGGCATAATAGTATATGTGGCCATAGTTGAACATCGCCGGTATGTCTTGGGATTGAAATTTATTCCAGCCGTCCAACGGAATGTGCGGGATATTATTTTATGGGATGGTGCTTGACTTGTTTGCTTGCTGTGAATTGTTCACTTCTTGATTTTCCCTCAAAACTTTTGCAGCAAACCACTTTCCTTCGTCAAT
Organism: Telmatactis stephensoni; assembly: GCA_029948255.1. Lineage (NCBI taxonomy): Eukaryota > Metazoa > Cnidaria > Anthozoa > Actiniaria > Isophelliidae > Telmatactis > Telmatactis stephensoni. Next base: position 397,706 of record JALIZF010001598.1, read on the forward strand.
ACTAACGTCTAGTAATCGGTGATTACCAGAGCTAATGCAGTCTCGAACTCGCTGGATAAGTTCGCTTCTTTTACCAGTTTGTTTTAGACCTCTACATTTTAACCAGCGTTTAATTTGATCCACGGTATAGTTATCTGGATCGCTATCAAGTCGAGAGCCGGGGACACCATCATCTTCAGTAAGAATTGTTAAATGACGAGCCGAAGTACTAGAAATAGAGTCCATTATTACAGTGATTGTATAAGAGAATGTATGCACGTGTGAGTGTGTTTGTCTGAGTTACGCAAGGTGTGAAAATCTGTGACGTCAACTGCGCGGAACGCTATTAGATACTGGCGCTTCACTTTGATGTCTTGATAGGCAGAGTTTGTACATCATATCAAAACATCAAAGTGAAGCGATGATATTTAATTGGTTAGTGGTCAGAGGAGGATGGACACTTCCCACGTGATACGTTAGACCAATCAAACTTGCTCCTTCAAGGTCGTTTCTGGCGTGACAGATTATTCACTCGAAATACATACAAAGGCGATAAATACGGAATTTTTCTTTTGAATTTAGTTGAAACTTTGCAATTTAAGTCTTCAGAATCAATGTTGAGTTATCAAGGAATCGAACTGACATTAAATATCGGAAAGACAAGTGATATTTTCAGTTAAACTTTTGTCATCATTTTCAGTCACGCATGATACTTCTCGCAGAGATAAACTCTGCAGAGTAGGTACTTTCAAACCATGTGAAATCACATATTGTTAGCGAATAAGCCAACAAAATTTACATATCTGGAAAGTTCAAGAACTGAACTTTGATTTTAAGTGATTGCCCCCCTTTGTCCCCGCAGCGGTTTCAGAGATAGAGCGGTTTGAAAACTAAGAAAATTTGCCATCTTGTTCCAGAAGGTGACAAAAATACCGCGTCATACTCAGGTCAATGTCAGGTTTCCCAATAGTAAACTTGGAAAATCTAAAGAAACCTTAAAATACTAGAAGGGATATTATTATTATGAAGCTTCATTCACGCCTAAAAAGCCTTCCTTTTATGTTTTTTATTAGTATGAACGCTTCCAATTCAAAGCAGAAGCAGTCCGGTCCATTAATCTTCAGTTGTTCGTCGGAGAGAAAGTATGTTCCTCATGGCGACATTTAATAATTCCAGGCAAGAAGCCTACAAAAAGCAAATATAATAAACCTACGTCAAGAAAATCCCTGATTCATTCAGCATCAGTTTTACATATAAGCTTTGCTAAATTTGCCAAACATTATATTTCCGCTGTAGTTTATATAATATCGGTATCTCGACTTTCATAACTGATAACGAATCAAAGCTATCAACTAACTGATAAAACTTACAAAAGAGCTTATCTGAAAAATAATGCTTCTGTGTACTCTAACAAGACATGGAGAGTTAAGGTTTGCAAACTTTTGGATAGATGTATCGCTCGATGGAACGACCAGAAGGCGCCTTTCTGGAGGCGAATATATTTACAAAGCTGAAATGGCAGTAGATGACTTTCCGGCATCGCCAGGGAAGGTAAACTTGGTGCTGTCAATTCGAATGGATATGATGGATTGACACAGTGTATTATTACTAAGTCATTATTCTCGAAAATCTATATTCTTGATCGATAGTGTTGTTGTTTGAGAACCTCTATTGATGTTATCACCTCGGTGGTTGGAGTCAACTGAGTTAGAATTTCATTTTGAACCATGATCCTTTGCGCGCCACTGTCCATCCTCCTCTGGTTAGTGGTATTCAAGGTTGTCAAAAAGATGTCAAAAATTAATCAAAAACTTTGTGGAAGTGGCAACGGTTTGAAGCGCAGCACTGTAAGGAACATTAATTTGAAAGTTGTTTTCTGCACCACAGTTGAAGGTGCAAGTCAGTGTAAGCTAAAATTATACAAGAATTATGTGATATGTTTTAATATCACACTTGCATCCCACCTTGGTTACACAACACTATTTACAGTAAGGCTGTTATAGTGCTTAACATTACTATATTGAAGACTATAGAAGGGTTAAAGTTAACAAGAGTCAGGAAACGTTTGAATTACACAGTACTCTAATGTACTTGCAAGGTGAAGATTAAATAAAATGTTAAGCACTACTGTCAATAGTGTTGTGTATGCAATATATACTCTATTTTCGTACCACAGTTTCATTCATCATGAGAAAAGGAAACTTCTCCACAACATTTTTCCCCTTGAAGCCTTCAATGACTTCTCTTCGTTTCTGAAAGGTCAGACACTGTAGCTCTTTAATCGCTTGGTAGTTCACAGGCTTTTTTTTAAATTCCTTCAGTATCTGTTGTTCATGCAACTGTGCATCATCATGTTCTTGATCATCATCTTTGCTATTCTTTGCTAAAAGCCCTTTTTCACTTTTTCATTGTAAATAATTAGATTTGTGATACCGTTGTTTAAGCTGACACATCACAGTGGACTGAAAACAACAAATCAAGAAGAAATGTTGTACAATAATTTATTCTGATTTATTACACAGCAACCTAGCTAACATATAGGCTCAGTAACTTAATTGACAGGCAATCTTTGATACTGTAACATGACTCATGATATGTGTGGCTGAGGGGTGTTTAATTTGTTAAGCGAGCATGAAGGAAATTAAAGATAAGTGAATCAGCAAAGACAAAAGATGAGAAGAGCTGTAAGCTGTGTAAGGGGTATCAAAGGCACTTTGTAAACCATCCTCTGGCTGAATAGTTCACCTTCATTAAATAAAGTTGTTGTTATTGTTGTTGTTATTATAAGAGGCATGATGGCCAACAGTGACTGGCAGGCAAGCAACGTTTACATATACATTAGTGACAGAACCTTGCACAGATGCAGAAGATCTATATGCAACAGACTGTACTTAATTACTTGTAAACTTACACTTTATACCTATTTCAAAAATTGTTGTCCCAGCAAGCAGTCCTCAGTGTGCAGATAGTCCAAGACTGCAAAGGATGTTGGTATAGTATTATAATAATTAATATATTCAAAGCCTGTTTTGATTCCATGAAACATGAATACAAAAGGCCTAATTGGTCTCAAAGCTTGCTGCAGTACGTGCTTAGAATGTTCACCAAGGAACCAGCACACAAGGAAAGACAATAGCCACCTGATGAATTTAACAAACAACTACCAAGACCCTTTGCATTCTTGGACTGTACACTGAGGATTTGGTGCAACGTTTTGTGAAATAGGCATATATTAAATGATAAGTAGTTAGCAATCATAATTAGTACTGAAGTTAAATTTCATTTAGCAATCTAACCACAGTTTGCTTTTTTGTTCCCTTTTTTATAATTTCTTTAATTAATCAATCATTTCAACTAATAACTTACCCAAAATGGAAATTCCTTTTTGAGAGGCCATCCACACAGGAAAAAAATTCCATTTCCCATACTGGGAATATTTTGGGTAATTTTTGTGATTTTCTTGGGAAATTCATGTAAATTCCCATGGTTGGGAAAAAAATTCCCAACAATTTCCCATCCAAGGGAACTGTTTGTCCCATAATTTTCCCATATAAGGGAACTGTTTGTCCCATAATTTTCCCATCCAAGGGAATTGTTTGTCCCATAACTTACCCATCCAAGGGAATTGTTTGTCCCATAATTTACCCATCCAAGGGAATTGTTTGTCCCATAATTTTCCCATCTAAGGGAACTGTTTGTCCCATAATTTTCCCATCTAAGGGAATTGTTTGTCCCATAATTTTCCCATCTAAGGGAATTGTTTGTCCCATAATTTTCCCATCTAAGGGAACTGTTTGTCCCATAATTTTCCCATCTAAGGGAATTGTTTGTCCCATAATTTTCCCATCTAAGGGAATTGTTTGTCCCATAATTTTCCCATCTAAGGGAACTGTTTGTCCCATAATTTTCCCATCCAAGGGAATTGCTTATCCCATAATTTTCCCATTAAAGGAATATATATCATCCCCCTTCCTCAAATCAAGTTTCACCCATATACAATGTACAAATTAGGGAAGAATGTCAAAACGTTTATTTTTTTCATCAAAGCTAGTTACATCAAGGAGATTTTAGTGTGTACTAGAACATCAGACTTTTTCAACTTATGTCAAACATCAGACTTTTTCAACTTATGTCAAATATCAGACTTTTTCAACTTATGTCAAACATCAGACTTTTTCAACTTATGTCAAAACGTATATTTTTTTCATCAAAGCTAGTTACATCAAGGAGATTGTAGTGTGTACTAGAACATCAGACTTTTTCAACTTATTTATATTGGACCCTTCTTTTAATGAAGCATAATTAAAAGACAAGAGCTTTAAAGCTAAAACCTCATTTAGCTTTGTTGGTGTTAGGGCCGTCAGGTTTTTTCTGATTACTTGAAATTGGTTGACAAGAAGTTTTACAATAGTTTCTCTATCTGGCAGTTGCTGAAAAACTAGCTTAATGATTATTTGAGCAGTCGCACTGTTAAGTTTCACATACTTTGTCAGCTGACCTTCACCAGTGGGCTTCTGGAAAATGGCAGAATCACCATCATCACCACCATCGCAAACATCAGTATCATCATTTTCATGGTCAAGTATAACAGTACTGTTTGTTGAGTCATCATCCTTGGTTTCATTGGCACTCTGTGTTATAGAAAATAAAGAAAATTATATAATATAGTGATAAGAATTATTTTAAGTTTATTTATATACTTGTGCACTTTCCTCTTATTTTTAATCATATTGTAAAGCCCATGAGGATTCTACTAAGTCTTCTAATCTATATTACAAAATATGTGATAAATAATTCTGAGCACTTCAGTTTCTTATTGTCTGATCAACACAATCTAGTAGCAATTAGTGCTTTTGGTTCACAGATTAAGTTCTGGCATTCTGCTATTATCATTTAATATTATAATATTATTTAGAATGATAGGAGTAACAAGTGGTCAAATCCAACAAGACCTATCAAGGCACTTATTAGAAAATAAATAATAATAATAATATAAACAGATTCAGAGAAAACCAAAGCAAAACAGTGAGGACTAAATTAGGAAAATGTACTGTAAAATTGATTGCTTTTCTCACTGCACCTTGTTTTGTGACAGTTCAATCTCATCATCAGAATCCACAGACTGAAATAAGAAAGCAGTTTTATTACATTGAATAAAATAATGTAGATTATAAATTTAAAATGAACAATACAAAAATCCAAACAAACATACAGTTATTGTAACACATAACTGAGCAAAGATTAAGACTTCTTAAAAGAATTTTTGAAACAAATTATTAACCACACATGCTTTGTTCTCTTTTACACAATTAAAAACTGGAAGCAAATCCCTAATATTACATGACATTCAAATATGCTAAACATTTACCTTGCGAAGAGACAAATTCAGTTTTTTCTTCTTGCTTGTCAGAGTGGGCTGGAATTTAAATGTTAAGAAAGGACTTTATAAGTCATTCATGACTTTTGCTCCCATGTTATATAACAATGAATTTTGCTCCCATTACCCATCCTCATTTCTTACTTGTTAACAATGAGAATATTACCTTCAAGTCTTTCTTATTCTTTCTGTATCGGCGTTGTTCACTACAGAAGTCTTGAATGTGTTTCATTATTCCTTCAGATGTAAATCCAAGTTGTGGAACTGCACATGTTTTGGCTACAGTTTCAGAGAACTTTTGCAATCGAGATCTCATTTCAGGAGTGTTGAATTTGGGGAATTCTGGACCAAATTCATCAGTTGCCAAGACACCCACTCTTTTTCTTCTAAAGAATGGCAAAGGAAATATGTTAGTAGTGCATAGCAATGGCTCCCAGAAGCAATTCCCCCTAACATTTTTAATCCTTTCAAATGCAAAATACCAGCTGTGTCGATTTGTGAAAAGCTGAAAGTGCTGTAATGATCGTTAATACAGAGAAATGACTTTTCTTATAAAAACATAAGCATCTATCTTACTTTGTAAGGTATAAGGTTTTCATCTCTGGAGCCATTTTCCCCATTGCTACCATATTTGGTTTTAGTTGTCGAGGAGAGGATTCTACGTCTTTCACAGCGATGTGTTCAAATTCGCACTTTAATTTCAGTACTTTACCATAGCTTAAACCAAGGGTCTTGTATATTTTAGCGTCAGTCTCTCTCTTTAGAAGATCTTCCAGGACGTTTTCATCAGTTATGTCCTCAGCTTTATAATTTAATTGAAAACAAAAAATGATAATACGATTCGAAAACAAAATTTACGCATGTTTTTTTTACAACTGATGTTGTACTATATTGATAAACATAATATATATAAATGGAGGTATATGTAAAAACTAGACAATAATTGAATAACATTGGGGCTAGCGAAATTATTATACTATATGGTAATATCAACTTTTACTTTAAAAGTCAAAGATTTCAGACATTCATTTCAAAAAGACTTACAAAACTGATTTGCACGTGTCAACGTCATTTCTTCAATCTACATTCAAGGGATTCCATCGCTCAAAATCTCTCACAATCCTTAACATCCTGATAAATATTATTTTCATATTGTGTCTATCGGTGATTTAAGATGCATATCTGCAGGAATTTACATCTATTTTGTGTTGATAAAGAGAGAGAAATCATGAATTCATGTTTATCGTTCATCCAAAACTTACCCTGAAAGTTTTTCATAACCTCCTCTCCAAATAGCCTTTTATTTGTCTCTAAAATAGTTTCTTGTGCTTCTTCTCCTTGCTTGATTTCCTCACTCATCTCTTTTGCTTCGTTTTCCATTTTGACCTTGTTGTTTTTCCTTTTTTCTTCTTCTTTTTTCTGCAACAACCTATCTCAAGCAGCAAAACACACGAAAGGAACACGATCTGACTTTGGTTCCTTGTGAAAGCTGGAGACAAATTTGGGCAATTTTATGCCAGTCGAAACAAGCTGGCAGTAGATAATCTCATTGGATAGTTTTCCTGCCTAAATATCTCTGTGATATTACAGATAATCTTATTGGATAGTTTTCCCGCCTTGATTTGCAATGATTTTACAACTGATGTGATTGGATAATGTTATTCATCAAAACGAGTCTCTCTGAAGTATATCCGCAATGGCAATCATATGATAATTGTGTGTCGAGTATGACTCCTAACAGCTTGTGTGATTTGACATCAGTAAGTTCGTTTTCCTTTAGAGATAATGCCAAAGGTGGTATTCCATCTGCGTTATCAAACTTCTTTACAATCCATTTTCCCGTTACTAGAAGGCATGGCATGGGGATGGCATGGGGATAGTAGTAGTAGAGACATCCGATGGGTGGTAAGGCCAGGGTGTGTTTTTCATATTTCTTTTTATCGATTCTCGTGACGATGCTTGGTCTATTACTGTATTTGGGTCAGTCACTTTGCCTTTCCAAAGCTTGATCTCTCGTAGGAGATTGTCATTCTCTAGCACAACATCCTCGAATGACAAACTATCGGGTACAAGTAAAAGCTTTCCTGATTTATTGGAGAATATATGAATTGAAGCTCCAAATTCAGTCTCTATCTTTCTCCTGATGTTTTTCTTTGCAGCTCGTCGAAGTGTTTCGCCTTTTCTCGACATAAAAACTTCTAAAATTTAAGTGAGTTGTGTTATAGGAACAATTATACCATGCTGGATAATCTCGTGTCTGATATAAGAGAAAAGTTCTGCGTATGATTCAATTTCAGCTACCTCGTATGACAGTGTATCATCCAAGCCCACTTCATCACTTTCACCCTTTTCTTTCGACTTTTCAAGCGTGTTTAATTTTGAGAGATTGGTGTAACTTTTATAGCACGAAGCATGGTAATGCGCTTCTGCGGCAACAATGTCTCGACTTGTTACAGCAATAATATTAGGGTCTTCCTTCAGTATTGCACATTGACGAAGTGTTTCATCTGCTCTAAGTTGAACGGCTTTTATGAGCTTTTCACGGGACCTTGGATCTTTGAGGTATTTAATCTTGTTGCAAAAAATACATATAGGATCGTACACTCGTGCTTCTGACGATGGTCTCTTACAAGGCCTTTTCACTGAACTACTTGATTCGTTATCACTGGTTGAATTTCCTTTATTTTTCATTGCTTCTAAATCTCGCTTCATGGTGAAGAGGCTTCTACATTTTCGATGGTACATAATACCACTGGGAATCTCATTTTCATTTATTTGCTTAGCAATATCTAGTATTGGTGTGTAATTTCTTATTTTTGCTGCCTCCACCAATGTTAACCAAGAGTTCAAGAGTTCCAAGTCCCTTGGAGCTATGAGATTATCGTCTTGACATGAAGCGAAGTGAATTAAACAGTGGGATTGTTCGAAGTTCTGTGAATTTTCCATAACTATATCGGATTAAACTAAAAATTAAACGACCAAAAAATTACAATTCCAAGCCTTTATCAATTCATAAATATTAACATCCTGAATAATAGTTTTCGGCATTTGTATTACTTTTGCCATATGATGTAAAGTTCGAGTCAGTTTATTTATTGTATTCACGTCAAATAACAACTAGCAAAAATAAACTTCATCAACACAAAACATTTCAAGTCAATATATTTTGAGGTCAGGGATATCATGAAAAGAAACTGTCGTCTCTATTGCCTTAGGAAAATAATAATTAATTTATCGCAATTTTACGGGGTCTGTTCATTGTGTTGACTAAGATTACGTTCGCCGTAAATCCACTAGCTTCACTATCAGTACTGGAAGTTCACTCGTTAATCGCTAAGTAAAATCCCTTCTGCTAGCTGCTTTTACCGTAAAGAATAATGTACTTACCTTACTGCGGACACTCGTGAAAAGTTTGAGCTCTAAATATAATGAAAACCTTATCATTTTCTAGACTGTTTTCTTCCAAGATGCAGGAAGAAAATATCACACAGGGTTCCCGAACTGGAATGAATTAGAATACTGCTGACCAAACATCGCAGACTCGTAATAGGGTAGCACGCTACAAAGCATATTTTAAGTGTTGAGATATAAAGACGTGCATTTTGATAGGCAAAAAAGTGCAAACAGCCATTTTTTAATTCAAATGTTCTGACAATTTTGAGTGTTTTAGAGGTGAAACAGCGTTCTTATCACATGAACAAAGGGCCCTGCCATGCCCACGAGCGATAACCGTTCCAATGCTATCATGTGTTTTTAAGCTGTTTAGTAACTGGACTTTTTTAAAATATGCTTGAAACTTATTCACCCCGGATAATACCGACAAGCCAAATTTCGGGCTTTGGCTCATGGACTATAGAGTAAAAACAAACATGGCGGCCAATTCAGGTGAAAATTTATTATGGTCAAGGAATGATATTTCATCTTGTGATTGTAGTGAAAAACCTTTTACGCATGTTCACTGCATGTGTTGGAATTGTCATGGAAAGGCAACTCATCGTAGCACAGAATTAAGACACTGGAGAGCAACAAATGATGCTCAAAACGAACCATCGAGTTATGCATTTAGCGGAGAAGAATCTGATAATTCAGAAGAAGTAATTAACTTGGAGGAGGTGAATCCGAAGCAATGGACATTCAGGAGGAGTGTGAAGGTGCGCATCAAGAATCTGCTGTAAATATTCAGTCAATGAATGAGGAAATAGAACAAGAACTTACCGATAATCCAATTCGAAAAATAGTAGTAAAAGCAATCATCGATGCATTGACCATAAAGGAAGAGAATGGTACTTCCATCAAAGCATTTGAAGATATATTACGCTATGGGAAAAATATGCTATTGACCTCTAGATCTGTTGGGGATGATCTTGACATTGATATTGTTTCCTTTTTATGGCCAAATAACTGGAATGAGGCTGAATCTATTCTTAAGGAGGAAGGCTTTGACGACGCCAAAGAGTATTTCATTTGCATTTGTAGAGAGGCTAGAGAAATAACAATAAAGGGAGAAAAAAAGTTGAAGTATCATTACTTTCGGAAATGGAGTCTGATGGAGAACAAAGATGACACATGCCATAACTGTGGCAATACAGGTTATATTAAGTATTACTATCTTGGATTAAAGAACAAAGTAAAAAATTGGTACCACAGTAAGTCAATGTGTAAAAAAATGCTGGCACACTGGGAAGAAAAAGACCACTGGCTAGGACGTAATTCAAGTTTTCCTGTAAAGAAAGAGATATGGGATGGCCAGAGATGGGTTGATCTACAGTGGTTCTGGGACCCTAGTAAAGAATGGGCTTTACCTGCAGTATGTCCTTTTTGTAATAACACCATTTCAGCTGATTTCCTTTTAACATGCAGAAAGGATGATAATGGGAATTCCTTTGTTGATTGTCCAGATTGTTTGGAGTCATTCACTTGTCGAGTAAAAACAACCAAAGGATTCCCTTTGAACTTGGCTTTAATTGGCCACTGGGATGCATGGCAACCATTTAGATCAAGTGTGCGAAGCTGTGGGTCTATTGAAGTTTCAATAGCAAATTTGTATAAAAAGGAGCGTTCCCATGTTGATGAGGTTTATGTGGTGGGCTTTGTACCTTGCACTTCAGTACCAAATGATTTACCTGAACGTTTTGATCCCTTCTTAGAGCCTTTAATGATTGATCTAACAGAGGGCTTTATCAATGGTTTTCAAGTGGCCTATCCCCCGGAAGTTAAAGTCGACCAATTTCAACCAGATCCTGTAGCTACTGTTAGAGTACTTTTATTGTGCTGGAGTGGTGATCACCCTGGTCAATGCGAAATCCGCAAGATTCTTAATCAGGGTAAATGTCCTTGTAGAAGGTGCAAGCTTAAAGGTCAGAAGAGTGCTACATCAACTCATTACTATTATGGTGAAAACCACAAACATATACGTTACCCATGGGAACCAAGAAGTCTGGAAGCTGAAGAAGATAATTTATTTGATCTTGCAAGTGAAACACGGAAATCTGTCAGAAATAAAATGTCATCTGAACTTGGACTTACAGGTATTTCTATTCTACACAAGTATTTATACCCATTGTACAAATTTGATGTTCTTTATCATATGATTATTGATATATTTCACACTGTTCCTCTAAACTTAACGAAGAATCAAATTCAGAGGTTGCTTGACTTGGAGCTTGTTGATGCCTCTTACTTGGACAATAAGATACAAACATTTCCTTGGGCTGCCAAGCATAAAAATGGGAGACTTCCTGTTCCTATAGGAAATGACAATAAAGGACTTTCCTATTGGAAAGCAGAGGCTTATCAAAAATTTGCATACCCTATGCTAGAATGCATTCTTGAAGGAAAATTGGACAATTGGAATGAACTTGAAATCCTAGGTTCTGTTTCCAGATTCACAGAACTACATTTTGTTAGTGGGAGGGATGGATGGACAAATGATATGATAGAATTACACAGAATCCTTGCTCAAAGACTCAATGTCAAGATAGAAGAGGTACAAGGACTTGAGATGTGTACTATTTCAGTGCACAACATGCTTCATGTACATGAAGATTTATTGAACTTTTCTGCAACCGATAATTTTTGGTGTGCAGTCTTCGAGCGAGCCGTCAAACATTATGTCAAGAAATCACATAATTGCAAGGAAGTTGAAAAATATTTTGCAAGTGCCGAAATGCGCAGGGAATTTTTGAAACGTTTAAAAGAAGATGATGTGGATAGTACCAAACAGTATGATTTAAAACAGGTAAATAAAATAAATTGTGTTGAATGGAGTTTGGACATTAAGAGTTTGGACATTAAGAGGTTTGACAGTTTGAATCATTAGCTTTCTGGTTTCAAACTCATTGTCAGAGAAAACTGGCAAATTACACATTAAAATGTTAAACAGTAAAACTTAAAGTAAGATTTAAAAAACTAAATAATTTGCCAGTTTTCCTTGAAGATAGGTTTGAAAGCTGAAAGCTAGCCAATTATCTTATCAAAATAGATATGTTGATAAAACAACTTTTTTCTATTTTAATTTATGAAATGTAAGTTTTATCACTCAGTTAATGATGTAAATGTATGTAAATATTGTAATCTGCATACATACACTTGATGATCGAAACACTGACATATATTCAACTTCTTTCTAATCATGAATCCCACAAGTAAAGAAACATTGAAGCTCAAATCATGTTTAAAAAACTGCAAAACATTATGTCTCATCTATACATGCAACACAAACTCAAACTACGTTATATGATCTTATCAATAAACTGTTTTTTTTATATTTTTTTTACAGGGTGTAGTGCGCTCTGTTGATACAGCAAAGCTTGTGTGTTTTGGAAACAACTGTAATTCAATATTGATTGGAGCTACTTCTAAGGTGGAGGAGTTGAACAACAGTGATCATGAAAAACAGGAACTCTCAATGTTCTACCATCTCAAGTATCACATGTACATACATACATACATACTTTATTGAGACTCCCTTTAACAGGGCTTTTCAGTCACAAGTATACCTAATAACTTACAATAAAACCTAAATCTAATTTAACTTAGTACATAAAAAAAATAATAATAACAACAATCTAATCTTTATTAAATATCCTTTTGAAAAGGCCACACTTAAAACTATTAATATTTATACTATTTTTTAGATCAGTGGTAAGCGTGATTCCATTGGCTAACTCCCGATAATAAAAACTACGTTGTCCTGTTGACAACCTGCATCAAGGAATGTCCATACTACTTGATCTCTAGTATTCCTCCCATGAACTGCGGAACGCTTTTTAAAATATCTACATAAGTACTCTGGGGCCATACCATTTATACATTTAAAACTTAGTAGTAGATCATTAAATAAAATCTGTTCAGAAATTGTTAACCATTTCAGTGTCCTACGGCCTTCAGAAATATGATCGTATTTTCGCAAGCCTAAAATAATTCTTGCAGCAAAATTCTGTACCAGTTGTAACTTATGCATTTTAGCCTTAGTTGTGGTTCCCCCACACAGTGGAACAATAAAATAGTTTAGTGAATACGAAAACTGTTGATTAATAATGATAACGTTCGCTTATCTAAAAGGTGCTTAATCCCTATCTTATTGCCTACTAATTGGTTCATACTCCAGAAGCTGTCTTACTAACATGTACATTATAAGTAAGGCATTGGTCTATAAAAACGCCAAGATCCTTAGCAACAGGAACGGAGTGATTGTTTTACCTAATAACGTAAGAGAAATCGGAGGCAGCGTCTTGGTAAGTTGCTTTAGACCAACAACAACAAATTTTGTTTTATCAGGATTTATGAGTAAAGAATTTTTTGCACACCAGTTACTAATATTCATGAGATCACTGTTCACAGCTGAAATAGCACTTAATGAATCCGATACTGAAAATTTAAAATACAATTGACAATCGTCAACATATGCAGTAACTTGACTATGACTAACTATGTTAATTAAATCATTGATATAGATAGTAAAAAGTACTGGACCTAATATTGACCCTTGGGGGACCCCGTGTTTTAAAGGTAACATTTCTGAAACCGAATCTTCATAACGTACCCTTTGATGTCTATCTGATAGGTAACTACAAAACCATGAAATTGCAGATGGCTTAAGGCCAAGATTTCGTAACTTGTCTAACAATAAATTATGATTAAGGCTATCAAATGCTTTTGACATATCTAATAATACAAGTAATGAAACTGTTTTTTCATCAATTACTTTCAAAAGTTCATCAGTGACATATATGAGAGCAGTTTCTGTAGAGTAATGTTTTTTGTTACCACTTTGATGTATTGATAGTTTATTATTTGTTGTTAAGAATTCCACAAACTGCCTGTGTGCAAGTCTCTCATTTACCTTTGATAAGATAGGCAATAATGAGATTGGCCTATTATTGGCCGGTTCTTCTGAGTCTCCTTCTTTGGGTACAGGTACAACTTCTGCAATCTTCCACACTTTAGGAAAGGTATCCAGCTTGAAAGAGTTGTTAACTAATCTGGTAATCACTGGTACTGTAATTGGACAACTGTCTTTCAAAACTCTGGCAGAAATTTTTATCAAAACCCGGCGCTTTGTTGTTACATAAGCTGTTGACAACAGATTCAACTTCTTTTTCCTTGACATTATGAAACCCAAATCTTCCTGTTTCGGCAGACTGACTAAGTTCTACTAATTCTTCACTTTGACTACATTCTTTATCCAGATCTTGATCCTTTGCTATCAGATTCGCTTTGATTGCAGTCAATTCTCCTACTGATGTAAAATATTTATTGAACTTATTAGCAATGGTCTTGTGGTATTCCATAGTGCCAGTGCATGATCGTTTAGCCGTACCGCGAGACATACATCGATTCAGGATCTTCCATGTGGCATTTGTATTTCCTCTACTATTCACTATTTCATTTCGCACGTGGATCTTTTCAGCAAGCCTCAACTCACGTTTCACTTCTTGTCGGAAGAATCGGTATCCATTCCAACATAGTTTGTCGTTAGTTTTAATGGCTTTCTTATGCCAGGAATCTCTTGTTTTCATAAGTTGTTTAATTTCTGATGTTACATATGGATTAGGTCGAGACTTGATATATGCCTTACAGCACCAAAATGTTTTGTATTAAGTCTTGGTTTTGAAGGAGCTACTCTTGCTACTAACGACACGATTATCATTTCCCTATTAGATAATGACACTGTAGTTTCAATTTCAAAGTTTCTATCTGTCAGATGCGAAGGGAATTACAAACTTGTTGGTAAAGGCTCGATAAGGCCATTTCATCTTGATGCGAGTGGAAATGGTGTTACAAATGCACTAAATGGTTTTACCAAGGTGAACATTGAGTCAAGTCCTGAGAACATATTCTTTGCACTTGATAATGTCAAAAGAATGGTCATACTGTATGACTGTGGTAACAATGTTTCAACAGTCATTGATTACATGCGAAAACTCAAGAAATTGCCATATTCTGTTATTGTACCTGCCTACCCAGAAAAAGATGATATGCTTGTTATCCAGGGCCAGTTTCATGATGATCTATGGCATGGCAAAGTGGTTGGAGTTGACAAAGAAAGGCAAACAGTGGATATTTATTTTTTTGTTAAGAAAGCCAGTAATGACAATATCCTAGTCAGGGAAACTATTGGTAGAGGAGCCAAAAACACAGTTGCTTGGGACAGCATTATTTCAGTTGCAAAAGGGAATTGGATCAATGCTTACTGCTGGGAAAAGGCAACATCATAACTGTAAGTTACCCATTCTATTCCCATCAAAGGAATATGTCTGGAGGGCCACTAGTTTATTAGTTTCAACTATTATGTGTTACCCTCGTTAAATAAAGACATTATTATTATTATTATATTATTATTATTAAAATGTTTTGGAAAGTAATTCATGTTTGGGATTTTATTGGGAAATATTTCCCATTCTATTCCCATCTAAAGGATTTGTCTGGAAAACATTTTGGAAAGTATTCTTTTTTTGGGATTTTATTGGGAAATATTTCCCATTCTGTTCCCATCTTGGGGTTCTGTCTGGAAAATGTTTTGGAAAGTATTCTTTCTTTGGGATTTTATTGGGAAATATTTCCCATTCTGTTCCCATTTTGGGGTTTTGTCTGGAAAATGTTTTGGAAAGTATTCCATGTTTGGGATTGTATTGGGAAATATTTCCCATTCTGTTCCCATCTTGGGGTTTTGTCTGGAAAATGTTTTGGAAAGTATTCTTTCTTTGGGATTTTATTGGGAAATATTTCCCATTCTGTTCCCATCTTGGGGTTTTGTCTGGAAAATGTTTTGGAAAGTATTCCATGTTTGGGATTTTATTGGGAAATATTTCCCATTCTGTTCCCATCTAAGGGATTTGTGTGGAAAAGATTTTGCAAAGTATTCTTTCTTTGGGATTTTATTGGGAAATATTTCCCATTCTATTCCCATCTTGGGGTTTTGTCTGGAAAATGTTTTGGAAAGTATTCTTTCTTTGGGATGTTATTGGGAAATATTTCCCATTCTGTTCCCATCTTTGGGTTTTGTCTGGAAAATGTTTTGGAAAGTATTCCATGTTTGGGATTTTATTGGGAAATATTTCCCATTCTGTTCCCATCTAAGGGATTTGTCTGGAAAAGATTTTGCAAAGTATTCTTTCTTTGGGATTTTATTGGGAAATATTTCCCATTCTATTCCCATCTTGGGGTTTTGTCTGGAAAATGTTTTGGGAAGTATTGCATGTTTGGTATTTTATTGGGAAATATTTCCCATTCTATTCCCATCGAAGGGATTTTTCTGGAAAGTATTTTGCAAAGTATTCTTTCTTTGGGATGTTATTGGGAAATATTTCCCATTCTGTTCCCATCTTGGGGTTCTATCTGGAAAATGTTTTGGAAAGTATCTTTCTTTGGAATTTTATTGGGAAATATTTCCCATTCTGTTCCCATTTTGGGGTTTTGTCTGGAAAATGTTTTGGAAAGTATTCCATGTTTGGGATTTTATTGGGAAATATTTCCCATTCTGTTCCCATCTTGGGGTTTTGTCTGGAAAATGTTTTGGAAAGTATTCTTTCTTTGGGATTTTATTGGGAAATATTTCCCATTCTGTTCCCACCTTGGGGTTTTGTCTGGAAAATGTTTTGGAAAGTATTCCATGTTTGGGATTTTATTGGGAAATATTTCCCATTCTGTTCCCATCGAAGGGATTTGTCTGGAAAAGATTTTGCAAAGTATTCTTTCTTTGGGATTTTATTGGGAAATATTTCCCATTCTATTCCCATCTTGGGGTTTTGTCTGGAAAATGTTTTGGAAAGTATTCTTTCTTTGGGATGTTATTGGGAAATATTTCCCATTCTGTTCCCATCTTGGGGTTTTGTCTGGAAAATGTTTTGGAAAGTATTCTTTCTTTGGGATTTTATTGGGAAATATTTCCCATTCTGTTTGCATCTTGGGGTTTTGTCTGGAAAATGTTTTGGAAAGTATTCCATGTTTGGGATTTTATTGAGAAATATTTCCCATTCTGTTCCCATCTTGGGGTTTTGTCTGGAAAATGTTTTGGAAAGTATTCTTTCTTTGGGATTTTATTGGGAAATATTTCCCATTCTGTTCCCATCTTGGGGTTTTGTCTGGAAAATGTTTTGGAAAGTATTCTTTCTTTGGGATTTTATTGGGAAATATTTCCCATTCTATTCCCATCTTGGGGTTTTGTCTGGAAAATGTTTTGGAAAGTATTCTTTCTTTGGGATTTTATTGGGAAATATTTCCCATTCTATTCCCATGTAAGGGTTTTATTTGGAAAGTGGTTTCAAAGTTATCCCAAGTTTGGGAAAAGATTGTATTTTAAATAAAGCTTTCCCAAAATTCCCAAATTTTTCCCAAGTCCCAATAATTTCCCAGCTTTGGGAAATTTTCCCATTAATTTCCCATTTGGGAAATCAAAATTTTTTCCTGTGTCATGTGGTTGTCGATCTCTGAAAATTGGTAGACACTTGCAAATCTTTTTAGCTGCCATTTCAAATTCCTTTGAACTTATGTTTCCACTCTCATCATCTACAACAGCTTGCAAGCAGGCAAGAGATTCTCGTAAAAATTTATTTCTGACATTTTCTGGTAATTGTTGGCTACTGTTTGCTTTCTTGACATCTTTTGAAATTGGGAATATAAATTTCTTGTAGAATTCATTTTCATTGCTTTTCAAGCTTTCTTTTTTTGTCTCACAAAAAGCATTGCTCCTTTTCAACTTTGGAGTATATGAATCACCTGATTGATTATCGTCAAACAAACCTGACCCAAGGCTTTCATTAGAAGTAACTGACGCTGTTGTAGAAGATGGGCGTTTCCTGTTTTTCCTCTCAGTATTGCTACAGGATGTACTGCTTGAAGGACTCATCTGTTTTGAAAAGTCCTTAAAATTCAAAAGTAACATTGGTAATAACATGTTATTAACAAGTCTTAGTAAAATTCTAAACTGACTGCTAATGTTAAAATACCTCAATACCTCAAATATAATGTAGTCTCTCTAGGATGTGCACTTGCCCCCTAACCTAAGCAAGCTAGTCCAAATTTCGTGCACATTACAAAAGTCAAAATCTTAATTTTGAATTTGTAATTGACTGTCTACCCTAATCTATACTAAAACTGTTATAATATAGATTAGGGTAGATGGTCGATTAATATCTACTTTCTATATCTTAATACTTTCGACTATGACCGTGCTTTTCACATTCTTAGTGAACAGGGCTTAAAATAACAGCTGCTCTGATATGCAGCCTGTCAGGAGGGGGACATTGGGGGGGTACGAAAACTGCAAAACCGCAGAGAAAAACGCACAAAAACCGTGAAACCGCAACGAGAATCGGCAAAAACCGAAAACCGCATTTTGAAACTTCACGATTTACGAAGGAAGAAACGTATTCGAAGAAATTACGACCTATCTGGATATCTCCTTCCAAACGAATGTTCGTTTTAAACAAAACATTTTTCCAGTGAAACACCATGCAGAAACATAGTGAAAACGAAGAAAATGGAGGTTAAACGTTTTAAAAAAGCAACATTTTGTGGTCTTTTGTTCAAATGCTACTAAAAGAAAACATCACTAGTCGATTACAACAAATAATGTTATTAATTCACCTACTTGTGTTAGCATCATTCTCCAACATATGACTTACATCTGATGGCTGCTCCATGGAGCAATTGCTTCCAGCAATACGATCAAAACGTAGTAAAAAAATTTCCATCTTTACTATAGTTCCACAGAGATGTTTGAGAAAAAGTTAATTGACAAGGTCTTTAAACCGTAGGCTTCGTCTGCTATTCTACACCCTCCATGCATGGTGACCATGGTAACGTAAAAGTTTCTGGTCTTTCTGTTGCATTGTTCGCAAAGAGTAGGAGATTTAATCTAATTGACCGACTGCGCTTATATAAATGTATACATTTCTTTCTTGTTCTGTCACGCCACTATAATAGCGAACCATTCAACTTAAAACAATAGATGGTTATTAAAGCGTATTACTCTGCCAAAGCGGGATCTCACTCCACCAAGAAGAAAATGTGCAGAGTTTCCTATTTCTCCTAAGCTCAATGACTCGCTTGGAGTGTCTTCATCGCTTTGCGCTTCATCTTCGTCGCTGCTGACATCATACTCTACATGATCGTCAGGTGTTGTCATTTGTAGTATTTGTGGATCGTCGTCCTTCCCCGAGTCTTCATCAAAGGCAACGTCAACGGGCATGTCTAATGTATCACAATACCTTTGATACATGTACTCGGGGAGAGTACCATGCTTGGACATAGTTGTTTCCTGGCGAACTGTGCGCTGTCTTACTGCAGCACCATATGCTGATGCCCAAGCTCTCATGGCTTCGCAGTTCTCTTGTGACATTGCAACGGCGGGCAGAGGCTTCATGGTCGGCACATTTGATAGCAAAATTGCTTTCTCTGGTTTAGGATACCATGACTTTCTGCTGGTGTGGTAGTATGCTGACCACTTTGTGACTCTCTTCACGGACTCTTTCATGGTCAATCCAAAGGATCTACTGTACTCCAGCAAAGACATATTCGCCTGCTTAAAATGGACAGTGGAGTGACAGTTCTCGACATCCAGTGTCATGCAACTGAGTAAGTTGACCTCCCCGTAGTGAACCTTCTTAAGATTGTCGTACAGTTTCTGCAGACTCCACTCCATCATTTCAACTGATGCCACTGTTTTGGCTGAAACATGTCCTTCGGGGCCGTTTAATGTTCGAGTGAAGCCTGTGCTGGCTCTGATGTCATTGGTATTGCCATTAAGCATGTCCTTACATTGTCGTACCAGAGAAAGGGCTTCCTCGGATGATTTGACAGTGTAGGATGACCCTTTGCTGTGTACACAAAATGCATCATATAGACTACCAATGGCACTCAAAAAACGTGCGCAATTGTTGACTTTACTAAGAAGTTTGATTGAGTTTGTCTGTGCATCGCACATGTACACAACACTATCAAATTCTGTGCAGATTCCAATAGGTTGCTTAAACCTGCTGTTTTTTGCTAGCCCATCCATGCTCCCTTCCTCGTTATCAGACCCAGCAAATAGCTCCAGCGTTTCACACTGTTTGAGATGCCATACAGACGCTTTCTTTTGATTTGTGAAAAGGATATCTAAACCAAATGGAGTAAGAATGCATGGCTGATCTTCTAACTCGACTAGCAACCTGCCTCCACCACTTTCCAGACAAACAACACTGATGCCCTTGGAGTTTGACAACAGTAACCGTCTATCACTAAGACACATGCTATAAATCTTGTGCCAGTCAGGGCTGTAACGAACAATGACTTGCTCATCTAGCCCTCTGAGGCCAACACCATCCTTTTCTACATGGAAAGAAATGATCGCTTTCTTGTGGATCTCAGCAGCATATATAAGCTCGTCGTCAACGCATACCATGGTTTCAAATGACGGTTGTCTTTCGCGATCCCAGAAATTAATTTCACCAGAGCTGGCATTGCGTTTGGAATACTTGGCAGTTAATGTCTCACAGTACTTACCAAGTCTTGCCTTGATCTCTTCTACAGTTCCAGAGAAGGGCAGATTTAGCCTCTGAGCCAGTTTAACAAGGTCCTCTTTTTTCCTTCGTTTAGTGCCGGAGATTATCGCCACTGACCCTTCAGTAAACTGAACTACTTTGATGGGGCCACTGTCAGAGTTAAGAAAGACAATTCCAGCTGAGCAATGGATCTCCTTTGCCTTCAGATTCTTGGCAAGTGCAGTTATTTGATCCACTGGACTGTGAAGACGAGCTTTGTAAAGGGTTGACGTTTGCGTCTTCGTATCAAAGGACAAGAAAACAATCCAACCATAGCATGGGATCGCCACACTTATAGGCGATGAGTACATACCTTGCTTGTTGTCTGCAGAGTACTTATCTAATTCTGGAATGATTGTATGGCAAACATATCCAGTATGCCGTAATTCATCTGTCAACTTGGTGTTGCTTAAGGCGAGAACTGCAGATGGATCTTGCCTGTCTTTGTTCTTTACGTGGTCATTTTTTTGGATAAGTTTCCTAAACTTCTCTTTCGTGACTACGTCGGATCGATTCCTTAAGGTTCTTATCTGCGCCAAGTTAATACGTTCATTACCACATTTCAGCCACCAGTTGGAGAATGCTGCTTTGATGCTTTTTCCAACATGAGGGCAATCTGGTAATACAGATAAATACTCCAGCAGTGGGTCTATTTCACCTTCCATAATCTTGTGTTGAAAAGTCTCAAAACAGCTCTTGTTTCCTGATTGACAATCACTGCACAGTACCATTACAATGCGACGAACACACACAGTTTTATTATCTAGACAGCTGCTACAAAATCGTAACGCAGGAAGGTAACTAATTTGCCCAATCAACTGGCACTCCTGACACACTTCCTTCGCTTCGTAACAAGCGCCACAAAAGCTAGAACAATTTACCTGCTGGTAGTTTATTATATGACGATGATGCGGCGCACATTTCTGACATGATTCACAACATTGGAGAGTTTTTATGTGTTCTTCAAACAAACTGGTCATCGCTTCGCCGGTCTTACCAGACTTAGTCGCATAGTCTACAGCAACGGGGAGAGAACAGAAGTTATCCAGTGATGTTAGTGAAGAGACAATTGCTTCAGTAACAATATTGTCTTTAAGATAATTGGGTGATGGGTTTTGATTTGCCTTGACGTACTCTAAATCAACTGCATTTTTCAAGCCAACATTCTCTTTCATTCGTGAATCAAACTGTATTGCTGGTTTCAAAGCAGTTCCGTCGTTAGCTAATGCACAGGGAAATACAATGAGCTTGTCGGTTTTGATGATCGGCTTGGCTTCAGAACCCTTTAAGAGTTCAATGTGACCTAACGATAATGGCTTAATCACTCCAGAATGCGATGTATATCCTGCTTGCAACTTTGCACATACGGATTCCGATGGCCCTCCAAGATTCATTCTTTTTTCAGGCATGTTAACGTGGCTGTTGCGGCCATCACCAGTGTTCATTGGCCCTCTTATAAAACAAGCAGTCCGTTTCCCCCCTAGGTAAGAAATTGTATTAAAAAACTCTATAACTTCTGAATCATATTCATGGAATGGGTTGTACATGATTTCAACCACATCCGTTAAGTATTTGTATAATATTTTTTCCTTGGATATTTTTCCTCGTTTGATTAAATCATTTATCTTAACACAAAGGGGGTCAGCTTCGTCAATGCCCACGTGTACAGTGAAGAGGTCATCTTCATCTATATCCGAACTAGTTACGTCAGTTTCACTTTTGGAGGAGTACAATTCCACGGAATCATCTGCATCACCATCAGACTCTAATGCTTCGTTAGTCCTGTCGCTACTGTAATTATCACTGTCTCCATCTATGCTTGACTCATAGTTGGCCCTGCACACATAAAGACCATAAACATTTATTTTTCAAATAATGAACAACTACATCAATTCCAGTTACTTTTGTGCATTTTATAAGATCTTAAAACTTTCAAATAACGAACATTAACAGCAATTTCTTAGTTTCTCAAAAAATATTCAAAAGCATTTTGTTCTCAATTTAAACTGGCCACTACTAGCAATAATAATATTATTTACATTATTAACATTAATAATGAAATTATAGTGCGAACTAAAAGAAAATAAATGTCGTGGGACGTCGTGTTTTACATGAATAAAACCCGAGCAGGTAAAACTGACAACTGTACACCTCTCCTGTAAGTTATCAGTACATGAGTACATTTAGACTTGTACAGTCTCAATGATAAATACATTTAGACTACCGTTTGATTGTTCTAAAACTGAATAAAGCCTCACAAAAAGATCGTGAACGTATAACAGTAGTGCTATATAAGGTGTGGCCTATAATTACATGTTCTCGTCGCGTCCTTCACAGTCTGATAGGTCGATATCTGAGTCACCATCCACTGGGACTTGTAATTTACGGGATTTTCCTGTTGCGCCGGTTTCCTCGTTTGACTCTGACACCTTTCGTTTACACCCAGAAAATAATTCTTTCAGACTTGTCTGATTACTACTTTTGGTTTTATTTTTCTTTGCACTGCATTTAAAAAAATGTTCTGTAATAAATAAAAGATATGCATTAACATTCAAATCTGAATCTACAATCATCATGGTAAACTTCAAGTAAATATTGTAAACTCCTTATAAGATTAGGTGTATTGCTCTTTCCTTTATAGAGGCATCAAAAACGTCAAATTACTCTCGGAAGTTATTTCCTGAATTTACGTCGTGCATTGACGCTTTGTTAGTAGAGAAACTATTGCAATTACTTACGTCTATCAAAAGAAGAAAGCCGTCCCTTCAAATCTGCATCATAACGCAGTTGCATGTGCGTCTCACAAATGCCACAACAAATTTTCCAGGGCCAGCGAACAACTTTTCCTCGCACTTTAACGTCTTGATGGACATCCAAGCAAATCAATTTGCTATTTCCTCTTTGTGATAATTCTAAACAAAGAAAGAACAGGTTTTAAGCTTGGTTCTGTTGGTTGACTGCCGGAGCGCCGGCCTTATTTCCATTACGGGAGTTTAGGACGTTTAGGGGTCGACAACCGGCCGGACTAAGACAAGTTTCGCGTGTCTTTTAGGATATGTATGCCCCGTCTGCTTTCATTCTGGAAGGCTGTAAGATCTACAGACGTTCAGGACCACTCAGCGCATTTGGATACATTATATACAGATATTTACGCTATATATTTCACTGATATATTTTTTGGGGACGGGGAAGAGCCCATATAAAATTCTGCATTCCTCAGAAACTATTATTACCTTGGTGTAATTTATCTTTTTCATCATCATTTAGATGGCGTGATTTTCTCGTTGAAGACTGTGAGGGTAAAGACTGTGATGGTGATTCCGTTGTCTTGGAATTACAGGAATTAGCATTTTCGATTACAATTACTGGCGACTTTGACGAGAATACTGTTCTTGTAGGGTATATAATCACTGAAAATAGAGAAAAAAATTCCTCCGATTTGTATTGTGTGTATTAAACTATAATACTACCTAACTAGGAGAACTAGTGTGGTCATGAAAAATTGGGCTGAGAGCCATTCCTACGTTAGGTACTTTATAGTAGTCTTATATCACTGATGTACTTACGTTGTAATTTGTCTTTGCCACTTAAAATTGAAGGTAGTTCCAGCTGTAACTGATGATCAGTATCAATCGCTATTCTCTCTGGCCTTCCATCTTTTTTTGCTTCCCTACAAAATTATTAATTAGGATTGGCGAAAGGAGATTAATTGATAATATGTAAGGAAAACATAACGCACGCGCATTTCTCATACACTGAATATAAAGTCACGCAAGTCATGGCCAAACGGCGTGCTGTGAAATTAGTATGTTGCTTACATTGACAGTTAAAGTTAATGACTAACCTGTTAAGCTGAACAAGCACATTGTTCCCGAGACCTATCTGCTTTGCCGTGTCTCTTATACCAGCATATTCACTGTCGAAAAATATCAAACAAAAGGTCATTATTCTCACTGGCTGATATTAAGAGTATAACTCGCAAAACGATAAATTATATTGCATTCTCTGGTATTATAAGACCCAGCTTATAACGAAAATGTAATCAACGTCAAGAACTTACCAGACACGTTCCCGCAGCTTTTTTAAAGTTACCCACTCTTCTTTCTTTACAGCACATCTGAACTTGTTCTTTTTTCTGTAATTTTCCCCGCCTTTACCCTCTTCGTAAAATATTGAAACACAATTTATTATTTGACCTTCGTCCTCCTCCATGACCTACAGCTTTGTGACTGGAACTGATCACGCATGGTCTTATGACGTTCACTGTTGCATGATTGACAGTGTCACATATTAAAAGTTACCGACATGATCCAGTTTCAAATAGCGCCATTATTAAGTATATCACGAATGTCATCGCTGGGTAAACACAGCCGTCAAGACTGTCAACTGTTGGGGGTCTTGTAGTAAACCGGAAAGTGGTCGTAACTAGAAACCGTAAAACCGCAAACATAATTTGATTTAACCGAAAACCGCAGTCCAAACATAACAAAATCCGCGAACCGCAGCTATCTAGAGAACCGCCAAACCGTGAATAAAATAGACAAAAACCGAAAAACCGCGTTAAAAATCTGCCAAAACCGCCAAACCGTAAACCCCAACGTCCCCCTCTGTCAGACATTTGGTTTCATCTGCAGCTATAATTTGAGAGTAATTGCAATGTTAAACTTATAATAAATGAATCAAATTTTTGTCATGTAACTTGAAAGAAACCATTAATTTTGAAATATGCAAAAGATGAAAGACCAGGTTTTAAAGCTGAAGTTCATGGAATGTTCATTGTGTGGACTAATGATGTCAGTTAGTAATAAGGCATCTAATACTTGCATAACAGAAATAAATTGTCAAATTCACTAAGTGCAAGCATACAGTATCACTGATCATGCAATTCTGTGATGTAGTCAATATATATTGACTGGACACAGTGTGTAGGACTAAATGAAGGGCTCCCTATGAAAATGGCCTAAGTGATGTTTTTGATGGTTTTTTTCAGTGGCATAAAATGATATCAATCAACATTTCTATGCCAAAATATCAATGTCTGAAAAATCCATCAAAACGTCATTTAGGCCATTTTCACAGAGAATCCTTCAAATGTCATGACTGGTCAAATTGAAAACATTGCTTGGCATTAATTTTGCAGTAGTTATTTTAAGCCCTGAAGGGAAATGTCAAATGTCTTTCAGAGTTAATATCTCAACATTCTCGGGCCACAATTTCATTATTTTCATTTTCATCAGTTAGGATATTCAAATGAATAACATTTGGTAAGCACTTTGCATGTGTTGGTGGTACTCCTCCAGGCCCTGGCTATGCACTTCTTGGCAGATTTCTGTGGATATCTTGCAAGTTGACTTTTTCACTTCAGCAAATTCACTTGTTTTTGTATTATCATCATCACAATCACAGTCAGAGTCAGAACTGAAGTACCTATCGATTTTCCTGTGCGCTCTCTTGACAATAATACCACGATTATTTTTCTTTGAAGGTGATTTGTACTATTGAAAAGAATTAGCATAAAGCCTCTAATGTCCTTCTAAATAAGTACATTTCGCGCTTGCTGCGTTCCTTAATCGTCACAACTCCCAAAAATATGCCATGGCAGGTCCGCGAAATTGCCCTTGGACGAGCTTCAAAGCACACTTCATCTTGGCGCCACTCAAAATTCACCCAGTCAAAGGTACGAGCCAAAATGCCTATGAAGTGTTACACCTTGATGAATTCTTACGGCAAGTAAGCTCTCTGCTACTTCCAGGCTTAATGATGCCCAGCCAGTAGGAATCAAAGGCGAAAAAAGGCTCGAAAATTCACAGAAATCCAAGTTTTCTGGACTTCCAAACGCCACCATCACTCGACCAAAAACGTTACCACTTCAAACTGGTTTCAACCAGTTAACTTGAGCCCTCAATAGTACAAAACAGCAGAGGTTTATATGGTTACTCCAGTAAGCAGGCGAAAAAATACACAAATCGATTATGACCTCAAAATCGCGCAAAAACCTCAAAAATCCCCAGTAGCGAAAGGGTTAAGCAACAGATTGGGGGGGGGGGGGGTGTTCGTCAATAACCCCCCTCAAAAATCTAGTGTTAGACCCTAGTTTAACAGGAAGCCGACGGTGGGCTCATTTTACCCTCTCTCTCCATCAGTACTCCATTTTAAGGGTATTTAAAGCTACTTAAATCTGGACCTCTCACTACGAAGGTCGCGTATTTGCTAACTGTGCAACTCTTCCGGGTGCCATCCTTGCTCCTAAATGTAGGAAATTGCAATTGAACACACACCGATTTGAGAATATAATTTTGGGTTTATTTTTCCACGAACTGAAGCGAACAAAAGAGCTACCAAAACAACATAACAATATTGCAAAGTCGGCAGATTAAAAGGACGCCATTTTATCAAGTCCAAATTCCAAACAACCCGCCACTTACCTACGAAAACTTCAGCAACTGACTGAGAAAAGCCAAGTTTTCTCAGCCATTCTTTGAATTCTCCTGATTCTGATGGAATTTCTGGCATATTTAGCTCAAATGTTTGCGATATTGCAACTAAACTTCGACAACAGCTTTACTCCCAACGAATCCCCAACGAACGAACCAAGAGAAATGGAGAGAAACGTGGAAACATGCCCATGGCACGCCCAGATCACATGTTAATTGTTAGACTTTTCATTGGATACCTAATGCGCATGACGTATTACAAAGCTAAAATCGTGGGAATATCAAAGTGGGTCAAACCTTTTGTTGATTCGAAAGAATACTGCTGATATATGGGTTGGAAGTGCGTATTTTGTGTGGGGTTTTCCACCTTGTATTTGAATTTGCTTTTGACACATCTCAATTTCAGTCATCGCGAAGAAAAAGATATCCATGTTCAGTGTGGAATTGCTGGTTGTACAAGGACATTTGTTAAAGTAAATACACTAGTTAAACATGTCCAGACATCACATAAATCATGTCTATTCAGTCTCAATGAAGGCAACGGTGAAGGACCTACGTTATCATCAGGTAATTAGGGGTGTAGTATTAAAAAATGCTAATATGAAGCAAAGTATGTATAATTTGGAAAGAATGGTGGAAGTGTTGAAGAGTTGGGTGTGTGTTGTTTGGGGGGTGGGGGGAGGGTGACAGACAGACAGCTGCTGATTTGCAATTATACCTCAAGATTTGCACAAACAGTCAGCTTCAAAACAAATTAGACAAGCTCAAACCAAAATGGCATGGGAAATCTCAATTGATTAATTGTATGTGGACATACAGCAACTGTCTGTCATTTTTGGTATCAATTAAGTAGCAAATAGTGCTAGTATTTGTGTAAGTGAATTAAAAAAGCAACTGGTGTACCTGTTACAAGTGTACCCATTGTACCTCAGAGCTTCAAGGGTTGATAATTTTGAAACGTGTCTGCATGTGAATGTTCATTGTGCGTATAGACTTGATCAGTACAAGAATTTAATTATGTTGAAATTAAGTTGTGTTATGTATACACATAATTCATAATCACCTAAACTGGAATATTCTTCAAGCCATGGCTAGATTATGTGTTTGGTAAGGTCACTAGCCATTTAAATATGCTAAAGTTCAGTTTGCTTTTTGATATAGAATAATCATGTGTGGCAGCAGGTTGTCTCTTTTTGATGAACAGGTTGCGCAGATAAACCATCATGTCCTTTTCAAGACTCTTGTAAGCTTTCCTCACATCTTGCACTCTAGGTGATGCAGGATCTAGGCAGGAAATCATCAATTCATATTTCTCCTTGAAGGACTGGGCCTGAGCCAGCAAAGTACTAAACTCTACTCGTCCCCAGCATAAGGTCTTCAATAGCTCTTGTGATGACTTTGGATTGTTAAACTTTTGCTGATATTGTTCTTCAGCTGAATTGAGACCTTCTGACAAAAATGTAACATCCATCTTTAGATTGTCACATTGCTGCCTGAATTTTCTCTCCAGTTGCATTCTGTTTTCATTGTCCCCTTTAATCTTTTAATGTTCTTTCCTTTGATCGTACTCTTGGCGTAATTTCTTTATCTTACCATCTCCCAGGTCTACATCACCATTCCATACCCCTTTTACTGACTCTTGTAATGCAGACTTTATATCAAATCCATCAGCCTTTATCCAGAAACGTCCCTTTGGGTTAGACTCCTTCAATTGTTTTAGAGCTTCATCCTTTAAAGAAAAATAATGTAATAGAATGTCAATTATGTGTGTCACAATATTAACAAACAACGTCTGGTAAAACAAGACAATGTTAACAAAATAATTAAAATGTATTCTCAATATAAATGATATATACAAATTAGCAAAATAACATTGTAAATTTTGTGCTGACAGTTTTTATTTTGCTAATATGTATATAATTAAAAAATTAAACTATGCTGAAGCCATCATACATGCAATAAAATAGTGACCGATAATGCCATTTCCAGTTAAAGAAGGTATTGTTCAACATTTTTGATTGGCTGAAGATGCATTTAAAGCTACAGGTTCCCATGCCCCAAATAATATTTTGAGTTCAGTTGGCTTGTAACATCTGGTAACATCAAATGTATCTTCCTCAAATCAAAAATGGCTAGCAGCACACTTGACTGGAAATGGCAGTAGGTGATACAGTACAGTGCATCTAAAAAAAATAAATGAAAGGAAAATATTGAGTATAGTTGCAGTAATGTCTGTGAAGCTTTATTTTACCTGTAACTCAACACTAAATCTGGATGCAGTTGCTTGCTTCTGTAGGGTTCTTGTACTAGGAGCAGCAACATTTGCTTTTGCCTGTGTAAATTGAAAGAGTGATGGAGTTCAGATTTTAATTTACACGAGCACTGAATGAAATCTAAATTAAACATTACTTACATGTATAGGGTCACTGATGCAATTACTTGTAGTGCCACTCCACATGGGCCCTCTAAAAACATAATTAACAAAGGAATTTGTATTGTAGTTGTCATATTGAGTGATGTTAGTGCAGATTTCCATTCATTCTCTAGAGACACATACTCTATCAAACTTAAACTTGTAGGTGCAAACAGGACTGTATAAGATGTAAATTGACCAGCAATACATATTATACTGTAGGAATGTTGTCATTTAAAGGAGGACAAACCCTGAAAATAGTCATTTTGTATTGACATTCTTTGCCTAAAACCCTGTGTAGACCAAGTTTAATCAAAGCAGATTGGTCAACTTAAATAGCTGATAATGTTTTCAGGGCTTGGCCTTCTTGTGAATGTCTAGAACAAATTAATTAAATTATTTTTTCAGTACATTATTTTATTACCTGTTTGATATTTGTACAGCTGAAAAACTCAATTTGATATTCCACCGGACCAAACGGCATTCTCTCCGTATCAAATAAAGGTTTGTCTTTGTTTGGATGTTTGGTTCCCAAGCAATAAGCAAATTTATACAGCAAATTTCCCTTTCCCTTCTCAGACATGGCAGCCAGTGATAAAGAAATATAGTTAGACGGGTTTGAAGATATACCTCACATTTCAGCAAGGTGTAGAAAACCCTTGTCTGCAGTGTCAACATCTGGTGTTGGGGGCATAGGACCAAACTGAGGTTTTTCAGCTTCATATCCATGTTTGGTTTGAGTAATTTTGTCAGCATATCCATGTTTGGTTTGAGTCATTTTGTCAGCACTCCTAGGAGATCTTCTAACTGTACACTGTTCTGACTGTTCTGAAATGTCCATTCCCAAAATATCACTTATTGTCAAGTGAAAATGTTCTTCAGCATCATTCAAAGTTTTGAACAGTTTTTAAACTTGCTTATTACTTTGGCACGAACTCTTGAATCTATAAAAAATGAAATACTAGCAATTAACTACGTTTTTCTAACAGTTGCAAAGTCAAAGATGTTTTGTCTATTAATAGTTTTTAGAAAATATTTGAGATATAACACACGCACTGATTGGCTGGCTACCATGTTTATAACAGAGACATGGCTCGCTCAAAAAACGTCAAATATTTTATAAAAGCAATATAAAACGATCGCTTATGTCTCTGTACTGTGATATAAACACTCTGGAAGATGTAGAGCACTCGAAAAGCAAGAGAAACACTCGGCTAAACCTCGTGTTCCTAATCTTGCTTTTCTCTTGCTCTACATCTTCTATCGTTTCTATATCACAGTACAGAGACATGCGCGCAAGTTTTATATTGCTTAAGTAAAAAGTAATATAGATTTTTTTCATTCATCAATGGACATGTTGATTTTTGATGATGACAAAAATAATAATAAACATTTTCTCTGGTCAGGTAGTGAGTGAAGTTTACCGTGCACACACACACACACTGCCTTGCACATATAAATACAGCTTAAGATACACCCCATTGTGTTGTCTACTTACTTGACAATAAATAATTGTCAGTTGCTGTTTTGACATGTTTTGCAGCATCTGTCCAGAATATATGGTTCTCTCGAAAGGATGGCCAGTCACTTGGTGACAATTGAAAATCATGATCATAACTTGGGTCTGTTCTTGCCACAGAAATAAACTCAACTAGGGCTTTCTCCTCATTTTTTGTCCACTTGTGATACTTGACAGGTGACTTGGGTGACAAGGGTCCTTTTCTTACAGTAAATGTTGATTTCAATGTTGCTGTCTAATAAATAAATAAAAAACAAATTTACGTTTCTTTACTTGATGACCTAGTCATCCTAGTGACCTCAAATATCTAGGAAATATAAACCTTTGAGCCCAAACCTTTGAATATCATTTACCTTTGGACTTACTATACAATTGGATTCGAACAGTGGTGTTCTGACAGAAGATCTTCTAGACTTTGGGGTACTTTTGGTCTTTTTTTCACTAGGTTTACTTGGCGTAGTCCCATCTGGCATGTAATTACGCTTTACAGCATTACCATCCATTGCTCATGCGACTTATACATCACCTCTAAAACACAGAAAAAACATTATCAAGTCACAGAAGAAATACATAGAGAAAAATGTATTTTACTGCAAGGACGCGCTAACGCTTCACTTCGTCGCTAAGCTTACAAAAGATAGGTGAAAACTGTGTAACTACACCTCAATAACATAGAATTATCTTCGCAAAAAGCCGGGTAACTTTGGGTAACTTTTTGTTTTTAAGCAAATTCGAATTTTAATCTATTGATTTGTTGTATAATAATAAAAAATTGCGCCTAAATTTGTGACAAAATGAGCCGTACAAGTTACATTTCTTTGAAAAGTCACAAACCTCTCGTGTCAATTGAAACTCGAAATAACGAGCTCGACAAAAGCAATAAAACGTTTCAAAATGAGCTAATATTACGCTTGGTTAATTACTGTTATATAAGCTTTTATTTCAAAACAAAAGTAAAGTAATAAAGCATTACAAAAAGGGGAAATTACCTTCAAATTCTCAAGTGTCCGTCTGAAGGTGCAAACAGCCACCATTTTGTGAAATCTGATCACCCGTTGCATTCTGGAATAGCCTTCACTCCTCCTCTGGTTTCTGTTAGTGCAATTTAGTTTTAAAATTATATAGATTATTTTTACTATTAGTTCATTGTTATTAAAGCATGAATTGAAATGAAAATGGAGATGCTTACTTTGTTGTTGAATACTGTTGATTTGGAAATTTGTAAAGCTTGGTTGGATATCAACCCCTCTGAATCTCAAGGGTTTTGGTTCTGGATTTGGACTGCAATCTAAAGTGGAGTACAGGTCCATAGGGTCGTCATCTGCAGATATGGGTTCCTGTTGTTGAGATGTGGGTACTTCCGAAGATGGCTGTTGTTGTTCTCGTCGTTGTTGTTCATTATATTCAATCAGAAACAACAGTTGAATTGGAACAGAGAGTCTTAAGACCTGACCTCTTCCTCTTGCATACAAACCTATAGTGACAGAAGAAATAATCAATGAAAAGATGTATGGAATAAAAATACATGAAATGAAAGAGAGATGACA